>PVJL010000402.1:0-431188 GCA_004026885.1 Lyroderma lyra | reverse complement strand
TGATGGTCTTCCAAAAATACCTGGACTTCACGTCTAAGTTCAGACACCTGTGGAAGCACTTTACCACCAGAGAGCCACCTTATCTCCATGTGCAAGAGGAACGTGCTGTGAACGCTGTTCATTTCTTCACACAGCGCTTTAAAAAGTCTGCAGTTTCATGGTTGTGACTTAATAAAATGTATAACTTTTACAGCCTCATCAAGAACATCTTTCAGTTCACTAGGAAGAGGCTTGGATGCAGCAGTGACTCCATGGTACTTGGGAGCTACTTGTTTAATTTGGCTACATAGGCCTTTAAAACAACCCAATATAAGCTGACTCTGTTGGTGCATACACCACAACAATTCAACCAATAATGTCCTTTTCAATGAACTAACCACTGATTGCATTAAAAATATCTTGTTATGCTCTGTCAATGGGTAACAAAGCAATAGCTTTTTCTTGATTTCATATCCTACCAGGCACCTCGCAGTGATGTGCACAATAGATAAATCAATGACATGTACACTTTCATTGACCTGGATGGAAAAGAATTTACTTTTTCTAATTGTACTACTAAAGTTTCAACATCGTCAGACCTTTCCTGAATTTGTCGAGGCATGGTACTGTTGGAAAAAGAGGTAGTATTGATTTGCAGACATGTTCTTCTCCAAACATACAAAAAATGGTGTCATTAATACAAAGAGAAATGAAATCTTCAGGTCTGGTGTGGTTTATACCTCATTTAGCTACACGATAAGCAATACGGTATGAAGCCTCAATTGCATTCTCGTTGTCTTTCTTTCCTGACATCACGTATGAATAACTGGGTGCTTTTCTAAGCACCAAAAATAATGTATTTTTTTGTTTTTATACATAGGATGTATACTTTCCAAATTAGTAGAGAGGGTTTCATGCAACTGTTGGATAATAATTTCCCATACACACAACACAGAGTCTTAGGACAGTCATCCCCTACAAATGAAAACCCGTACTTAATATACACTTCAGAGCATTTCTTTTTCTTTTGTGTAGCATCTGAGGCACACACCTTTTTGCTATCTCCCAGTGTGAGTGTACTCGTAGCTGCAGACACTTGCTGAGAAGTACTTGGTGATGGGTTATAAGCCACATCAAGTTCTGGTTTTTTAACCATTCCTGTTTTCAACCACTGATCTATAACTGACACATTTAAAAATCACTGACAACAATAACTGAAACTATGTTAAACATTAAAGAAAAAAACTACTGGAAAAGAATCATGATTAAAGACAACACACTTACTTTTACTCAGTCCGTAACTAAACTGATCAAACTGTCTGGCTATGGAAGTATTTATATGTTTGGGAAAGTTCTAGAAATGTTGCAAATGGATTGTCCTGAATCTGTGCGTAATGATTGGTAGAAGAGTGGTTTGGGGGAGGGTTCATAGCCACGCCCCCACCAATCATCATTCTCTCATGTGACCTAATTTTGAAGAGTCTCCATTAACAGTGATTCACACTTAACATTTATTGTTCCATAACTAATGGTTCGCATTTTTTTACTTCACTTGTTTTTTTGCCATTACTGGTTGTTTTTTGCGTACCCCTCATTGACTCAGCATGTACCCCGTCGTATGCGTACCACCATTTGGGAACAGATGGTCTATAAGTATAATAGAGACTGCACATACTTATCTAAACTAATCAAGAAACTTTAGCAATCTGAATAAATGTAAGCAAAACCTATAATGTAATCAGGTAACTTGGTCCTCATAAGATTTTAAGGTATAATTATGGCTTTAGTCAGCAGTTCTCAAAGTGGGTCGCAACCCCTTTGGGGGTCAAACTACCCTTTCACAGGGGTCCTCTAAGACCATCGGAAAACACATATCAGATATTTACATGACGATTCATAACAGCAGCAACATTACAGTTATAAAGTAGCAACAAAAATAACTTTATGGGGGTCACCGCACCATGAGGAACTGTATTACAGGGCCGCAGCATTAGGAAGGTTGAGAACCACTGGCTTAGATGATACAGGTTTTTAAGCCTTTATTTCTACAAGTAGGTTCATGTTGGATGCAGTGGACTATATACTTAGTATGTTAATGTATTGTTCTTTTAGTAAATGGTGATTGATTTCTGGTAACAAAATATGTCACTTAAGAAGAGTTTAAATTGCAAAGATTTATATACACGAAGCTTTTATTAATAGCTTCTCTCTCTCCTGTGAGTTGTTAGTTCCTAACATTTGACAGGTAAGGGCTTGATGTTTTTCACTTTGATTCCTCTTTTAATCTCCATGTGGGACAGATTTTCATGATTCTCTCTGTAACATTTTGTCTTCCTAAAACTAACTTGTCTGAATGTTCTGATGTTTGGAGACTGCCAGAATACTTGGCCTGAATTCTGATAGTCTCTCAATTGGTAACATACCCTTTCCTTTAGTTTCTTTTGGAGTCTGGACATTTTGCAAATATTTCCATAAGCTATTTAGAGTGTAAGCATTTTGATCTTTTTTCTATTCTAGCTTTATTTTTCGTAATCAGTGAAACCAAATCACTTTAGCTATTAGAGTTGATTTTTTTCAAGTTACCATCATATGTGTTCTTTACATGACTTTACAAATCCTAGAGCTCTTAAGGTTTATTTCTTCACGTTATTTAATTGTGTTTATTTTGCCTTTGCTTTCAAGTTTACTTGTATTCTGTCCCAGTAATTTTCATAAAAATATCATGTCATTTGACATCTATCGTATTTTGCTGATCTACCGACCAATCCAGAAAACCTGGAAGGTGGCATGACTTCTTTACAGTAAACCAAGTGATGTCTTGTTCTTTCTTCTTTCTAATCATTCCTAATCCATGTATTAGTTTAAGTGAATCACTTCATAAGAACTCTGAAATTGCTGCTCAGATCATTGGTTGGCACCTTGAAGACTCAGCTTATTCTGGTTTTCAAACTTTAAAATGAAACTTTCATTTCCAGGATTTGTCATTTTCTCATTTTCCCATGACTTTTGTGGTCGTTTATGATACTTTGTTGTAGCACTTTATTGCCATTTTACACAGCGCATGCATTTTAAGTTCCTATTTTTAAAATAGATGTTGAAAGTGTGATCTGTTATTATACTCAGTATTTTTTTCTGAAGTAAAATAATTTTATTCTGGAATAAAGCATATGGATGGGGAGTTATTTGTTTGGGTCTAAGGTAAAGTTCAGTAGAATAGAGGTATTTAGTTTGAGGTCACTATTGTGGAAGTAACAGTAGTTCATGATGTTAAAGTAACAGTAACTTGAGGCAGCATTGTAATTTTTTTAAAATTTTACCAGAAATATTTATCTGTCCTATGAAAATAGCACTTATAATGGTTGATGCTAATAGTAAAATTTCTGTATTTTCTAATTTCTTGTATTAACTCTATACTTCAAAATTTCCTAATTAAATATTTTTGAGCATTATCAGATAATTAGTAATAAAGCAAACATAAACTATGAAATACTGGATACTTGAAAATATATGGCATAGGTTTTCCAAAGATTTCTTTGTCCCATACTCCTTTCCTCTATATTAGTTAATAATTTGTATCATAACTGTCTATTATATGAGGGCTGTCTGGAAGTATCCAGTCATGTAATATAAAAAAATAGAGGCATTTATGGCTGGATTTTTTCTGGACAGCCCTTGTATATTATTATAATATATATATATTTGATGTGTGTAACACAAGTATTTGAAAGCCAAATGATAGTTTCCTTATTATATGTGGACTATATATAGTAATGCAAATTATGAAGTAAAGTTTTATATTATATTTTAGTTAGTTTTAAACGACTTAAAAAAATGTGTTATTGGGGGTTCCCCGGTGGTGTAGTGGCCAGGCTTCGGAGCTCTCAACACCACAGCCTGGGCTCGATTCCCAGCCAGGGAACTACTTCCCCAAATAAAAGGGAAAAAACTGTGTTATTTGTTTATAAATTTGAGACAAAAGTCTTGTAACTACCTAATCCTTTTTCACGTAAGAGTTTTATACATCTGAGATTGCACAGTTTAGTAAAGGGAAGAACCAACCGTGTTTTATAAGCCGTGACCCATTAAACATTTATTTAGTTCCTACTCTATGCTAGATAATTGCTAACTACATAATTACAGAAGGTATAGTAATTTTTCTAAAATTATTTCAACTTAATACTGTGATTGTATAATATGACGATATTTTAACTCATGTTTCCTTTTTGGAACATTCCTTTGAAAACTTAGATAGCACCTACTGCTAGTACTATAAAGTTAGTAATGGAAGTCCTGGAGGATATTCTTAGAGAATATTCCCACTCTACATTTCTAAAGGGCCATCTGGTATATTGGTATAGAGTATGAGCTGTAGAGATAGACACATTTGACTTGATGCAAACTATACTTCTTGAGATAGGTTATTTGATTTCCAAAGGCTTAGTTTTCTCATCTGCAAAATGGAAATAAAAAATGTCTACATATGTCACAGTGTTGATTATACATTCGATGAGATAATTGAAATACAAAATACCCAGCATAAGATATGGCCCGTAGAAATCACCTGAAAACAAGCAGATGAACACAGGGAAATAATATATATTAACCCTCTTCTTCCCTGCAGAGCATTTATGAAAAATTCCCTCATCCTCTCTCAGGAATATACATGATAGTAAGTTTAGATATTTGAAGATACATTTCTTTAGTTTCAGTTTATATTGGATTCTTTCCCTGACATTTTAGAAGTATCTATATTGTAGGAATATTTTCCAAATTGTCATTCTATTTTTAATTGACTCATATATAAAAAAACAATTTTCTTAGTCCCAAGCATGTGACAAGTAATAAAACACTTGTGTAGACTATCACTCGGGGAAAAATTTGGAATTCATGTCTTTGATGTTGTTTCGGCTAGGGTTTCAGTTCATGGACAGAAGTCTGTGGAGAATCCAGAAGTAAGATCTAACAGTTTAGCCAGCTCATCTGTTTTCCTTTGGAAGGAAGAGATAGGGCAAAATTGGATATCTCCAGAGGGAGATCTAAGTACAGTAGCACAATAAATCCCCTTTCGACTGACAGAGCTACCTGAGTTTCCTTGGAGAGCTGAAGGAGAGGGGGAGGGGAGGAAACAGAGCGGGGCTGACTGATTTAGGGACTTAGAAACAGCCCTTTGATAGATAGAGTTTTCAATATTCCCCTTAAGACTGTTTTGGGGAGGGAAAGGATTTTCACTAAATATAATAAGGTAGAAGTATTCTTAATACTTATTCCACAAAATACAATAATTGCATTATCTGATCGAACTTATCCAATTGAGGCTTTTTCTAGCTCTTCATCAACAGGATCCACTTCTCCTGAGTAGGGAAACACAACAATTTCATTGTTATTTTTCCTAGCTTTAAAAGGAATTCTAAATTAAAATTTGTAAATCTTATCATGATGCAATCTCTCCAGACATTCCTCAGTACTTCAGATTTTTAGTATCTTTTTAATGGAAGATTTTCTTAAGTGAAAAATGGTATTTGTGGAAGAACCAATGTCATGGGAATTTCTGGAACTCTTCTTACACTTGGGCTACTGAATGAAATGAGACTTTCTGAAGGACAAATGCCTTGCTTTGTCTTGGGAGCTTGCTTAATTCAAGTGTTACAACCTGGACACTAGTTTACTTTTAAATACCCTGACACTCTCCCACTTCTGCTCCCAAATATGTTTAATTTTGGATTTCTAACTAAGCAGAATTTGTTCTTCAGTGTTTTTGTTTAATGTAATGGTGGGGTCTCCAAGGCAGTTACTGACTGTTAGGGAAGAAAATAATCCTTCTCAACTGTCAAACATCAAACAGAAGGTCATAAACCTTAGAACAATGAAAGAATTTTCTTTTGTCCTTTTGGAGCCCTCTAGGATTCCAGAATAGATTCAGATTGCAGCCTAGGAAGTGGAAACAAGAGCAGAGCTGCAAAGTCCAGACAAGATTTATCAAACCAGACATTGTGCCTTCCCCCAGATTCAGCAGTTCGGAGTCACTTCCTTATCAAAGCACACAGGCCCTTCTGGGGAGGTTGTCTGTCTCTTCCTGGAGTGGTTCTACTTACTGTAACATCAGTCAGGTCTGGTGGGGGTTGGGAGAAGAGATGGGGAGGGGGTTGGTCCGGACAATATGTGTTAATATAGTCTGTGTTAGAAGTCTGAAAATTCCCTAGGCTAGAGTATATGTTGTCACCAGTCTCAGAAAACAATGAAATGTTAGGCAACTTAGGCTCATAAGTTATAAAATAGTTACAATAAAATAGGGTCCAGAGAGACCTTGACTCAGTCTTAAGTCTCATTTTGTTGGTAACATAGCAAGTGACAAAGCAAAACTCTTGTGTCCAAAACTGATGGGTCCTGAATTTAAAAAAGAGACAGTTTTCTTTTATTATTTTTTTAATACAGTTGACCATATCAGGAATATGATATTATGGTGACATATGGATTCTTCCTACATTTCGAAAGATGCATGTAGAAATTCTTAAGTAGTTCTGTTTCAGTCTCACATTTTTAGGTAGTCAGTTACTTTTTTAAAAACCAAAAACCCTAGCTCTACAAATTCTTTTTTTGCTCTGAAAGTTCATAGCACAAAGACTGTGTTTTCCTAATACTTAGCTGTATGAAAGAACAGCAGAATCACCAAATTAATTGCTTTCCTTCCACACATTATAAAATAACAATTAGAAAACATAAGGTTCACTAATACAAAGGAGAAAAATAGTGCAGAAGAAGCAACTTTTACAAAGGCAGATGCATAGTGAAATCTATTTAACTGTTGAAGTAAGCAGTACTGTGAAGGAAAAAAATTATACTTTCGTGAAATCACATGATGCCATTTGAAATTAGAGCTACAAAGATAAAGTTTTTTTCCTTAAAAATAATTTAGTAAAGTATAAGAAAGATGAACATCTACATCGCAGTATATTTGAAATGACATTATAAGGTGAAACTTACTCACAGAACACAGGTCTTCCTAATCATTAACACTCAGGGTTTTGGAATCAAATTGAATGGCACAGAAGTAAACCAGGCTTCATGCCACTGACTTTCACATACTGTTCCTGCCCTCTCTCTAAATAGTCACACTCATATGGACACGGGTATCTTTATATGACTTTTTTTTTTTTTTTCACTTTTAGAAGGTTAAACTTAGAAGAAAACAGAGGCAACTTTTCTTAACACAGGCAATTCATTTTCATGGTAACACGAAGACAGCTAACAAGAAACGACATTTACAGGACTCATGCAGAGTGCTTTACACATATGATGTCACTTAACCTTTGTGATACTATTTTCATTCCTATTTTACAGGTGTGGAAACTGAGGTTTGGCAAGGAAAGGAAACTTCCTCAAGGTCATGTAACTAGTAGGTGGTGGTCCGAATCCCAAGATGGGTGTAGACTCTTGTCACCCTTCTCGCTTTTCTCTGTCCAGTGATTTTTCTTATCAAGAGGATCTGGATGTTACTTGGAAAGCTGTGTGCCCAGCCCAAGAGGCTGAGTCCTGATTGGCTCAAGCAATTTTGGCAGTACAGTAGGCTCTCAGTTAACCAGAACTCAAGCAACCAGCAGAACTCTCAAACAACTGGTACAAATGTCTGACCATTCCTTGAGAGTGCTGGGTACATTCATCTGGCACCTACCAACCTCTGTAACTGAGTCTTATGTACGTTTACCCTTGCCTTTGATGATGGCCTTCGCCATGACTCCAGAGGTTTATAAAGAAATGTTGCTCTGGTGCTTCCGGGAAACATTCCTCCCTGGAAGGCAGTACAAGAGACAGCCTTTTCCTTCTATTTTTGTTCTTTGGAGGACATTGTTGTGAAGAGGAATTTCTCCCCTGTAAGGCATCGCACTGGGGAGCTTTACTCCTAAATACTTCTGTCCTGAAGGTATCATTTTTGTGAGGATGAGAGATTTGTATCTATAGGAGTCACCTTTTGATCACAAGGCACAAACATGGCAAACACACTCATATGTAGAACTGAAATGAGAGTATGGGACCTTGACGGCTTCCTCAAGCATCAGGAGATCCCTAATGTCATCAACCTTTAAACTGACAGTTGAACTATTTTCATTACAATATTCTGTCATTTGCCGGCAAATAGTTGGAGTTGGCCAGACGCCCTCAGGCACGTCAAGTGAGCAAATCCCAACAGATCCAAAGGTGGCGCACAACGTTGGTGCGGGTGGAAAATAAGAACTAAACTATGAATACAATGAAGAACAAAAATATCACTTAAAAATAAAGTTGTCCTTTGCTTTAAATTAAAGATCCGTATTTTATGCAGTCACTTTGCATGGTATCACCTTATTTAAAACAGCTGCAGAAAGCATCTTAATCTGTTAAGGGATGTCCAAACGTTAGTGACTCTATATTGAAGTTACTCCTCATTATATTATTTAACTGTAGCAGACATGAAGCACCAACATTCTTATTTCAAGCTATTCATCATGAGTAGAAAGCAAACATAAATTTTTGAAACATTTATCAAACAAAAAATGTTGATTTAAATGGAGAGATTCAACCTCAGATTTATTACATACAAGTTTAATTACTGGGTTAAATTGAACAAACCATAACTAACTTTATAATTTACTATGTATAGCTATTATTCATTCCTGATCAATATTTTTAACATCATTTTATGCACGATTTTAAATTTTCTAACGTAGAAACAGGTTGTTCTTGTTTTACCTACACTTTGTAA
This sequence comes from Lyroderma lyra, assembly GCA_004026885.1. Classification (NCBI taxonomy): domain Eukaryota; kingdom Metazoa; phylum Chordata; class Mammalia; order Chiroptera; family Megadermatidae; genus Lyroderma; species Lyroderma lyra. The sequence goes on along the minus strand of PVJL010000402.1, from coordinate 422,472 downwards.
AAAAACAATAAAAACTAAAAGGCTACATAGTTGAAGAGAAGTATTACCTTTTGACATCTACACACCAATTGTTCTTTCTAAGCTTTTGTTCTCAGGCGAAGAATGGATAATTACCTGTAATGGAAGACAGCTGCGATATACCAGGGGTATTTCTCCCCTTTTTTTATCTTGTGCTGGAGTGCATAATCCCCTTCCTGCTTCAGTGTTATATAAGGCTGAAGTTTCCCATGTTTACTTCATCCTGAATTTTACTGTGAGGATTTCAACAATCAGAATCAATTATGGTTTTGTTGCTACCTTGTGATAATGCCTTCAATTATGGATTAAAGTGTAAGATTTCTAATGCAAACCATTTTGTTGGGGAGGGTGGTAATTGCTCTATATATCTAAGAAATGATGGTGTTAGATAAAGAAAAAGAGAATAATATTTTAAACCACCCAGTAAATTCACTCCAGTTTCTACTTAGGTATTGTATTGGATGATATTGTCCACTTTCTCAATGCTTGTTTTTTGTTATTCCATTCAAACTCAGACCTTGACTTTTTGTTTTGTTTCATCTTTAAGATCTCCCAGGTTTGCAGTCACATCGTCTATAAAATTTGACAGTAATCTTATTACCGGCTATGTTGCAGCATATATTGTAATCATTTTCTTCTGTGGTCTGGTTCTTCTGGTACATTCCTGAAATAAGAATACAGTCTTGGTGCCTCCATGTGTTCCCTTTCCTTGTGTCCTTAATTTTCTCTATGTACCTTCTATCAGTGGTAATTGGATAATTAGCCAGAAAGGCTGTCGCCTGAGCGAGAGAGGAAGAAATGCCTCATTGAACAAAATCATCTTTCTTTGAACTCATGACTCATTTTTGATATGCTACAACTCGATCAGCAGGGAAACCTTCCTCCCCATCGGGAGTCTAACAAGCCTTTAAGACAAGAATAGACAGAGAGGTTCTGCTATTAGTCTCAATTCTAAGGCAAATTGGGTTATTCTGCTGTAGTCTCATTTTCTGCTTGCACAGCATGAGATCTTAGTAGATGGCAGAAACTCCTCTGTTGAGGATTTGATGAATAACAAGATAAGGGTTCCATTGTGGGCCACTTGAAGAAACTTTGTAGCTGATTTAGCTTTTAAAACAAGTTAGCGTCTCAACTATATGGTGATGGGAAGAGAACTGACTGGGTATGAACACATAACACAACACACACTGTAGATTTGTACACCTGGAACTTACATAATTTTTACTAACCAATGTCACCCTCATACTTCTAACAAAAACAAAAACACAAAGGCCGGAAGGCACTTCTGGAAGTTTGAAGAGCTCAGTGGATTCTTTGGTTTCGGCTCTGGTTTGCTGCAGTGTGTAGATTTCCAGAGCGAGGTGCCCATCAGTGAAGAAAAAGTCTGTCCCTGGCTATCAGTTGTATCATGGTTCCCAAGCAAATAGCTGAGTAAAAGAAAACATCCCTTAAAGACTCTACTGCATTCTTGCAATAAATCACAAAAACATTGGTATCAGCTTTCTTAGTCATTCTGCAAAGCTATAGTTAAGAATATTTCCAGATGTGTCTGACTGAAGGGAAGGTAATTTTCTTTCATGCACAAGAGATCCTTTCTTAACACCGAAGGGGAAAAAAAATCAAACACTTTTTTAGTCCTCTGCAGGTGACAAAATTTCAATTTCCTGTAGCCTTAGACTGCTAGCATTTTGTCCCTATCCCATGGGAGTGAGGATAGATAGAATCATGAGACTACAAATACACCTAAGGTAATATAAGTGAAGAAAAGCAATTTTCTAGTTTCCTGACAAGGAAGCTTCATGGAACAATAACCCAAAGAAAAGAAGAGAAAGGAATGCACAGGAATGGAACTGATTGCTTCAGCTTGTGGCAAAGGAACCACCCTTGAAATACTCAAGTGAAGAGAAAAGGAATTTTCTTAATGAGGTACTGAATTGTTCTTTAGGATAACCTTCAATGGAAATAATGTCCCAATTTGTCAAAATTCGTGACAGACTGGACTTTTGATATATGGACAGCAAACATAGCGGGTGATTTTGTCCCCTTATTCTAATCACATTCTTGGTTGGTGGTAAGTGAAGCCCAGAAGGATAAAACCCTCCGTGTACATCGATGCTGTGTGGAGTATCACAGTTTGGTGCCAGTGGAGTTCTTCTGTGGTCTGCTATTATACACTACATATTTTTTTTCTCTTCTGTCATCTTCCCAAAAGATAAATGCCATATAGGCAGAGTCCTATATGAACTGTCATTATACAGCACAAATTTAGAACTGTGTAAGTTAAGAGTCTGTTCTCTCTACTGCAAAACAAGAATCAGATGCAGATGAATCCTTAATAAACCATCTGAAGAGTTCTCAGATCTCCATTGGTATTTTTAGTCACCTGGATTGCTAGGTGAGCTTATGTCTTAGCAGCAGTGCATTATTTCAAAATATACAGGGTCTGGCAGAAGTAATGCCCGGACTTGAGTAATTTGAATTTATTACAAAATCATAACCATACATACTTAGGATTTTGTAATAAAATATTGGGTATAGATTACCAGCTCATTAAAAAAGGATATTATTTGTGGAACCATAAACATGTATGGTTATGATTTTGTAATAAATTCATAACTCAAGTCTATTACTTCTGCAAGACACCGTATTTCTGATTCTAGGTCTATATAAGATTGGATTCTTTATTTAAGAAAATAGTTGTATGTCCAAGACAGTGGCATGGGTGGAAAACAATGTTCTCCAATCCAGAAACTGGGTAAACAGAGTCAAAATAGCTTTCTTTATGGATTTTAAGATTTAGCAGTCCTAAAACCTTATTTTAAGGGAAGCATCTCTCTTTAGGCACAGGGGGTAAAAGGAAGAATTGTAGAAAACGGTGTCCTCTATGCCTTTTCCACCTTTTTCACACACACAACCTTGTTATTCATAAATAGAAAATAGTTTTTAAATTTTTCTATTGATTTTGGTCATCAAATGTTTGTATTCATTAATAACTTTATAATACTTTTTCATCTTTATTTTCTTTTCCTGTTTCTCAATTTAATTGTAAGTAGAATTATAATTTTAATGAGGATACAAATAATATTCATATAAAAATGATGCAAGGAAGATAGAGTTGAAATGTGTTTATTTTCCAAGAATTTGTAATATTTTATGCCTGGTGTGTATAAATTAGAAAGAATTTCAAGAAGTATTCTTGTTATAGTTGAATTTGGTTGATGACATCTGTGATATACAGATATAGATATTAAAAGATCTATATCTGTAGCTTCTGTTTGAGAATCATGTTCAACATTTCAATGTAAAGTAAATATATTATATATTGGAATGTTGGCTGTCAAACAAGGGGTCTTGTCCTGTTGAGTTTGTACGTTTTTTCCAGCAAACCACAAGTAAATGGAATTTGGTTAATCTTGCTAATTTCCTTGAAAAATCAGAATTAATGTTGAGTTTTATTTTTCTCCATTAAAATTATTTCCTAAAAATCTTCCCTTAAAAGAAAAATCTTTGGTTGCAGATTGCATAATTACAATTACAACCTTCAGAATAAATTTGTATTGGATAGCTGTATTGAACCTAGGAAATGCAAAGCTAAGGTTATATGTTTGTATAAATACATTTAACTTACGTCCTTTGTCTCATGAGTGGCTATAAATTTGTGGTGAAATTAATCTGTAGTCATTTTATTTATTAAGCACATTAAATGATTCTCTTTTGATAGTGACTTTTGATACACCTTGTCTTAAGTGAGTTGTGAAACAACTAAGTTTGTGTGTGACCTTCTTAAGTTAAAAATGGAACATCAGAATTACCTTAGCCCAAATGAGAAAAGAATTTGGTGGCAAGAAAAATTTTGCCAATTTGGTATTACAGTGTCCTTGGCAGTTGTGATGAAAATCAAAACAATGTGGCATTTTTATCAAGGAAGTGTTAGGACATTTATGGCATTTCTGATAGCAATTTGTTATTTTGCACTGTTTGTACATTTTGTTCTAGTTGTTTGTTTCTCCCCTAAATACTGCACAAAGGAAACTGCTTGACTAATCCAGTTCAAATAAATAAGTAAAATGTGCAGGCACACGTTCTGATCTAAATAGATCCAGAAACCCGGCAAAAAAGTAGTGTAGTATCACTGTCCAAAATGTGTTACATTAAAAAATGAATGAATCGTAATGAAAAAAATTGGAGGTCTATTTTTGTACAGATATTGACATCTATTACAAAAAGTGTTATAGGAAGATTTAAATCATGAAAGAAAACAAACCCAGTCATTTTATATTTATATATTTACATACACACACACACACACACACACATATGTGTGTATATATATATATATATTACACACACACATATATATATAATTATTTTTACCGTTTGTAATCATAAAGTTCTTAGAATGAAACATCGTGTGTTAATGAACTTTTTTATTGTGTTCTATTTTTATTTGTTTAGTTCTCCTTTAAAAAAGTGATTTTTAAAAATTTACTCAGTTAAATTTGATAGGTAATATTTAAACAAGTCTACAAAAGAAGAGAGATTTTCTATATGTTATCAAAAGTGGGGAGGAGAAGGGAGGTGACATCAAAGATAAGGTGGGAAGGAGCACGGCCTCTGGGTGGTGAGCACACAGTGCAACGCCTGGACGATGTGCTGTACAACTGTACACCTGGGACCCATGTAACTTTAATCACCAGTGTCACCCCAATACATTTAATAAAAGAAGTTAAGGTAAAATGGTTAAGATTCTTTTGTTAAATGATTAGATCCTAAAACAGTACCTTTTCTTCAAAATACATCTATTTACTTAAACTAATCTTGAAGACAAATGTTGAGGTCAATTTAGCTTCAGGGTAATGAATTCAGTACTTTGGAATTAATCTGTTTTCAAACATTAAACACTGCTGTGTAAAAAAGTCATATTTTCCTTGTTACCCATTTTGCTTCTGAAAAATTTCTTTGCATGTATATAATCATGCTTAAAAATTTATTAAAATCACTATACTATAGGCTCTTCATGCATAGGCCTTCCAGGGGGTATGCTATATGGATTTATATCTGGATTTCCTCAAATGACATGCTTATACTCATGCAAGGCTGTTCATTTGTTTTTACTTTAACAAGTACTGTGGGTGCCAGGAGTCTTTCTTTTGGTGAAGAGGTAGCAAACTGATCACTCATGGCAAAGTGAAGGGAATTGAGAACAAGGAAATAGATTTCTTTCATAAGCCATGGCGCCAGTTGTTTATTTTGTTGGCTTGTTTTTAGGAGGAGTGGGGTACACAAGATGGATCGATGTAGTCTGGGAGATAATCAGTTAACACATTCCTTCCCGATGAGGAAGGTGTAATTCTAACTCCTTTCCTAGTAAGGTGGGCAAGAGCCAGCCAATGAATTTGCACACCACACAGTAGCACAGGATGCAGCAAGCAGACTACCTGTGGGACCCAGTGCTGTTAGTGATGGCAGTAACCTCTTAGCACTGTAGTGGCAACAGGTTGTCATGTAGTACCTTTTAATTACAGAACATAAAAAGTGATGTGATTCTCTGCTGAATTGGTCTGCCATGGACTCGTGTCATCCCAGACGAACCACTTGCTAGAACGAACTTGTTGGCGGAGAGACACCCCCCGCCCCCCGCCCATTCTCTCAGCTTCCAGTAGTTGGACCAGAAATAGCATGCAGTCCGATGGTGACTGCATATGGGTATATTTTGGCTTATTTCCCGAGCCTCCTAACTGAAAGCAGCTGGAATTTAACTGAAAGAATATGGTGGTTTGAAACCGAGCATATGAAATTTCAGATTCAAAGAATCCTTCAAAATGAAGAAAAGTCTAAAACAAGTGGAATTTGGGGGCCTTACTCCTGCAGCAGCTGGGAGGAAATAGTGGCTCAGGGACAGGTTAGAGGACCCTCTCCAGGTCCCTGAGACTCCCCACTCCTCAAAGTGGTGCTAGGGAAGGCCACCAGGTTGCAGCTGGCAGTCCCTCTGCAGGGCTGTCCCTGCTGGTTCACCCCTGGCTCTGATTCTGTCCACCCTGTTTTCCTCACACGTTGTTTGCATACTTCCTAACTGGCTGCTGATTCTTGCCCTTAGTCCTAAAAGTCTAAAGGTCTGTAGGAAAAAAAAAATGCAAGCATGGTCTTTATACAATACAGGGGGGCTTTAGTGGATGCCACATGCTGTTAAAGTTCCAAATGGATCTCATATTGAGAAGATTAGGGCACCATGAGCTCTACCACTTACTAGGTGTGAGACACAGGGCAAGCTAGTTAACTCGTTTTCCCTCAGTTTCCTCATCTGAACAACAGAGAATGAGAGAGACTGTACTATTGGTTTTTTGCAAGACTTAAGTGAGATACGTCATTTGTAACGTTTTGTGGCTCAGAGTAAACATGCAGTACATACTTTCTATAATTACTGTGATTTTTAAATTGATACTAGTTTAGTATAGACATGGTTAGTTATTGCTTCTGAAAACTGGATTTTTGGGGGGCAGTTTAAAATCCACTTTTCAGAAGATTAAGATTAGTTTGTCTTTAGAGTCCAGGGTTGGTCTTTGACTTTTCCAAATGAGTGTATCTTAGCTAACTGCACTAGAGGAGGTTCAGAAGGGGTTTGGGAAGGGTGAGTATTAGAATGACCAAGAGTACCTGACGCCCAGCAAATTCTGGTATAAACATCGTCCACCAACATTATTCTCTGCTAACTGCTGAGAGGTTTACATCGTATCTCTCACGTATGTTCACGGTAGGAAAGACACTAGGAACCATATTGATAAGCCATTTAAAATATTTTTGCTTATCTAACTTTAGTCAAGTCTGCCATGTGTACGGGGGACTTTCCACGGACTCATCATATATAGATTGTCTCAGACCTTCTCAGATCCTTGACAAAAACTACTGCCTTAAATTGGTTATACTCATTTCCTAGTGCCGCTTTCACAAATGACCATACATTTAGCAATTTAAAGCAACACACACTTATGAGGGGGGGCCCCCCAAAACCTGGAATTCTCTTGTGGAAGGAGGACCCCTTGTAGTACATGCTTTCCCCGCTAGGTGAGTGTTCTAGGAACTTATCTTACCAGCTGGCGTTGTTGTGAGCAGATTCAGTGAATGTTCTGGAGACTCAATGTGTTTGCCCATTTCGTGATGGGTGATTGACGCAAACAACGTGCAGCATGAAACACCTGCCCACACCGCGCTGAGTGTTCAACAGTTTTTTACCAAAACCAGCCTGACCCCTGTGCCCCAGCCGCCTCCATCACCCAACCTCACCCTGAGCAACTTACGTTTTTTGTTTTCCTGGATGAAAAAAAATCCTCAAAGGGAAACATTTTGCCAATGTGGAAGAAATGAAACAAAACACGGCAGAAGCACGATAAGGCATCAAAGTCGAGTTCATAAACTGTTTTGAGCCATAGAAAAAGCATCTCGATAGGTGTATTGCATCCAAGGGAGAGTGCTTTGAAGGCGACTGAAGTTTAAACATGTAAGAATAAATACACAATGTTTTATAAATCCATTCCCCTTTGTATTTTCACTGTTATGCAGGTCAGAAATCTTGCTTAGGTTCAGCTAAGTCCTTTGTTTGGGGTCCTGTCTCCTGAGCTGGAATGAAGGTGTTGTTAGGGCCGTGTTCCTCACGGAAGGTTCTGGAGGAGATTGCACTCTCAGTTTCATTCGGGTGGTTGTCCATGTTCAGTTCCTTGGGGTTGAGGGAATGACGTTCCTGCGAGTTTGCTGCGTGTCAGTCAGGGCCCAGTTTCTGCACCTACAGGTAGCTTCACTCCTCTTGCTTTTCTGGGGGCTCCATCGGCAGGGCTGGCTGAGTTTCCTCTCCTACTTGGAGCCTCGCTGACCTCTGTTGTGTTTCTCTGACGGGGATCAGAGAACTGTCTCTGCCTTTAAAGCCTCCTGTGATTAGATTTGCCCCACCTGGAAAATCAAGTGCAGCTGTCCCCCCTTACCCACAGTTTTGCTTTAGGAGACTTAGGTTACTGTGCTCAGCTGTGGTCTGAAAACATCACATGGAAAATTCGAGAAAGAACCGATTAGGCAGTTTTAAATTGTGCGCCATTCTGAGCAGCGTGATACAATGTTATGTCCTGCCCAGTCCCTCCTGTGGACTGAATCATCCCTTTGTCTCGTGCATTCAGGCTGCATAGCCTCCCTGCCCACTAGTCACTGAGTAGCCCTCTGGGTTATCAGATCGAAGGCTGTGCTGTCACAGTGCTTGTGGTCAAGGAGTTCTTACTGTCCAGAGGGCAGTAGTAGCCTCGAGCTGTTTTGCAGTAAGTCATCCACCTCACCTCTTCTCCTGGGTGTTGTATCCTCAATCATCATCATCCTAAGAAGGCGAATACGGTCCAAGGAGCAATTTTGAGAGCAAGAAAATTACTTTATTGCATAACTTTTATTACAGTACATGGTTATCATTGTATTTTATTACTAGTTGTTGTTCATCTCTTACTGTACTTAATATATCAATTAAACTTTATCGTAGACATGTATGTATAAGAAAAGCATAGTATAGCAGGTCTGGGCGGACTTTTCCGGGCAAGGGCTACTTCTGATTTTCTCCCACAACCCGGGCCTCTAGCTGTTTGTGTTCGTTCGCTCAAGTGCGTACAGCCGCCTTGTGAACGGCCAATTCTCGCCTCTAGCAGCCGTACATGTGCGTGCAAAAAAATGTGCTGCTTTTGCATTTAGCTGCCTAGCCACTAGGCTCTGGCATTACATGGCATCTCCTACAACACTTTTTTCTTAATTCAGGCAGTCCCCCCAAAATTGCTTGGCAGTCCACCAGTGGACCATGACTGACATCTTGCCCTGCCCTGATATATACGGCTTAGGACTCTCTGTGGTTTCAGGTGTCCACTGGGGGTGGGGGTGGGGTGGTCTTGGAATATAGCCACCACAGAGAAAGGAAAACTCTACTGTGTATTTTCTCCATTATAGCCTTAATTATACCTGAATGTCACTTTTGTAATGCAAGGTAATGTATTCACAATATCTAGGGATTCGTCAGGGATGCCCTTGGAGAGCTATTTTGTCTACTACACTTGGGTTATTCTAAATCCAAATATTCTAAAATGTTAAAGCCTTAGGCAACCCTTCCCTGTTCTCTCCTTCACTTGTCCGACAGCTTATATTAACTATCCTTGGATGTCTAAGAAACTTAGTTTAGCTGGAAAAGAAAATCTATATACTTAGATAGAAGGGGCTCAAGAGAGCTACAAAAAATGTGTTTGGGACACAAAGGAGATTGCAGTGTTTAATGGAGAGGAAACAGATCAAGGAACACTGTTTTGAAGTTGTAGCTTTTGAAGTGTACCTGAAGGATGAGTAACAGAGAGAGAGGTATTTTTATCTTCCAGATGACAAAACCTAAAAGCTATATCGAGGATATAGCGGCAGCCCAGGATTCTAGGACATCTGTAAGGAAAATGGGAGTTTTTATAGCCATGCTAAGCAGTTAGGGCTTTATTCTGTAATGGGAATCACCAAAGCTTTTAGACTGCAGCCATGACAGACTAAACGTCATGCCGTAGAGAATGAAAGCCTGGTGTTGATGGGGAAGGATGGACGGAGGCAGAGGACCCGTTGGAAGGCCTTTTTGTGTAGACGGGGACTCAGAAAGCAGCAAAGCGGACGCAGAAATGGTAGAAATGACGCAGTTAGGTGAAGAAATTCTTCCAGGGTGATGGGTTGATTGAGGGATGAGAGGTAAATGTGGAGGTTACGACAGTTTCCAGCCTTAGAAATGAGGAAGGTGATGTCTTTTGCCAAAGATGAAGGACATGTGAAGAAGAAGGGAGTTTTGGAATGAGAGGATAGGGTGTTTGGGTTTGTACATGTATTTAATATCCTCATGCAATCTGAGAGAGAAGTAGGTGGTTGGGGGCCAGAGATAGCTATCTACAGGAAATTCAGTGTGAGAGTCGAATGGGTGTGGTCCTTTGATGAAAAACCAAAGAAGAAACCCACGTGCTCCTGAGAGAGACTAAGGATAATCCATGTCGTAGGAGGCGGTAGCAGGGGGTTTAACTAGTAAAGGCGTTTCAGAGGCATCCACCTGGAATGCTCGAGAAAACCTTCTAGGAGGGCAGCTTCGGAACTAGAGGTGGGGAGCCTGTACCCTCTCACCAGCCTCTCAGCTTTCCCCAATGAGTAAGGCCTGACGGTCTCATGGAAAACGTGGCGGCTGCAGGTCATACCACTGCGCTGTATTATGCAATTGAAATTTGCTCTGAGTAGAACTAAATGTTCTCACCAAAACAAACAAACAAAAAACGATAACTACGTGAAGTGGTGGATGTGAGAATTAATTAGATGGGGGCGGGGATCATGTCACATTGTATACGCATATATCAACATAATCATGCTGTACGCCTTCAATATATTACAGTTGTATTTGTCAGCTATACCCCAGTAAAGCTGGGGAGAACACCGAAACTAGAGGAGTTTGGGACAAGGTGGGAGAGGGCCTCCTAAAAAGAGGTGGTGTTTGCTGCAGTGAGAACTTCAAAGGGTAGAGGACCAGAAAGAACACCTCGAGGGTCAGCGCTTGGAAGGTCTTTGCAGAGACGAAAAGTCCAGCTTGGGGGCGTTAGTTGACGCCGCTGGAATGGGCATACAAGCCACGTGGGCCATGGGTGGGGAACATCCATCTGAGCCAGCTGATCCGGGCCGGTTCTCGCCAGCTCCGTGTGCACTCAGGTGAGTTACTTATGTTGAAGCATCTTCTTAAAGCTCATTCGTTTCTGTGCTTCTATTACTGTTGCTTTGTTTTGTTCATCTCCCTTCACTCCCTGGTGAAGATCTTTTGGGGGAAAAATCTATCATTGTTTTCTCTGAACCAAGGAGGAAGTCTTTAACCACAGTTAGACCACAGTAACTAGGGACATCATGGTGTTCTTGAAGCGGGGGTTCTCCACGTTTTTTTTTTCACTCAAAACACATCACGGGGTAACAGAAAGTATTATTTCTCTGCCCTCCTTTTCCAAAAACCCCTGTTTCCTTGGAGTTCATTTAAGTAGCCTCTACCTCCCAATCCCCTTCCTTATTGCTGTCGTATACTGACACCCCCGTTCCTGTCCTTCATGCCATAATAATTTTAACCACTTATCTATTTATTTTTCTTTCTAAAATCTGACGTCTGTCACCGCCTTGGGACTTTAAGCATCAGATGACCCTTCCACACCTTGGCCTTGCAGTTTCCTGTCTCCTTTTAGGCAATCATCTTTTACTCTGGATCCCCGTGGTCCCATAGTAGATTTATCACCACCACCCACTGCTCTTCTGTTGAAACGCACACTTGCAACTCACTGTCCTTGTATTTAGTGCATGAGCAGGACTCTACTTCCAAACACAGCGCTGACTCCATCCACCTGGTCCTGCTCGCTGTCTCTCCCGGGGCCATCCTGACGTGAGTTACTTTTCTCCTGCATGACTTCAGGGGTCTGTCTGCTCTTCCCACCTCCTTCCAATCCACTTAGAGCCCTCCCTGGCACAGAACAGGAGTTCATCAGATAGTTGTTGAATGAATGAGGGGTTTATGCATGAGGAAAAAGGAAAAGTTGGGGACTTTTCAAAAGCAGTTTTCAGAAGGCAAGTGTCCCGAGCTAACAATGGTCAGTCTCTGATTACAAAGCTGTAGAAAACCTGACGTTTAGACTTGGCCATACCTATGTGTGTCTTTAAACTAAGTTCTTTTGACACTGATTCCTGCTGATTCTGGGTTCCCACTATCAGAGCATCTGCACTGGCTGAGACTTGTCAGAGCTGGTGTGTGACAGCAGCTTTGGTGATGGCCTAGGTCATCAAAAGTCTGCTTTTAGTCCTGGGGAAGGAAAGGTCTGGGGTAACTGAAGGGGTGCATGAAAGCTGATGGAGAGGTGCGGGGCCTCTCTGTGTTGGCCCCTAGTTCCCGTTCCTCCCATGTGTCCTGTAAGAAAACGAATGTCCCCAGTTCTCCCGGCTTCCCAACTTTCAGAGTGCCAGTCCTAAGAGGCCTCCCCATCCCTGTTGAATGAAGGCCTGTTTGTAGACTGAGACAGAAAGGTGGCACGGAGACTTAGGCCAGCCCGGGGCAGGAGGCAGCAGGGATTTCGATCTGAAACCTTGACAATATATCAGGACCGTTTCCTGAGTTTTAACATGACAGTCGGACGTTTGTCAGAGTGCTGGCCTTGAGGCACTGTAAGATCCCGCAACATCAAAGTTTCCATTCTACTCAGTACACCCTCTCTGTCAAAAGTCGTGCAGTTTCGATAGAAATGCGGATTTGAAACGAAAAGGGTCCCTTGTAACTAAGGCCGTGTATAAAGTACTGCCTTTTTTTTTTTTTTTTTTTTTTTTTTTTTTTTTTTTTTTTTTTTTTTTTTTTTTTTTTTTTTTTTTTTTTTTTGGTGGTTCCCTGGCTGGGAATCAAACCCCGGCCTTGGTGTTGAGAGCACCGAAGCCTGGCCACCACACCACCAGGGAACCCCCTAAAGTGCTGACTTAAGCTAGTTCTCTTTAAGGGGGAGGCCCAGCCAGGTCCCCTCCAGTTTCAATTGCTAGATGTGTAACTGCAGTTCTAAATTTTAGCATTCAACAACAGCACCTGCAGAAGTGCTTGATAAACTAGATATTGCTGATCACACCCCCAGAGTTTCTGATTTAGCAGGTCTGGGGCTAGGGTCAGAAAGTTTGCATTTCTAAAATGTTCCCATTTTATGGTCTCGGTCCAAAGACAGAACTTTGAGAACCGCAGCCTTCAGCTATTCAAGTCTGTTTTCTCATTTCTAACATAGGAATAATGAGAGCTGACTTCTTTGGGGCTGTGGTAAGAATTGAGCACATTTCAAAACATCAGGTTTGTAGTTAGGACTCAGTGGATATTTATGTCTTCAGTTAACTGCTTCTGGTTAATTGTCTAAAGCTTGCAAAATTTAAATTTCCAAAAATTAAAAATTTTCTACTTCTGCTGATTAACCTCCTGCGGTCACAAAATGTGTTTCCTTATATCGTATGCGTGCATGCCCGATAGATTTAAAAAATGAATATTGCCTTTGAGGTCCCAATCTTTTGGAATGTACACATTCTCAGTACTTGTCACATTCATGTGTTTCCATGAATTTGTCGCCTACTGATTATACCACATAATTGGTCCCTTGAAAACAGACTTTAAAAAGATGAATAAATGTCATAAATAATATTTTTCACTAGCTCTGATTGGTGATATTTTTAATGAGATGTAGGTATAAATAAAATTGTTTTAAAAATTCACGTTTTACATATACTTAGTTCTTAGTTAATGTAAATATTGTTTGAAAAATCAAAAGCGTAATTTGTGAGGAGTTTTTAAGGATTAAATGTTGAATTCAGGAGTGACTATTACTAGAGAAAACTATGGTAATAATTTCCTCATCTTTTATTGCTTAATAGATTGCACTGATGATCCAAAATGTAAAATATATTTTGATCAAATGCAGATTATTCATTTAATTGCACGAAATGCAATTTTTAAAAACATTTTTTTTTTCTTTAAGTGTGCACTAAACATAAAATATATCAAAAGAGATTGGATAGTTTAGTTTACTTTTATTAAATTGGACTATCCATAAAGGTCAGGGCATATGGGTAGATGTAGACTTTATGACACATAGCTAGGCTCTTGCAGTAATTGGTTATACACTAACTATTAGGAGAATTAATTATAAGTCCTTACAATGTTTGGGTTACCTTGAAAAATTCAGTGACCTTTAAATTTACGATACTATATTTTATCTCCGAGGATGACATCTTTGTAATAAGCTTAGGAAAGTTATTCAGCTTTAGCTAGCTTCTATATTTTCCTGGTGACATGTTTATTCACTTGGTTTATGTGCCTGTTCTTGGCCTTTTCCCCTGGATTTTTTTATACAGTTTATTTATTTATTTATTTATTTATTTTTGCTAGGGTATGATATTTACTGTTGGCTACATATACTTCTCAAGTTAAGCTAAAGTTTTGGTGTTTCAAAAAAATTTTTTACAGTAACTCCTGGAAATAGCAGTCCAGATATCCTGTTTAAAACCCATTTCTAATGTTCTAAACCATAGAGGAACTGCTACCATTGTGTAGATTACTTAGAAAGTAGGTTTCCTTTCAGAATGTAATTTGTTATGCATGAAATTTTAAAAAATGTAGAAAGTTCTGGTAGTGCATCATTTCTGAATATTCCCCTGGAACTAAATATATTTCAACTTAAATGTGTTCTCTTCTTAGAATGCAAAACAACATGTAAAAGTGATATTTTGAGCCAGATGAAGTTTCCTGGTTTCATTTCCCTTAGTATTTAAAAAGGAAGAAATAAAAAAGATTCTGCTATGTTTTCATCATTTCGTGTTGAATGGGTGAGCAGTTTGTGATACTTCACATTTCTTTCGCAGTTCTTCGTGCATGTTAGCATGTTTGTTTAAATTGAAAGATCGTTTTTCCTCCTTAATGATACCTGAAAATAGACTTTTCTTCCTTATTGTACTCTTGGCTGTGACCTAGCTTTCAAAGTGAAGTTGAAAGGAATGCTGGTTGTAGAAGGAATAATACTGCGTGAAGCCCAACAAGAGAAGCTTAAAGACGTAATAATGTGTAAAGCATGGCTGAGTGAGGTTATCTGAGCCACGTTAGCTTTCAAGTGCCATATAATTTGAATAATGATGGTATAAAATATTAATGAAAAAAGAAAAACTCATGCTGCCTGGCAGTGCAGAGGTGTGTCACGTGTTCAAGGTAAATTCTCTGCCCAGGTAATTCTCATAGGGTGGCATTAGCAAATTTGCCTTGGTGAATTTACAGTTGCCCAGGTTCTATCTGACGTCTCAGGCTCGGAAACTTGCTTCGTGAGCACACCAAGAGTAGGTCTGTTTCTCAGCGTGGACTCACATTAATCATGCTCAGGGAGACTTATTAGCACATAAAACAGAATAGTAACTTGGACAGTTATTTTCTTCAACCATTAAATAGTCCCTCTATGGTCATGTTACAGAGATGTACAGGATCTGGCAGACGTAACACCCGTACTTGAGATACGATTTTATTTATCATATATGCTTATGATTTTCTAATAAAATATTGGGTATATATTACCAGCTCCTAAAAAGGAGGCATTATTTGTGTTACCATAAGCATGTATGGCTATGATTTTGTAATAAAATCGTAATTCAAGTCTGGGCATATTTCTGCCAGACCCTGTATTTCCTCTGGGATGCTATTGGGTGAGGGATGTGAATCAAATGTTTAATGGCCTCAGTGCACCTAATTGGTACTATATTCAAAGCTGGTGTGCTGTGGGCTCCAGAGACTAGAGGAATCACATATTTGTGTATTGGCAGTGTCCTCAGTGGAGAATGGTTAGGTAGTTAATCCCACACAATCTTCTGTCTTAGGGTCGTCTTTGTCTCTTCTTTTGCTGATCAGCTCCCATTCTTGCCTTCTATTTCAGACACATTCTATCATTCTCTCCAAGTATGACCAATTTTGATGCCCTAGGAAACATCCTGCTCATTGGGCAGAGGCCTTTTCAAATGTTTAATATTTTGGAAGGCTACAGAAATTAGTTGAATCCCCATTTCGTGTTTATCAGACAAGCCTCTGTATTAAAACTGCATATAATTTGCAACATATGTACAATATTGGAAACATTTTAATAGTTGCCATAAAAGGTTTATTTCGAATTGTAATGTAAACTTCTAGTTCTTATTTTTCGTCAAAAGAGTTCATTGCTTTATATCTAGTTATAAAAGTAAAACTAGTTGGATTTTCAGTCACGATGGTAAAGTAGGTAAATGCTATGCTCCCCTCCCCTCATGACCACTTCAGTTACAACTAAACTAGGGAGTAACCATCCCTGAGAATCAAATGAAGTCTAGCTGAACCGAAGTCCTGCAAGTGCTGACATACAGAAGAAGCCACCTAGAGATTGGTAGGAGGGGCAGAGACACGGAACGGGCTGGTCACACAAAATCGGGAGGAGTAGCTCAGCTGCAGAGGTCACCCTGAATCCCAGAGGAGCAAAGGATCCCCAGTCCCACACCAGGCTCCCCCGCCCAGGGTTCCAGCGGTGGGGAGAGAAGTCCCCAGAACTTCTGGCTGTGAAAACCAGCAGATTGTGGCTGTGTGAGCCAGAGGTGGCTGCCCTCCTAGGTGCTCCTCTTAAAGGGCCCACACATAGATTACTCAATGATGGACTCATTCAATCTGAGCTCCAGAGCTGGGGAAGCAGCTTGCAAGGCACCAGAGACATATGGGGAGGAACTGAATTTTCTGGTTTCATGGTTAGGGCTAGAAGGGCAGTTTTCTCCTGGAATGAGGAGCTGTCTGGCGAAAACCATTGTTTCTTTGTTGAGCCCTCTCTTTCTCTGTGGGCAGACAGGCAGACTCCATATCTGCGTCTACATCCAACTGGCCAGCAGCTTTTGTCGGCCCCATCCTAGTGATTCTGTGAGATGAGGTCCCACCCAATTTTTTGGCACACCCAAGCCGCTTCCATTGGATTTACTGTACAAGCAGCCTGCCTTGGCTCATGCCCTGGACTTTCTTAAAATCTCTCAAAGAATGCAAAATCCAAACAGCATCTGACTTTGGCACGTCCTGTACCTCTTGCTGAGCTACCCTAAACCCAAGACTAGCCACAGTGAGCTGCAGTTTGCGTCCTGGCCTCTTGAGGTTCCTCTAAGCCCACTGTGGGCAGTGGCCACCTGCAGATTGCTTTGTGGCTCATCCCAGGTGGCTCCATTGAGTGCACAGACTGTGGCTAAACTTGACCTGCAATGGTCAAGCTTTCCTAGTAGAACCCAGGGCTGGCATGCCCGATTGTGAGCTTCAGACCAAGCCTCAGTATCACTCATCTACCTCCAATGATGATGCATGCAAAGGAAGGGCCGGGCAGGCAACAGAGCCCTGCTGAAGCAAACCCTTCTCCGGAGGTCAACTCCTGCACAACAGCTCCTCCACTATAGTCACGGCTGGTCCACACAACCAATCATTCTGAGGGTCAGTCCCTCCCATTAATGTGAAAACAGCAACCAACGCTCAACCACAACAGAAAGGCACACACAAAGGATACACCTAGAGCACCTTGCTCTGGTGAGCAGAGAGACTGTGCCTCTGGGTGTCCCAGCACACCTACTATGTAAGACAACTCTACTAAGACAGGAAGGGACAGGAGCCCTACCTAATACATAGAAACAAACACAGGGAGGCAGCCTGCATGTGGAGATAAAGAAGCATGTCCTAAATAAAAGAACAGAACACTCCAGAAAAAGAACTAAACAAAATGGCGACAAGCAGTCTACCAGATAGAGAATTCAAAACGCTGGTTATAAGTCTAAATGATCTCAGGGAGAAGTTCAACAAAGAGACAGGAAACAGAAAAATGGAGATATAATACCTAAAAAGGAGCCGGCCAGAAATGAAGAATACAATAATTGAAATGAAGAATATATTACAGGGAATCAATAGTAGATTAGATGAAGCAGAGGATGGAATCAGTGATTTAGAAGATAAGATAGCAGAAAACACCATCAGAACAGCAAAAAGAAAAAAGAATCCAAAAAATTAGAATAGTTTTAAAGGACAACATTAAGCATGTGAACATTCATATCATAAGGGTACTAGAAGGAGAAAAGAGCAAGAAATTGAAAACCTATTTAAAAAATAATGATGGGAAATTTTCCTAACCTGGCAAAGGAAATATACAAGCCCAGGAAGTGCAGAGTCCCACATAAGTTGAACCCAAAGATGCCTGAACCATGACACATCATAATCAAAATGCTGAAGTTTAAAGACAAAGAGAGAATCTTAAAAGCAGCAAAGGAAAAGCAGTTAGTTACCCACAAGGGAGCTTCCACAAGACTATCAGCTGATTTCTCAACAGAAACTTTGCAGACCGGACAGGATTGGCAGGAAATATTCAAAGTGATGAAAAGCAAGGACCTACAACCAAGGTTACTCTACTTAGCAAGGCTCTCATTTAGAATCGAAGGACAAGTGAAGAACCTCTCAGAGAGCAAAAAGGTAAAGGAGTTCATCACCACCAGAACAGTTTTACAAAGAACCTTAGAGGGACTTTTTTTTTTAATGGGTAAAACTTTTTACTTATTTCTTTATTGTTAGACTTATTGGGATGACATTGGTTAGCAAGAATTACATAGATTCCAGCTGTACAATTCTACAGTGCATCGTCTATGCATTGCATTATATGTTCATCACCCAGTGTGAGTTCTCTTTCCATCACCATATATTTGGCTCCACCTCTCTCTCTCACCTCCTCTTAGAGGGACTAAGAAAAAAAGGTAAAAAAAGAGATAAAAAATATGAATAATAAAATGTCAATAACTACATATCAATAATTACTTTCAATGTAAATAGATTAAATATTCCCATCTTTGAAAAGATAGGGTAACTGAGTGCATAAGAAACAAGACTCTTACATATGGTGCCTACAAGAAACTCATTTCAAGTAGAAAAATATAGCCAGACTGAAAATAAAGGAAAGGAAAAATGTTATTTCATGAAAATGGAAAGAAACAAACAAAAAAAGCTGAGGTGGCATACTTCTATCAAACAAAATAGACTTTAAAGCAAAGTCTATAACAAAAAACAAAGAAGGAACTGGTAATACCACTTCTGAGTATTTATTTGAAGAAACTCAAAATGCTACTTCTAAGGGATGTGTGCATACATATATTTATTGCAACATGGTTTACAATAGCCAAGATGTGGAGGCAACCTGGGTGTTCATTGGTGGATGGATGGAGAAGAGGAGGTGGTACATATATGCCATGGAATATTGCTCAGGAAGGGAAGGGAATGGATTCTTTCCACCTGTGCCGGTATAGATAGACCTGTACGATATTGTGCTGAGTGGAGTGTGTCAGACAGAGAAAGACAGTTGCAATGTGATTTTGCTTCTATGTGGAATCTAAAGAACAAAAACAATAAATAAAACAGATAAAAACTTATAGATATAGAAAACATTTTAGTGGCTGCTAGATGGGAGGGGGTTTGGGGATAAGTGTAAAAGGGAAAGAGATTAAGAAGTTGGTTGTTACACAGTAGTTATGGGGATGTAGGTTATAGCATAAAGAATATAGTCAATAACATCATAATAACTATGTTCAGTGTCCGATGGGTACTAGATTTATAAGGGTGATAGATGGAAGAAAGGTTGAGGAGCATGGTGAACAAGTGAAGAGATTAAGAAGTGCATATTGGTAGATAGAAGATAGTCCTGGGGATATAAACTAAAGCATAGATAATGTGGTTGATAATATAGTAGTAACTATGTATAGTGCCAAGTGGGTACTGGACTAGTCAAGGGAATCACTTCTTAAATTATGTAAGTGTCTAACTAGTATGCTGTACACCTGAAATTAATATAAAATAGTATTAAATGTCAAAATAAAAAAATAAAGTATAAAAAATGCAGAACTATTATAGCAAGTGCTCTTCCAAGAAAAATGATAGAATGTAGAAATTAACAAAGAAGAAATTGGAATGCATCTATGATCTTGCCGTATAGTGGAAGCCATGCTTCTTATTGGCTTATATGTTTTTTAACACATAAACATATTCCTTGACTATGTATGAAGTGATTTTATTAGTGAAGGTTCTCTAGAGAAACAAATAATAGGAGATATGTGTGTATGTGTGTGTGTGTGTGTGTGTGTGTGTGTGTGTGTATTCACTAGGATATTGTTAGAGAAAGATTTACCTTGAGGAATTGGCTAGCGTGACTGTGGAGACTAGCAAGTCTGAAATCTGTAAGTCATGTCCACATGATGGAGTCCTAGGGAAGAGGTGATATTTGTCTTGAGTCTGGAGGCAAAATTCCTTTCTCTCTCTCTCTCCCCCCCTTTGTGTGTGTGTGTGTGTGTGTGTGTGTGTGTGCATGTGCGTGTGCGTGCGTGCATGTGCATGGACGCGGGGCTCTCAGCCTTTTTACTTAAGTCCATCAGCTGATTGGACAAGGCCCACCACATTTGAAGGGTATTCTGCTTTATTTAAAGTCTACTCATTTAAATGTTAATGACATCTAAAAAACACCTTTATAATAAAATCTAGATTGCTGTTTTACCAAACAACTAGGGACCATTGCTCAGCCAAGTTGATAAATAAAATTAGCCATCACAGTGATATTATATATACTATATATACTCGTATAACATAAAAAGGATTATGTGAGCACATACACACCTCCGAGTACACACATGCTTATGTGTGCGTGCGAAGACGTTCTCTACTTTTCTTAGCTCCTTTGTGTGCAAATTTGCTTAACTTACTCAACCTCCTTTCTTCGTCCTTTCCACACCTTTTTTCTTGTCATTTCCTTTTTATTTTTTTCCCTGCCATTCTGCTTCCCTCCCCTCCCCAGCTCTTCCAACCACTCATGCCACTGATGATTCCCAGAACTCTCTTCTAGAATGCAATGCTAACGTGCCAAACGCTTACTGTCATCTTCACTTGATCATCCTACAATCACCTCAAAAAAAAAAAAAAAGGTCTGAAATTGAATGTATTATCTCTTCAAATCTGTTTCTCTTTTTCCTTTCTTGTCTCATTGAATGCAGTTGGCCTAGGCTATTTTTAATCTCCCTTTCTTCTGCCCTATGTTTTAACCATCCTGTTCCCATCGAGTGGCCATAATGAATAGAGTCTATAAATACCTTACAATCCATCACCACCACTTGGCATTTCTTAACGGGTGCTTCTGCTCAGTCTCCATGCCCTTGAAACTGTTTTCCACATTGCCATTGTAAAAATGTATTTGATATGTGAATGCACTCTCCTCATTTCCTTCCTCAAGATCTTTCAAAGGGTCCTCATTGCCTTTATGGTCAAATCCAAATTCCTTACCCTGTTATCCAAAGTCTTTTATGATGTTTTCCCTGCCTAACTTGCTTGTCTCATTTATAGACATTTTTCTTCTACATTTTCCTAAAATAACAGGGCATAGAATAGTGATAACAAAGAATCATACAATGAGCAAGCATTTTTAATTAAAAAAATGAGAAGGAGGCATTAAATCATAATGCCAAACGTGTTTTTTTTCTAATTTTTGGTTCATGACATCTTCATAGTGTCTGAATTGGTAGCCTCCTGTTAAAGAGTTTGGTCACTAGAACTACCATTTAATAAGAGTTGTTATACTACAGGAAGTAGAATTGACACTAACATACTGAGAAGAGAAATATTATAATGATAAAGATTCTTGCTTAATTGGCATCAGATGTATTTCAGAGGTTTAAAATACTTCTTCCCACAAATCATCTTTGCGCTTCTACTTAACATGTATTAAATTGCTTTGCTTAATTATAAATATCCTATAATCCTA
The DNA here is from genome assembly GCA_004026885.1 of Lyroderma lyra. NCBI lineage: Eukaryota > Metazoa > Chordata > Mammalia > Chiroptera > Megadermatidae > Lyroderma > Lyroderma lyra. The sequence continues at coordinate 401,086 of PVJL010000402.1, read as the reverse complement.
AATGAGATCCTTAAATGACTTTAGGGGTTGATAGAAACCATTAAAAATGAATGCATACTAGAAGTTATGTTTCATTTCCTAGGAACTGATTCTAAATTAAAACGTGGTTTAAATTTCTGGGAAGCTACACACATTGTTTAATGTGTTGCTTTAATTTATAGTATATGGAGAAATTATTATTCATAACCTTATTGATAACAAGCATAAGAATCGGTAAGTGTTGGTTATAATGCTTTTAGTATGTTATACTCAAACATCACTAATGTTTTAGTAATTTTTTGAATTAAAAAATGTGTTGGTTGACAGTCTATACCTTATTTTGGGTTAAGAAAATTGATCTGAAAAATAAATCTCAACAAAGGCTGATTTACATTTTTTTCAAAAAGTTACTTATGTTTTTGTTTTGAATAATTCTATTAACTTTTTCTATTTTCTGTATTGTACATTATTGAGGATTAATCGATAAGAGTTTATAATATTGATGTACATTTCATAAAAGTGATTTACGTATTCTCAAATGCTTTTATGTGTCCTTTCCAAATAAATCACTATACCTTATCTGTAAGAATTACTAACCATATTTTATAGATAAACATATATTAAAAATGAAAAAACAGACAAAAATTATTGAATGCTATTTGTACGGCAGAAACTGTGCTGAATGTCTGCATGGTATATAATATTTAATCTCCACAACTTTCTTGCAATAAGGAAAGTAAGACCTAGTAAGGTTCCTGACTTACCCAAATGCTAACCCTTATTCCCTTATTTCTAGAGCAATTAGATTTTCTTGATGATATAAGTAAACTAATGGACATGTAGTTTTAAAACAATTTTAATAGGTTTAAAATACTTTGAAAGATGTACATGAGTAAAAGGTAATAAAATTTGTTATCCCTCAGTGAAATGTTTTCCAGACCAGAAATGGACTTTCTAGAGACAGAAACATCCTCTGTTTACCTTGGAGAATTTTTGCATTTGTGGTCTTTATCCAATAGTCTGTGCAGGCCAGTAAGCAGGTCAAAAATGAAGAATTGCATAGAGAAAATAACAGGTACAATTTATTTCAATGGATGGTCCTTTGATCCAAGAAGTAGCATGTCTGCTTGAAGCATTTGTGCTCTTTTGCCATCATTGCTTACGTCATCATTGCTTACTTCATCATTGCTTACTTCATCATTGCTTATGTCATCATTGCTTACGCCTTCCTTTCTCGCTGTTGACTCACCACCTTGACTATTCCTGTTCTCAAAGCCCATCCCCATGTAGGACTTCCTGATACTCATTTTATTTCCTATAATTTAGGGAAGATTTTGTTTATTCTCTATCATATCTTTGCTTCAGTATTCTCCCTGTGACATGTATTTTTATACTGTGCCACCAAGGAGTTGAGAAAGAGTGAGCTGTTCTTTATTTTTTTTCATGAGTTGTAGCCATTACCTTTGGTGTGATTGCCTGATTCCTTTCCCACTAAATGTGTTATCTGGTTTCACATTTCATATTAAAATTTACTATACATTTTAAAATGTAGATTGCCATCGTGCTTCTCTTCTTTTTAAAAAAGATATTTGTTTCCCAGCCAGGGAGCTACCCACATACCAAAAAGGAAAAAAAAAAAAAAAGATATTCTCGTAGTCTGAAATAAAGCTTATTAACCCATGTTCAAAAATACAATTTTTCAGCCAAAATCAGTGCCCAGTGCCACTCAAAAGGGAAATTAAAATGTGTGTGTGTGTGTGTGTGTGTGTGTGTGTATGACACATGGGAGTGATTGAAAACAACACAATGACCCTGCCTCTCTTAGAAAAGTTTCAATGTCATATATCTTAAAGCTGTTTGAAAACCAGGAGTTGACCAGTGAAGACTGGGTGTTACTCCTGGAAGGGGGCTTTGAAACCCCTCACAAATCCTTTTCTCTTCCGTCTTACCTACCTGCTCCTGCAAGCAGCCTGACAATGACCGGAAAAGGACGATTATAGGAGAGATGTAAATTATGTTCTAAATTACACATAAAGGACACTCTTGGGTATTTATTTTCAACTTTATGTATTTGTTCCTATTCTCATCATGACTCCAAACCATCAAAAAGGGACTAATGTTTGCTTTGCATGCTCTCAAAGGGAGGCAAGTAAAATCCCTTCTATTTAGTCAAAAATTTGAAAGGGCAGTCCTTCCTTAAATGCCCTTTAAAGAGTGATTGTTTCTTTTTTTGCATTTAGTTATAACATGATGTAACGATGTAGGAGACAGACTGGGATTCAGGGAGCCTTGGTTCCTGCCAACGCTTTTAATGAACATGTGTTTAGGGGAAGATTTCCGGTGCGTTCTTAGGAGTAAGTGAAGGGAGCGGGTCAAGACCTGGTAAAGGCCTGTGGTCGTGCAGCATCGCTCCGCTGAACTGCACTGAGCTGCTCACTCGGCACCTCTGCTAGCAGACCTGAAGCATCCCTTCCCAAGCGGTGGTATGCGTACCTCTGTGGGTACGTGCTGGGCAGTTTAGGGGTGCTCAAAAAAAATCAGTAATGGCGCAAAACCAAGTGAAAAAACACAAAACGTTAGCTATGGAACCATAAGTGTTGAATTTGAATCACTATTCATAGAAATACTTCAAAATTAGATCACAGGAAATGATGATGGGTAAGGGTATGGCTATGAACCCTTTCTCCAAACTGCTCTTCTACCCATCATTATGCACAGATTCAGAACAGTCCATTTGCCGCATTTCTAGAACTTTCCCAGATATATAAATACATTCATAGGCAGACTCTTGGATCAGTTTAGTTATTGACTGAATAAAAGTAACCGCGTTGTCTTTAATCGTGATTCTTTTCAAGTAGTTTTTCTTCTTTAATGTTTAACATAGCTTCAGTTATTATTGTCAGTAATTTTTAAGCCTGTCAATAGTGGATCACTGGTTGAAATCAGGAATGGTTAAAGAAGCCAAACTTCATGTGGATTATAACTTGCCACCAAGTACTTCTCAACATGTGTCTGCAGCTGTGAGTACGCCCACACGGGGAGCTAATGAAAAGGTGCATGCCTCAGATACTACACAGAAGAAAAGGAAATGCTCTCAAGAGCATGTCATAAATACAGTTTTTTATTTGTAGGGGAGGATGACTGTCCTGAGCCTTTGTGTGTTGTGTGTGGAGAAATATTATCCAACGGCTGCATAAAACCCTGTCTACTCATGTGACATTTAGAAACTGAATATCCTATGTATAAAAACAAAGAAATACATTTATTTTTGGTGCTTACAAAAGTATCCAACTGTTACTTTTACATGATATCAGGAAAGAAAGACAATGAGAATGCAGTTGAGGCTTCATACCATTTTGCCCATTATGTAGCTAAATGTGGTAAAAACCACACCATAGCTGAAGATGTAATTTCTCCTTGTATTAAGGATACTGTTTTTTGTATATTTGGGGAAGAACACATCTGCAAAATTAATACTATCTCTTTCTCAAAAAATACAAAGTCTTGACAATTTCAGAAAATGTCTGACAATGTTGAAGCTGTAGTAGTAGATAGAATTAGAAAAAGTAAGTTCTTATCTATCCAGGTCAATGAAAGTGTAGATGTCGCTGATTTGTCTATTTTGCTCGCCATCATGCGGTAATTGGCAGGAAATGAAATTGAGGAAAACCTGTTACTTTGTTACCCATTGACAGAGTACCATAGGTGAAGGTATTTTTAGTGCAATCAATGGTTATTTCATTGAACAGGTTATTAGTTGGTTGAATTGTTGTGATGTGTGCACTGCTGGAGGCAAGCCTACGTCAGGTTGTTTCACAGGCCTACACTGTATAATTAAAGAAGTAGCTTCCCATGCACCATGGAGTCACTGCTGCGTTCATGGACAAAGTCTTGCATCCAAGCCTCTTTCTAATCAACTGAAAGATGTTCTTGATGAGGCTATACAAATTGTAAATTTTATTAAATCACAACCACGAAACTCCAGATTGTTTAAAGTGCTGTGTGAAGAAATGTACAGCATTCCATACACTTAAGATAAGGTTGCTATCTCATGGCAAAGTACTTACGTGGATATTTGAACTTAGACATGAAGTGCAGGTAGTTTTTGAAGATCATCATTTCTCTCTTGCTCCAAAGTTTCAGGACAGTGATTGGCTTCAAAGTGTTACATATTTATCAGATATTTTTTGAAATAAACAAATCAACTTGGGACTTCAAAACAGCTTAATCACTGTATTCAAAGTAACCTACAAAGTTGAGTCAATATTTAAAAAATGGAACTCTTTGAAAGCATATATTAAAAGAAGTTTTTGAAACTCCACACAACTTCTTATCAGAGAATGACTTGCACCTATCCCAATGTGTGAAGGAGAATATTGTAAGTCACTTGGAAGGTTTTCAGATACCCTTTTATAAGTACTTTCCTCAATGTGAAAAAGAAAATAACTGGATTGCAGATCTTTTCAATGAAGAATTCTTTGAAGAAGTTACATGAAAAAGAGCAGTTAATCAAAGTTTCAACCAATTCTTTAAATTCTGATTTTAAAAGAAAGCATCTTAGTACCTTCTGGGTAGATGTCAGTGAGGAATACAAACAGCTCAGTGAGAAGGCACTCAAATACCTCTTGACATTTACTAATACTGAACTAGTGGAGAGAGCTCTTTCTTCTTACACCTTCATAAAACATAAGTACTGCAACAAGCTTAATACAAGTCTTTTGAGCCTGATTTCAAGAAACTAAGTGCATTGAAGCAAGCTCAGTGTTCTCACTAATAATGTTGCAGGGGGCTAGTGATCTGTACAACTATTACAGTCTTCAGATAACACAAATACTTTTATTAATAACAAATTAAAAACGTGTTAAATACTCGATCATCATTATTATTACCTGTATTATATTTTAGTAATTACATAATATTTTATCTGTATTACCAATATTGGAAAATTAAATCTGTGGTTTGACCTTTTAGTGTAATAGTTTTTCTTTTCTTATTACCTCATTTCTACTAATTTCCATTAAGATAGGCATTGAATAAAAGTGTCAGTATTTATGAACAGCTGTTTTAAAAACGGGGGTACAATTTATCGTAATGGGTTTAAAAGGGGTACTCAAGTACAAAAAAATGTTGGGAAGTACTGATCTAAAGGACACTAAGTTTATTGTGTCCAAAACAAATCCCTAAAGACTGCTCCACTCCCGGCTTCCTAGCTCAGTAAGTAGAAATTCCATCCTCTAGTTGCTCAAGTTCAAAGTCATCCTTGTCTCCTCTCTTTCTTTGGTATACCTCATCGAACCCATCAGCAAATCCAGTTGTGTTCGCCTTCAGCCTGTGTCCGGGCCTTGTCCCCACTAGGCTCACCACTGCTGTGGTGGAGTGAGCCACCACTGTCTATCCCTGAATTATGGCCATGGCCACCACGTTTGCTCTGAACTCTTGGAAACTTTCAGTCTCACTTTGTGTTATAGGCAGAGTCTCCCCAAGGACTGTGAACCTGACATGATCTCTGTCCTCCACCGTCCCCGAGTCTCTCTTTGACCTTGTCGTCCCCACTAGGCTCCCTCTCTCCGGGCTCTCAGGATGCTCCCATGCTCTATATGTTCTCTAAGACCTTAACCCTGCCTTGGTTTTCTACTCAGCTCTTAGCCCCATGAGGCAAGGACTCCATCTCCTTTGTTACTGCTTTATCCTCAAGATTTCGAATAGATTCAGCTGCATGAATGATTGATAGGAGATATTTCCTAGTAAAGTTGGGATATAACTTTTTTAAAATTTCTCTTTTTGTAAGTAGGATGAGAAAATAAATCAACAGAACTCTCCTTTTCCTTTTAAACAGCTAATAGGCCAGTTGGGACTAAGTTATTTCTTGGGTGTAGAGAAAACATAAAATCAAATTATAGAGTATTTCTGTGTCCTCCCTGCTATAGTTCAAGTGCAGAGAAGTAACAAGGTTTGTAGTTTTCAGATTGGACAGGTTAGTTTGACGTTGGCTTTTGATAAATATAAATGAAAAAAAATCAGAAGGCTGCTTAGTTGTCTGATAAATCTTAAAATCTTTTGTCAGGTTGCTCTTTTCCAAATGTACTGCTGTTACACAAACAAAATAATTATGTATGTAAAGTGTAATGAATGTAATTATCTCAACTTTTTTGTTTTTTGCCTGAAAGCAAAATTCACTGCACGTGGACAGAGAAGGTTTTCTGGACCGACAGGAGCTGGCCTAGATCTGTTTCCTCTTTAACTTAGTGTGTGGGCTTGGAGAAGTTGCATGCCCTCACCAAACCGGGGCCCTTATCTTTAAAATACATGTAATAATAGGTAGAATAATAACACTCTCTTAGCTGCCTGACTGGGTTGTTAAGTTAATAAGATAATAGCTGTTTAGAACTTTGAAGACCTTAGAAGGAAGGTGTTATTAATAGGGGAAGAGAAGTCTTATATTTTTCTGATATTTATAATTATTTTGGAAAAGTACCCCCTCCAGATATTTCACCATGGGTTCCCTGAGAGCTTCATGGAAGCTTGTTTGTCCTTCGACAACTGTTTGGAGGTACACCTTCAGGTACTCTACGTGTTGGCACAGTTAATCTCTAAGATCTACCAGTTTTTACACATGTGTTCTGCAGTATAACTAGTAAAAGGCAACAAACTGTAGCCGGAGACATTCCTGGCACCTATTACGGGAGATAAACATTTGCCAAACTGTAATTTTCTATTACAGTAATGTGAAACTCTTTAGTACCTGTCCAAGGTAAACTGGGTTTCTTAACAAGTTATAGTCCATTCCCTGCTTGATGTCTTGCCCTGGAGATAATGCCTCAGGAGTGGATATCTATCTCTAAGAATCTAAGAGGATTTCCCCTTCACTTTTTTTTTTTTTAATCATTTTATTTTTCAGCCTGGAGCGCAGATTTGATTAGTCGATGTTCATGTTCTTTTTAAGGACTGTTGTTATTAATGCACTTTTCAAGCCGAGGCACAGCATTATCGCCTGCCCGATCGTTGTACCAAGTGCTGAGATGTGAGTAGGCCAGCTGGAGCAGCTGTGTTTCCCCTTGGAGCACAAGCTCAAAACGTTCATCTCCTTTGCTGTCTCAGCTGCCGGTCGGAGGCTATGGCCTTCCCATAACTCAAACCAGTTTCAAAGCAACGTAAGTAACCTCTTTGGAATGCTTTTGGAAAACCACAGAAAGGTTCTTTAAAAGAACACCACTTATATACTTTAAATGAATGTTTCCATTTTAAGGTAATAACAGCATAATGTCAAGAGTCAACGCGTAGTATTTAACTACACTATGAACATAGCATAGGCTTGTCTAGATTGACCAATTTAAAAAAAAACGGCAAAGTCAAGAATTGGAATAGTTAAATTATCTCATGGTTGTGGACTCTATGAATCAAATATTATATTTTCCAAAATTTCATTTATAAAATAACATTTTCTTAGGACTAAAAACTTGCTCCTTATCTAAAAGATGATGTGAAAAGTTTTCATCATTGAAAATAAAAATGGTATCAGTTGCTGTAACCGGGCAGGTGCTTTGATATTCACAAGGAAATATTTGAGATTGGACTTTGGTTTACTTGGGGAGGAGGGAGGATGGGATTGGCATCACTTTACTAGCAATTTTTATATCACCTCATCACTGCAGTAGTGAAACATGACTGATGATTTTGAAGGTTAAAGGTCATTTTAGTGCAATTTGACAGGTATCTCTAAGTCTGGACAAGAAGAAGAGCTTTTGATTTTTAGATTCACAGAGAAGGTTGTCACTCTAACCTCACTTGTTCTGACTGTGTGGTGACTTAACTAAAGAAGGGCTTCTTGATGCAGTTCGTTTGTAATTACAAAGGAGACTTTACATTTATATCTTCCTTACCATCTCCCTAGTGTTTAGTGGCAGAAGAAGCCTCATCTTAGGGCACTGGCAGAGGGAAATACATCTTTGGGGCTAATTTAAGTGTCTAGTGGATGTTATATAAAAAATAAGCCAAATTCCAAAATTTCAGAGTCTCCAAGGGCCACCTTTACAATCCAGCAAAGTAGAGTACACGACCACAGTCCAGGAAAAATAATTTACTTGCCTTAAGAATTCTGAACACATTGTTTTTTTTAGTGATTTACTGCACGGATTTTCAAGCTTTTCTTCATAATCACTTGCATTACCTTATCTGGAAAGGCGACTGCCTGTGCTACTGGGGGATGAAAACACGTAGACGTGCTATCACTTTCGTCTCTGGGGGCTCCCCAGACATTACGGGCATTATGTGGAGCTCCTAGTGACCTGTTCTTGAACCCACGCCATTTAGAGCCGGCATTGGTTTGTGTAGTATTTAGAGTGACTTTCTTTAAAACAAAATTCCACGTGCTTCGTGAAAATGTTTTCTGTCATTTAGTCAATTCCTTTCCAACAAGCACTTTTCTTTAAGAAATACGGACATAAATATATATGTACATCTGTACATGTGCATATACGCATACACATATATATCATGCACACTAAAGGACATATGCATAAAGAACAATAGAAATATAATGTAAGGTACAAAGGTGAGCCACGTGTGTAATGTTAAATTTTATAGTAGCCACCTTAAAAGAAAAAAAAGAAGTGAAACCAATCTCAGTAATGCATATATTTCATTTACCTTGCTATCCAAAATAGTAACAATTTAAGATGTAATTCATATAAAATTTTAATGAGCTCTGCATTCTTTTTTCATAGTAAGTCTTCAGAATCCACGTGAATTTTACACTTATAGCACAACTTAATTCATAGTAATTAATTAACATGGTTAGTAGCTATTTGTTAGACAATGCAAGTACACACAAGACTGTTTTGAAATAAGCCCTTGAGTAGTCTTAGAATTCTAACCAAATCAAATTTTGACCAAATTATTTTTCTTCAACCTCTTCCAGGAATAATCTATATTTAACAAAGCATTCTTTTATTTTAATGGAAGTACTAAAGATGCAGACATGTCTTTTAAAATAGCCTGTCTCATTAAGATCATACCCTCTCTTATTGGGCGGTACACTTAACTCTATACCCTCCATTTTCCACAGAATGGTTTGGAGGAATTTCAGAGCCTTACCCATACCCAAGTAGACTCTAGATCCATTAATTATTAAGCCACCCTAACTTCCATATTATCCATTGAGTGTATACTTTCTTGATTTAATTGAACATATATGGAAAAGCTTGCATTTAAAATACTTTAAGTGTTAGCACTGGACTGTAAACTTATATTTTGCAATATTATTTATCCTGAGAACTGTGATACAAGACCGGCAGATTTTCAGGTGAGATAAAAGAGACAGGACGATCTTGCCTAAGCACAATGTTCCCCTGAACCCTCTTAAATGATTTGCCCTTTGCTCATAAATCTTTCGTCATGGTCAACACAAAGCCTGGTATTGATTTGGCAGTGAACTATCTTGTCATCTCTGGGCTTGGGTACTTTGACCTTTTATTTGTTCCTGTAAAATTATGGAGTAGCACAAACTTCTTTTCTAATAGGTCCATTAAACTTTGAAAGGCTAAGAGACTCTGTGGGAATATATTAAACACTGGATAATACAGAAAAAAAGAGGTTAAAAATAAATGGCGAACAGCTAAAGGTCAGAAAAACCTTTATTGAGTCCAAAACCCCAAGCACATTCTTTGAGGAGAAAAGGACTCAGAAGGAGAAGGCCTGTGTTTACTTTGATTCTAGCTAAGTTCAGTTTGACTTTCCTAGTAACGCATGTCAACTATGCATTTCCTTCATAGTAGCTGAGTGGGGAGCAAACTGAATTTTAAAATATCACTCCTCATTAACGGAAAGGGAGCACAAACCGAGTGATTTGAATAAGTACAATGAATCTAAAAGGAATGGTCACAATTTAGTTCTCAGAAATACTGTTATTAGCATGACGTGATTTCAGTGAAATGCATACAGTCTGTTGGTGCTATTTGTCATGCACACCTACATAAACTCTTTGTACTCTGATGTACAGGTAAGGTAAAGATCGTTTCAGTAGCCTGAACCTTAATGAAGTAAATGTGGAATCAGGATTTCAACTTTCTTTCAATGTATTTTATAGCCTTTCTTTCGATTTATGAGAGTTTTAATGTATTTTACTGGCTACTACCTGATGATTTTTCTGTTGCTTCTCTCTTTTATTCCTTGCCAAGGGGGTTCATCTTGAACTTCAGTTTCTGGAATTATTTTTTGCTACAGATCTGTCTGTGAAAAAGAATGAAAGTTAACTTTCATTTCATATTGTATCATTTGTTTCCAGATCATGACAGTTCTTATTAAAACTTTGGGAGAAATATATTATTACTGAAAAATGTTTTCTCTCAGATATGTTGACTTAGTGCCTTTCTGTGCCACATGAGGCTAAAATGATGTTTCCTATATAACTAAATATTGAGACATCAAAGAGCTTAGGTATATAAAACAAGAATGCTGGGTCAAATATATATATATAAAGTTTCATTCCTTCTTAATAATTATTTGTTAAGATACACAGCATTGCTAGAAGGGGAAACATGAATTTATATTTGGCCTTATGAAAGATAAGTCTCAGTTTCCTAATCAGTCATGAATGAAGCACTGATTTGGGGGGATCTGAAAACTGGAAAATTATTTTAAATTAAATTTTTTGAATAGTTCACATTCACATAGTTCAATATTCAAAAACTTTAAAAAGTATCTGTAGTGCAAGTATCTCTACTTCCTAGTTCTTTTCCATAGGAGACCCCAAAATTGCTAGTTTGGGGGGATCCTTCCAGAAATTATTTTAAGCATATGAAAGCACATGCATGCTTATCATACAGAGGGCAGCATATATACAAGTACATATTGGTATCATTCCAGAAGGAACTTTTTCATTTTTTATCATACGTGAATAGTATTCAGTTTTGCGACTGGAGTGTATGTTATTCAGTTCCTTCTTATTAAGTGTTTATATGGTTTCTAGTCTCTTTACTGTGGTTAAATCTATGATCAGCACAAATGTTCTTTTACAAGTGTGAAAAATTAGCAGTAAGATCAAGTCTTAGAGTTGTCACCCTGTCACAAAGTACATGCATCTGTAATTTCAGAATTTCCGTCCCACCAGTTACAGAAATTATTGTCCCTCCAGTAAGGCAAGAAAGTTCCCGTTTTTCTAAAACCCTTACTGATTGCATAAAATAAAAAATTTTGTCAAATTTTTGCCTATCTGAAAGCTCAGTATAATTTCAATTTACATTGCTCTTCTTGTGGAGTATTACTTCATGTGTTGAGGAGACTTTTATATACTTTTTGTGTTTATGGGCAAACAATTTTGTCATATACTTTTCCATGTTTCTCTTGCTAATCTTTTCCTTATTGATTTATATGAGTTCTTTATATATTAGGGAAATTGGCTATTAAGTGTAATATGTCATAGGAATTGTACGTATTTTCACAGTTTTCTCATTTTTCTCTTGGCTTTGTTTATGGTGGTTTTTGCAGTACACGAAATTGGGGTTTAAGTAATTGACTTTATTGATTTTCTTTTTTCTTTCATGGCTCTGACTCTTGTGACATTATTAGAAAGGCCTTCTCTACTCCAAGGATATAAATTAGTTCTCCCCTTATTACTTCCACTCCATTTATGGTCAAAAATCAGGTAATTGGATTGAGGCAAGTGTCAGCAGTTCTGGGCATCGTACTACTTTGCTGGTTAATTATAGGCAGGCTGCTGCAGCGACCTTATACTTGTTCTGATTGGGGAGGGGGTGGGTGTTATTTTATGTTACCCCTGGGACCCAGCCACAACGCTTGACTGAACCTCCTTTAAGGTCAACAAGTCCAGCAATAAGAAGCTGTCTAGTTTCAGGGCCTGCTAGGGAGATGAGTGAATGCCAGCTTTCTCCAATGCCTTCTCTATGGTTCATGCGTCCTCGAATCGAGAATCGAGCATTGATTTGTGATCTTAGTAAACCCACGACCCTTATGCCTCAACATCTTAGGTAATCTGAAGTTGATTTTGAGTAATTAGTGTATATTGTTATAGTAACATATAATATTGTCTTATTGGCATTATAAATAATGAACTACAATATTTTTTTCACTTCTCATAATTATTAGAATTACATTTACATCAGTGTAAGTAGGAATTGACTTTCTACATTCATTTGTGGTTTAATATTCATTTCAACTAAGTGTTTTAATCATATGACAATAAAGCGATTAAGTTTTGACAATAATAGAGTGACCCGATTACTAACCAGGCAATTTTGCACAATTTTAGCTGCATAACTTCATGCAAGTGTGTGAATTCATCCCTTGGTTTCCTCATCTTTAAAATGTGTGTAATGACAGTCCCCATCTCAGGAAAGAATAAATTATGGCCTATAAAACACTGGAACTAATTGATGGCACAAATTATATCGTCAGTAAATGGTAGTGATTTTTTTTTAATATTATCACATTCCATTTGTGAAATCCAAATTCAGATAATTTAATAGAAGGTGACTATAACTGGTAGACTGTAATCTATGGACTGTTTGTCCTGTATAAAGGTATGATTTTAGTCACTCTCAGATATCACCAGATCACAGCAACTTTTTTTTTTTAAACTCTGAGACCATATCTATTTCCTTTGGATGATCAGGACAGCTGAACATCTAATCCATTCATTTTGGCCCTCATTGTGATCGAAACAGCTGAATCCATCATGCAATGATTTGCTTTGATCATTAAGACAGCCGCAATGAAAAGCATTGGCCATGCTGCCTAAGGTCCATTTATTCTGGAAATAACTTTTGACAGGTAGGACATAGTCCCATATTGCCTTCCTGACATTTCATTGATATCTTGTGTGGCTTCTGGTAGCATATTTATCATTTAGCTAATACACTTTTTGTTATCATTTGTTCTCTGTTATCTTAATAACATGTAAACAGGTGATTCATGAGGGTTGATTCATTCAGAGCCATTTTAGCTGCAGATGGCTTGAAAGACAGCGGAGGAGGTGGCATATTGTGCTTTTGTTGCTGATGGGTATGATCTAAGGGGTGCAGCTAGTTCACAGGACAGCACACTGAAGCCATGCAAGGGAAGTAACCCTTTTCATACATAGTGACTAGTACACGTAATCTACTTACAAGTTTAGGATGTTTGCTCTATAAAGATTTAGTTTAAAGTGGATAGGATTAAAGGTAATAAAATCATACAGTTGCTAGGATGAACATCAATTCATTTCTAATGAAGAGGCTTTCATAAATTTTCTACAGAATTAGTTTCAAAAATAATTTCACAGGTACTGTTTATCCTTTTTCTGTCCTAATAAATATTTATTGTGCTATTCCACAATAAATGGCATACATGGATTAGAAGATCATGTGATCAAATGCTAGCAACCAAACTTGGTTTTTCATTGTTGGACAGTTGTAAAAATGAAATGTAATGACCTTAGCTTTTAGCTTTTTAATATCTTTTGAGAAATTCAACAACTCAGATAAATACGACTTGGACTTTTCTTCTCAGGTGAAGATAGATTTCACCAAAAGTTATAAGCCCATAAAGAAAATCTCTCAGGACTCTGGAGAAAACCTTGATTGTTGGTTTATCAAACAAGTTCATGGTTTGCAATCATTGAAAGGCATGTCACTAGGCCATAGAAAGAAACATTTGAAATCTACTACGTTCAGTCATGGGATTGCTAGACATATCTATGTTCGGGAGTGTGGGATAGAAATAAGGTTGAAAACACCCTTCTCTCTTTGGCCACTAATTTTTTTTTTGAGGGTTACTCATGTGTAAGTGGAAAAATTGAAAATAGTGATTGGCTTTGCAAGTAGTCCCATTAAATAACAATCCAGAAAGAGGAGAGCTGGGCAAGAATGTTGGTCATATATTGATCCTTAAGTACACATAGATTGTGAACACTGTTACCATGACCCGTAATTATGATGGAGAAATTCTTCTTCTTTTTTTTTTTTTTTGGTAGTTTCTTTCAAAATCCTTTTATAGAATCAGTGAAAAGGAGGCATAGAAATGTGAACGTATAAATTCTTAATAGATCTGAACTAAACCAGGATGGTAGTATGTTCTCTGAATTGGCGATCACAGCAGGCTTCCTCGTAGCTGTGTATAAATGGGTCCTATGAATAATAATCTTTAAATCACTTAGAATTTCAGTATCATCCTTAAGATGAAAGTCAGATGCTAAAAGTGTTAAGATGTATTTGCAAAATTGGAACTTTAGTTGGATAACATTTGGTTAGTATCTTGAGGAGATCAACCATCTTTATGATCGGAAGTGACCTCATTCTGCAGCATGTGGTTCTCTGATACTTGACGTTGCTCTTTAATGGTGTGCATGCGTTTGTGCACATGCGCACGCATGTGTGTATGGAGCTTCACACACATATGGAGCTCTGCATGTTTTACTATTTTTGTATATATTTTTTTGTGACTATAAAGAATTATTTTATTTATATTCTTAAATAGTGACATACAGGAAAGGAAAACATTTTCATTATGTATTTTTTGAACACTTTCTTATATATTCTCATAAATTGTCACTTGATTCCTATTTAGGTTGCCATGTAAGTACTCATGTTATCAAAAAATTGTAGTTTTGCTATTGCTTTTCCAATATTTGCTATATTCTTTCCTGTTAAGTTCATTTAATAGGTAGAGAATATTCATTTTAAATCATGTTAAGCAACTGTTTTTTTAAAAATTCTCTTAACAAGTTTTATTAACCAGAATATAATGGGGTGCGAAAAATAGTATACACATTTGAAGAGATGTTATCTATGTATTACTTTTAAAAGTTGAATTGAATTACAGTAGCAGTGTGTATGTAATATGACATTCACTCAAAAGATGGCATTAATCAAATGAATGTCACCCTGCGACAGGCAGGACAGTCAAAGAAAGCATGGTTGTCATTGAAGGAGTGCAAGACCATTTTGAAGTGGTATATGAAATTGGAGAATGTTGTTTGATTTTCCCCCACATTCTCCTGACTTAACACCCCTTGACTTCTACCTATGGGGGACCTTAAAGGATGTGGTGTACTGTAGAAAACCAGCTACACTGGCGGTACTTTGGGAAGAAATTGAAATGGCATGCACAGAGATACAAGTAGACACTTTGGTCAATGCTGCTCAAGCCGTAGTTCACTGTAATCAGAAGTGTCTGGACGCTGATGGTAACTACTTTGAGCACCTCTTGTAATTGCAGAAGTCAAACATGACTTGTATTCATCTTTTGTTATTAATATGTATTGAGTTTTACAATTTTAATGTAGTTTTTTCCTTTCTTAAAATGTGTATGCATGTTTTGGCACCCTCTGTATATTCAACATATACTCTCATTGTTTGGCAGTGTCATAGAAGAGATTTTTAAGCAGATTCTACATTGTTCAGGGGTATTACTCATATACTTCATATTCATTCAATAAAAATATCAATATTTTCTCATGATGGAGCTTTAGTATTCCAGTTAGGAGTTTGGATATAGCCAACATTATAAACAATATTTAACAAACTATAATTAAATGGTTTTTAATTATGAAGAATTTCAATGAACCCACATTTATTTTGAGTGATTGTTCTATAATTTATTGGCATCTAAATTATTTTGTTAATTATAATTCTTTAAAAATATTTATTTTGTATTGTTTTCATTTCTCATTTCTCATTTTTCTCAATGGAACAATCACGTGTTTAAGTTTAGACCTAACTTGATAGATATATTTTTCAATAAATTAACAGGAAGTTGTAGAATGCCATTGTGATTTCTTTTTATGTTGTTGTTTTATGAATCACAAGCAATAATGATGCTCTTTCCTCTTTTGGAAGGGGATAAAAATTACCTTCAAAGTTAATAGACTGAAATTTAAAATGGTTATTTAAAAATGATTCTGTCTTTTTCTGATATCAAAAAGAGACTGTTTATCACTCAGTTTTATGGGAAAAGGAAAGAAAAATTTTGAGCAGTACAACTCTTTCCTTTATGATCATGGAAGCCTATTCACCCTATTATGCAAATTGATGTGCAATTTCAATCAGCAAGTGATTATTTTACTGCATTTTCTTGGCTTAATTGCAGCAATAAGTTGTTTTTATTATTGATTATTTTCAATAATTTTTTATCTGACAGTTTTCAATTGAAACTGTTAAACATGAGTGTTTTTCATGCTTTCTGAAAATTCTTAAATGGTAAATTTCATAAGATACTTGGTGAAGGCTTTGAAAAAGCCAAACTTCTCATCTACAAGTGGAACAGGAAATGACAGCATTTCTAAATAACTGGTTTACAGAAATCTGTCATAAAACATAATCAGTCGATATTTGATAGAATAAAAGGGACCAACTGGTTTAGGCAACATTGTTCAACTACGTATTAGTATTTTACCTTTTGAGCCTGTTATATTTCAACATCACTCATTTCTCTAAAGTAAATTTCATCTAATTGAATTTGAATGATTCCATACACCAAAAAATAGTTGAAGTATTTTAGATTTCTTCTAAGTGCTTAAAAAAGGTATTAAAACACAATATAGAAAATGCTATTTCTAAAATTATAATTCATTTGAATCTCGCTTTTCTAAGATTGGGAAAGTGTTGGTGTGAAATCCGAGTACACAACTATGGCTTTTAAAATGTTGTATTTGGCTGTCTTACTACATTGAGATTTAGAAGATTAATATAGCAGTTAGAAATACAATGGAGTGTGCATTTCCCAGTTGATTATTAAATGTGGGAATTTGTAATTTCTAAGTTGCTATGATTTCTTAGACATATTGTCTGCATAAAACTATTGGTGTATCATTTCCCAGTTGGATTTTTACCTAGAAATTACTGTTTTGTAAGGCAATCTGAAGTGCTCCCTCTAGGAAGTTTAGCAGACAGTATTGGAATGTGAAAAATATAGGCCATTGTGTCATAGCAATTTCTTAGTGTTGTTTTCATTTGGATGCATTAACAATGTTGCTATGAACCCATGGTACTAAATCACTGTGTTTTAAAAATGTTATGTTCAGGTATCTTGTCTGCCAAGGTATAAATCTCATCTCTGAGCACTTTCCTGTGTCTTTCCTACCAAATGCTCATCTTGGTGTTTTCTTGGGGTAATTTACTTTTCTATTAATTGTCTATTATTTCATCTACAGAAGCAAACTGTGACATTCGCAGAACATTATTAAATACATAATTTGTGATGACATTACTCACAGAGGAAAAAATAGTATTTCAGTTCCTTGAAATGTGGGACTTGAGGTGATAATTCTAATGGAGGCTTTTCTTCTATGATTAATAAAAAAGCTAGATGACAAAAACGTCTGTTTCATATAGGATAGGCATTGATTCATCTTTTTGTTTCATGCTGTTACAGTAGTCTGAAAAGTGTTAAATCTCACTAGTAGAACAAGTTGAAAGTATTGTTTTTAAAGTTTGAGTTGGGGACAGAAGCTAACAGCTTATTATAAAGTGATTATAATATTCTAGAAAAATAATCATCTACTTCAGTTGAAATCCAGGCCAGTCCCTTAGATCAGCTCAGTTTGACAGTTCATAGATAGTCATTCAAGGCCAGATAAGGAAGAATATCAATAGATTTAATAATTTTTGCTTTTTGGTACTTGATTTATATTTTCAAAGATATTAGCTTGTCTCCATATAAATAGTTTTCATTATTAAATAGTTTAAGTACCTTGATCATGAAATTAATAATACAAATTGTAGGTTATGATGATTTGGACTTATTAGAGGTATATGAGGTCAGACAATTAAGTTACAAATTGTTGTAGAAAAAGTGCTATAAACCTCATTGCTGAATGTCACTATGGTCACCTTCAAAGTACTCCTGTTGGGAAGCTATGCACCAATGATGGTGCCTAGTTTACCCTTCACAGCGATTTTGGAACTCTTTTTCTGGAATGGCTATCAAAACTGTCATCCTATGACCCTTGATGTCATCAAAATGTTTTCCTTTCAATATGTCCTTTATCTTGGAAAAGAAAAACGTCATCGAGGGCCAGATCAGGTGAAGGTGTTGCATTAAAGTTATTTGTTATTTGTTACTGGGTAAAAACTCCCTCACAGACAGTGCGGTATGAGCTGGTGCATTGTCATGATGCAAGAGCCAAGGGTTTTTGGAGAAAAGTTCAGGTGGTTTTTGTGTAACTTCCACGCAGTCTTTATAACACTTCCAAAAAGTTTACTGTTTTGTCCAGTTGGTACAAATTCATAATGAATAATCCCTCTGCTGTCAAAAAAGGTTAGCAACATTGTTTTGACTTGTGATTTGGACTGATGAACTTTTTCGGTTATGGAGAATTTGCTCACTTCCATTGTGCACTTTGATGCTTTGTTTCAGGGTCGTATTGCTAACAGTAAGTTTCATCACCAGTGATAACATGGCCCAAAACATCATCTTGCCTCTCCAAAAGGTCCTGGGAAACTTCGACTCTCCTTGGCTTTTGTTCATAGGTGACCTCCTTTGGGACCATTTTTTCACACGCCTTTCTCATGGAAGATTTTCAGTTAAGATTTTCCTAACCATTTCTCTATCCGTGTTTACTTGGTCTGCTATGCTTCTCACAGTCAGCCAACAGTTTTGATACACAATTCAATGAATTTTTGCAATGTTTTCATCAGTTCTCTTTGTTATCAGCTGCCCTGAATACTCTTCATCAGTGACACTTTCTCTCCCCTCAGAAAAATGTTTAATCCATTTGTACAATCACATTTTCCTCATGGCATTATCCCCCATAAAATTGGACTAACATGTCCCCGACTTCACTTCCACTCTTGACAAGTTTAACAAGAAAATTAATGTTTGTTCTTTGCTCTAATTCAAGCTCTGACATTCTCTCAATGGCACACAAAAACACACAATAGGAATAATGAATGCCACACATCGACATGAACACCGCTGTGAGACACAGATATACAAAAGTTATGACACCTTGCAGAGTTGTTTGCACAGTGCTGCCAATGTAAGCTCATGATGGCAAGTTCGCGAACTTAATTGTCAGCCCCGCACTTCAAATAATCAAATATGAAGAACTCACTTCATTGCTGTGCCTTTTTTTCATCCGTCTTCTCAAAGACTCTCATCTTCTGCTTCCTCTAGCCCTCAACACCATCAAGTTATTCCTTTCTTCTTCCCCTTCAAAGTCTCAATTTCTGTTTACATCTTCTTTAAATATATTCAAGGCTTGCCCATCTAAAATCACTGCCTCAGCAACAAACTATATCCCTAGATCTTGTAAGCCATTCTTTCTCTTCCTTGACCTCCACAATCGCTCCTCTTTTTTTAGGAGTATTTGAATGTTTGGTGTACCTTAATTATTTCTAGTTATTAACCTTACCTTCTCAGTGAAAACTGCTGTAATCTGTTTTCAGTCATCAACACTTTATTGTAAGTCTTCTTAATTAGCTCATAGTGTCCTTCTATTTACTTCAAATATATAAGCAATCATGTTTCAGTCATCTCACTGGACCTCTCCATTTCATTTTGCATTGTTATAATATTATTTCCTTATATTCTGTGAAATTTCATCTTCTCACATAACTTGACTGTTCCTTCTCTCTTTTTACTTAAGAATTGGTGTTTTCCAAGGGTCTGAACTTACACCATTGTTCTCTTATTTTATGTGTTTACATTTTTACACAAATATTCCTGGTTGCACTTGGTTAGGATCATAATATGAAATAGGACGCTGAGTTCCTAGGTTCTTATCTTCTTTCAGACCTTTCCAAGTGATCTCAGAATTTTTGCAGCCAACTGTCTATGGCCATCTTCCACTTGAGTCACCGTAAGTTCCCTAGTCATCGGTAGCATGTCTGTATGTAACATTGACTATATGGCAGGTCCAGTACTAAGTCTTTATGTTTTATTCCATTTATCCCACGAAAAATCCTAAGAAAAGAATTCCAAACTAAAATCATCTGTATAAGTGATTATTTTTTTCCCTCCCGTATTCTCTTGATTATTTATTAGCACAGCCATTTACCTGGTCAACTAACTAAAAATAACTAAGAGTAATCCTTTGTTTTTTTTCTCCTTGAGTTTTTATCCTGTTCTCCACATCTAATTAGCTATTAAACACTGCTTATTTTTTTCTATATTCTTTTTATTGTTAAACTTATTGGGGTGACATTTGTTAGCAAGAATTACATAGGTTACAGGCATACACTTCTACAGTGCATTGTCAACCTGGTGTATAATAAGTTCACCACCCAGTGTGAGTTCTCTTTCCATCACCATATATTTAGCTCCCCCTCCCCCCTCTCCCATCCCTCCTTCTTCTCCCACCCCCTCCCGACTTGTCCCCCAATAAATATTTAACTATTGATTGTGTCCACAGGTTTTTTGTTTGTTTGTTCATTTTTTCTTTGTTGCTTTCCATTTTATATGACTTCACTCATATGCAGAATATAAAACACTGCTTATTTAATAAATTAACTTTTAAAACAGTTTTACCCCATTGTTAATTCTTATTTTTCACTGCCGTGTATTAAGCCTTTATAATCTCCCATGTGGAGTACGTAACAACGCTTTTATTGATATACCTTTGAAATCAGTCCTGCATAAAATGGCCACTGTGATCTATCTAGAATGGAAATCTGATCATATCATTTACTTGTTTAAATTTTTGTTTTTGACTGCCTAGAAGGATAAAGTTCAAGGGCCTTAACATGTGATATGAAGCTCTCTGTTATATTGCCCTGTGAGATCTGTGGCCTCATCACCAGTCTCCCGTACCTCCCACCTCATGCTGTAGTATAAGTTAACTGTTTATAGTTTTCTAAATACACTACCTTGTTTATCTGCTTTATGCTTCTTTTTGGGTTGTGCTCTATACCTAGAGTGCCTCTTTTCACCTTTGTGTTTGTTTTTTAATACTATCTCCGGGAAGTACTTCTTCCAAGATGTTTTCTTCTTCTGACCTTCTAGTTCATCTGATTACCTTAGTTTTCCCTCTTTTCAGCTACAAGAATATTAAAGAATAACAGAACACACGCTGTTATTGACTTGCTACCTAATATTGTATGGAAAAGATGTAGATGGTGTCCTAGTTTTTCTTGGTATAACTGGCTTTTAGCACTATGATAGCATGTAGTTCATTCAAACATTAGTTGAGTAAGTAAATGAATAAAACCAGAATGAACTAGTTATCCTCAAGAATCACTGTTTAGCAGTCAGAAGCAGACATCAGGTCATTCATGAGGTTAGCCCCCCTCTGAAGAAAGGAGGAGAAGAAGGAAGATAAACGGAGGTCTTTTGCTCAGTGATTTTGGCTGAGATCTGTTTTATTCACCTACATAAATATCTGTGTTGACACAAACGAACAAAGGGTGAATATAGAGAAAGGTTACCAAGTGAGATCAGTAACTGAAGAAATACTGAATGTTGAATTATCTATGATCTATTGAGTAGGAAAAAAATGCATCTATTTCAACTGAATAGGTTGAATGAGGTTTGGTGAGTGCTTATTTTTATTTTGAAAAATTAAAACAACCTCAAAAGTAGGAAAAAAATGGTAAAGTGAACTTCCATGTATCTACTACTGAGGCTTAAAAGTGATCGATGTTTTGCTATTGTCATTTTATTTGTCATCACCTGACTCCTGTAACTCCTGCAACATGGTGAGTGCATGGTTTTGAGTGGTCATTTCCTGGGGGACATTATGTTAAATGAAATAAGCCAGCCACAGAAGGGCAAACACTGCATGATTCTACTTACATGAAGTCTCTAAAACAGTCACACTCATTGCAACAGAGTAAAATGGTGGTTGCCAGGTGCTGGCGGGAGGAGAGAGTGGGAGTTGTTCAACAGGTGTAACGTTTTAGTTACGCAAGATGGGGAAGTTCTAGAGATCTGTTAGGCAACACAGGGCCTGCAGTTAACAATTCAGTATTACGCACTTAAACAGTTGTTAAGAGGGCAGATCTCACGTTAAGTGTTCTTACCACAAGCAGACCACATCATCAAAGGGGCCAGAGAAAACTTTTGAAGGTGATGGATGTGTTTCTTACATTGTGGTGGTGATTTCATGTGTGTATGCATAGGTCCAGACTCATCAAATTGTATACATTAAATATGTCTAGTTTTTTGTGTATCAATTATACCTCATAAAAGCTATTAACAAATAAATATAAAATAAAGTACTGCCTGGTAGCCACTTTCTGATCGGTAGAATAATCTGATATCTGTCCTCTATAATACTGGGTACATTAAAAAATTTGTGTTGTGCATTTCATTTGCTGTTTAACAAATACAGTAGGAAATACTGAGAAATAGCAGAATAAAGATAAAATTCATTTCATTGTATTTTTACATGCAGTTTACACTCAAAATAAATTTCAAAGCAAAACACAAACTATTATTTGCAGAATGTTCTTGTCCATCTATCTAAATATTTATTAAAGAACTTTAAAAATCCTTTTTAACATGAGTCAGCTTTGGCACTTGTGCTACCACAGTGGTAGAAGTCATTACTATTGTTTATAATCAGGTTTGCTCATGCGTCTGGGAAGCACTTTGTCAGTGAATATAGCTTTGAAATTAGAACCCAAGTTTGCCAAAGCAGGAGTTGTGGGGTGGTGTCTGTCAGTCAATATTGCAGCCACATTCTATTTCTAGATTTATATTCTAGAAATTTTCTGCCAGAAGTTCATGAGAACCCAGTTTTATTTCTGTCGCCCCCATTAATTAAAACAATGACTAAAGGAGTCATTCTATCAGGGCCTTCTCCTTTTTTAAATCCAAAATTATGGATTATGATCTCCAGGGTTTACTGCAGCACAGGAGCACACAACATGCATGAAATGATAGAGCAAGCAGCGTCAGCAGTGTCAGTAAAGACCCCGATGTGACACGGGAAGCCTTCTGGTATTGGAGTGGGTCCTCGGTTTCTTATAACTTGGTACTGAGAAATGTGAGGGTAGACATTTTAACCTTTAACAAGGGCCAAGAGACAAATGAGGCATACATAGAAATAAATAGAAGACTGGAAGGGTAACTGAGTCTTTGTCTCCACCATGAGTGAATTGTTTTTTCCAACTTTTAATGGAAATGGGCTGGCGATGGAAGAAGTCCACACTTGGATTTGTGTCACCTTTGTTTTGTAGGCACACCCTGCCTCTGAAACTGGATAGAAAACTGTAAAATCTACGCATAACTTTGTGTTTATTCATTCTGCCCAATGCCTCTTTTTTAATGTTTTTAAAACTCTAAGAGAAGGACATTCACACATGACAATAATGATAACTAATGTTTCTGTATTTCCAATATAAAATAGGAGCACACAAGTAACTACCTGGGCCTTACTTACACATAGAAACACGTCATACAGCCAATTTCTAAATGGAATCTCTCCCTCGAAGGGAAAGTTAGAACTAATTGTTCTTATCTACAACCCCTTTTTTTTTAACTCAAGAGGAAGTTTTAAGGGTTTTTTTTCAAGAGTGAAAACAAGCACAAATCTAAGGGCTACCCTAGGAAAATGATAGAGATGAAAGTCATTAGCTCTTGATGAAATAACCATGTTCATAGTATCACAAATCTCTCCGTATGTTGAGGGGGACGTGTAAACACTGTCTAACTCTCATTATCTACTACACAGAAGGCTTGGAGGCAGAAAAAAATGGACTAGAAGCAAAAACGTGTAAAACCAAGGTTACAGAATTAATTCTGACCTGTCTACTTAGATGCTGAGTGAGCTAGTAAAGAGGGAACATACCAAGAAAATTGCATAAGTATATTTAATTTCCTCCTTGAAAATAACTGTAATTCTTCAGAAATCTTTTCTACTCCATCAAGTGTTTATTGAGGACCCGCTCTATTTCATACTGTTCTAGGTTTTTTAAAGTTATTTTTGGAAGGGAATGATATAATTATAGATTTGTTATGCACCATGTTGTAGATGGAAGCTAAATATTATATTCTTATTACACTACTTAAAAACACTAGAATAGTAGTGTCTTTCTCAGTGAGTAATTCCTTATTTGCAAAACAGTGTTCTCATGTTAATGAACTTCCCTAAATAATGTTTCATGATCTACTAAGTGTTTCTCTGAGAAACATTCCACATTGTTTCTGTCATAAAAAAAGTTTATTGGAAGGGTATGTGAGAGTTCTTATTTTACAGTTAGCTAGTTGGTAAACTGCCAGATTGCATGATTTTTACTAGGTAATATTTCCACAAACTTGATTTAATGTAGATTCAGAATAAGAACTTTCCCCACTGGGAAGCCGCCTATTCCAGAGGGAAGAACACAAGGGACCAGGTTTTCTGAGAAGGTCCATACCTAACAAGCTGTTTAACCTTTGTCAAGGGTAGCAGTTTGCTCACCTAAAAAATGAGGAGCACAGTTTTTCTGAGATCCCTTATTCTTACCCAAGTGATCAAAATCATGAGGTAGTGTATTTTACGATTCACAATAAAATTGTAATTTCTTTGTCATTAAATTCATGCACCTATCTTTTTCTCCCATGTGTACACGATGGAACCATTTGTTTTAGGGTTAGCATGGTAGCATGAAACCTGTGTGCCAGTGAATTATTATTCGTATGCTTGGATCCATGCAACATTTTCCTAGTTCATTAAACATACGTTTTCAAATGAAGACTACAGTCATAAATTAATGTATGCTAGCAGGCAATCTGTTCCACTGACCACCTTTTGCCCTGTTGGAAATTCTCTGGAGCTTGTTAAAAAATTGGCCTTTCGACAAGGTAAAACTACATTCTGGAAGACTACATATGCATAACGTGGAACTGAAAAATGCAACAGTAGTGAAAATCAACTTGCAGAAAATTAATTTTATGCTGAGAAGAATAAGTAAAATTTATATTGCAGTGAGCTGTGTTTGCTACTGGATAAGCAAACTCGCCTTTTGACATTCCACACTTAACCTTCTCTGATTACAAAGCAAAATAACCTAGCTACAGACTTTGGATTTAATTGAAACCCTTGGGTGTTTGTACATCAAAATGTCCATAGCAGCTGATTTTATGTTTTTCCTATATTGAGCCTTTTAGCACCCTTTGATGGTTAATTTTATGCATCACCTTGGAGATGCCATGGTTCCCACATATTTGGTCAAACAACCATGTAGATGTTGCCATGAAGGTAATTTTTAAATGAGATGTAACATTTACTGTATTTGGCCAGGTATAATGCGCTCCCGTGAATTATGGCGCCCATGTTTTT
This sequence comes from Lyroderma lyra, assembly GCA_004026885.1. Classification (NCBI taxonomy): domain Eukaryota; kingdom Metazoa; phylum Chordata; class Mammalia; order Chiroptera; family Megadermatidae; genus Lyroderma; species Lyroderma lyra. The sequence continues at coordinate 375,912 of PVJL010000402.1, read as the reverse complement.
GGCCCAAACTATTAGAGAAAAATATCTTTCATTTTCATTTTTTAATTTAAAACTTTGTTTGTTAACATTTGCTTATTTGTATATATTTGTTGATATATTTTTGTATTATAAAAGAATTTTAGCATTTATTAACATGTTATGGTACAAGTAATTTTATGTAACAAATAATTACAAAACACAAGAATAGATACAAGGTACAAGAAATGTTATATATAAAAAGTTTTAATAAATTTTTTTATTAAAAGAAATGGAAAGGGACACAAAGAAATAGAAATATATTGTGTTCATGGGTTGGAAGAATCAACGTAGATAAAATGGCCATATTACCCAAAGTAATACACAGATTTAATGCAGTTCCCATCAAAATCCCACATTCTCTTGAGAAATAGATTAAAAAATTATCAGATTCATCTGGAATCACAGAAGACCTCAAATAGCCAGAGCAATCCTACATAAAAAGAGTAAGGCTTGAGGCACCATGCTCCCCGATTTCAACCTGTACTACAGTGAGCACCAGTAGTAGAAACAGGTTGGTATTGGCAGAAAAGCAGACACACAGACTAATGGAAGAGAATAGAAAGCCCAAAAATAAACCCACAAATACATGGACAGGTAACTTTTGACAAAGGAGTGAAAAAATATACAATGGTGTAAAGAAAACCTCTTCAATAGATGGTGCTGGGGAAATTGAAAAACCACATGCAAAAGAATGAATCTGGATGTGAACTGTCACCATAAACCAAAATTAATTCAAAATGGACCAATGACCTCCACATAAGACCCAAAATAATAGAGCGCATGGAAGAAAATGTTGGAACCAAACTTATGGACCTTGGACTCAGAGAGGACTTTATGACCTTGACCTCAAAGGCAAAAATAGTAAAAACGAAAATAAATGAATGGGATTCTATTAAGCTAAAAAAGCTTCTGCAAAGCAAAAGAAACCATCAACAAAGCAAAGAGTCAACCAACAGAATGAAAGAAAATATTTGCAAATAGTGCCTTTGATAAGGGGCTAATATCTAAATTATATAAAGAATTAGTACAACTTAACAACAAATAAAACAATCCAATTAAGAAGTGGGCAGAGGACCTGAACAGATACTTCTCCCATGAAGATCTACAGACAGCCAACAGACATATGAAAAAATGCTCACTTTCACTGGCTATCAGGGAAATGCAAATCAAAAGTCATAGTGAGATACCACCTCACACCTGTTAGAATGACTATTATCAACAAGGAATAAAAAGTGTTGGAGAGGCTGTGGAGAAAATAGGAACCCTCATAAACTGCTGGTGGAAATGTAAATAGTATAACCACTATGGAAGACAGTATGGAGGCTCCTCAAAGAATCAAGAATAGAACTACCATATGACCCACCAATCCCTCTTCTGTGTGTCTACTCCCCAAATTTGAAAACCTTAGTCTGCAAAGATATATGTACCACATTGTTCATCACAGCACTGTTCGTGGTGGCCAAGTCATGGAAACGGCCAAAGTGTCCTTGGATAGATAACTGGATAAAGAACTTGTGGTACATTTACACAGTGGAATATTACTCAGTCATTAGAAAAGGTAAAATACGGCCATTTATGGTAACATCCATTGACCCTGAGATCATCATTTTAAGAGAAATAAGTCAGATAGAAAAGCATCAAGAACCATGTGACTTCACTTACATGTGGAATGTAAGGCTGAAAATAACAAAGAAACAAAATCTCATGGACACAGTCAAGAGTTTAGTGGTTACCTGAGGGTAAGGGGAGAGGAGGAGGTGGAGGAAGGAGGGGGATCGAGTATATGGTGATGGAAAGAGAACTGACTCTGGGTGATGAACATAAATACAATACATAAACGATGCACTGCAGAGTTGTACTCCTGGAATTTATGTAATTTTTGTTGACCAATGTCACCCCAATAATTTAACAATATAATTTTTTTCTAAAAGCAACTGATCATATTCCAGGGTATTATTTTGCCAGGTATCGTTATTGATTTCTAGAGTTACACTTTTAAGTCATAAGAATAAACAAAAAAGTTAAATATGTTTATATAGATACAGAATTAGTAGTACCCATGTATAACATACATCCTTATTTTTTCCTCACAAATTTGTGCAAAAGCCTGTGCATTATACATAACAAATTCAGTAAATCAGATGTTGAGCAATTTAAATTAACTTCTATAACATGGTTGCATCTGATCTAGTCAGTTGAAGGCCTTAAATGGAAAAGACTGAGATTCCCTAAGAGGGAAATCTGCCTTTGAACTCAAGCTGAAACCTTAACTCCTTCCGAGGTCCCCAGCCTGCCTCTCTCTTTAGATTTCAGAGTTGTTAGCCTCCACCATTATGTGAATTCCTTAAAATATCTCTCCTTCCTCCATCCCTCCTTCTCTTTCTCTATACACTCAGACACCCACACACCATTGGTTTTGGTTTTCTGCAATACACTGACTAATACACTTAGAAGAGCATGGTTCCACAAATGCAGATTGTAAAGTATTACAAAGACCACTGACATTTTCCTGCTATGTGGACTTATATTAGTCTCCAACTTTCTGGGTTTCAGATTTCTTAATTACTGCTTCATAAAATTGGAATAGATTTGCCATTTGTAACATTTTTTAAGTTTTCGAAATAAAATATGGTGTAGCACAATAAATAACCCATTATATTCTCGAAGGAAAAATTGAATAATAGACTTATATGTAGTAAGATAAGAAGTTCCAGTCCAAGAAAGCTAAAACATGTAATTTCTAATTATATCTTACTGTTTAAACACAATATTTTATAATATTTTCCCACAATTTCATACATGTTCTTTTATTTTTCCTTTTCCTACCTAAACGAAACATTTCCATTGGCATATTCAGTTGAAATTAAAATGAACTCTTTCTGTATGCCCAGTTTAGATTTATAATTATATTATATTTGAGGCCTATGCTTATTACTAGTGTCAGCATTTCATTTCTCTGTTTCCTCTTTATTTTTATAAAATAAGAGTAAAACTGAAATCATACATTAAAATAGAGAAACATTGCTGTCCAGAAAAAAGATGGTAACTGCCAAATTTAAAATGTCAGCTGCCAGGTTATGTTACAGGAAACAGTTACTTCATCTGAATGTGCTCAGAATCCAAAGAACAGTTTGAGGATGTCAGTATATTATATGTGAGTGTGTAGGTTGTGTGAGAGAGGAGTATCTCAAGGTTGAAGGCTATAATAGCACTGGTCTAATTGAAGTAGGAGTTGGAGAACTAGAACCTATTCTGTATTTGTATATCTTTGTCCCTCTACTTTCTTTCTCCGTAGTAGCACTTGAAATAATTCAATGGAACATTTTGGTGTCCAAGAAGTACAGGTTTCAGATGGCCTCCATACTCAACTTCAGCTCTTCCGGTGATTCCAGTAAGGTTGTAGTGAAAGAAGTACTCCCTATACAGCCATGGCTCACCTTTCCCACGTGCTTACACTTCTCTGATTGAGCTCCAGGACTTCCGGTTTTTACACAGGTGTTGAAATGTCATAAAAAAGAATCAGCTTTTCTCAAAAATTAATGATTTCAGTCCAAAAATCATGGCATATTAGTGGGTTTTAAAATAAGGCAAATTAGAGTTAAAATCATTTTTAGGAAGATGTTTTCGTACTGGTTCAATAGACAAAAAGTTCATTGAAGCACATTATTGTAGAGAATGTAATGTGCATTGTATATGCCTTGCAGGATTACATGCAATTAAAGGAGTAATGCTTAAAAACTAGCTAGTCTTTTCTTAATCTATTACCAAAGCAGATTTCCTCTATGTCAGATGATACAGTTTCTGGAAAATTTAATTTGGCTTGAACAACTTCCTTAATGAATTACAGCTGACTTAGAACTTATCAGGGAAAACAGCAAATGTTATAGCTCTGTGACTGTACTACAAACAGGGCAGTGAGCCTGCTGATTGCAGAGATTTGGGGATATCCTAGATGGTAGGCATTGTTTTTGAAATGCAAACTATCTTTTTGGATACTTCACGTCTTCCAGAATCTTAGGAGTCATTACTCTTTTTATTTAATAAAAATCTTTGTTATACGACAGATTTAATTAAAGCACTGAGGTTGAACAGTATCAGCACATTTTATATGCGATGAGTGTCCCAGAGAGAATATCAAGTTTGCAGTTGATACCCAAATCAGATTTGAATACATGAAGCTACAGTCTTGAATTTGAAGCAGAGCTAACATGTAGATAATGCATTTTCTCATGAAGGGCCTCTCATGTTGAAGAATGACACTTTCTGGGGTACATGTACGCAGTCTCTTTCTTCATGGTGATATGATTTAAGGGACTGAAACAATCGACAGCAGATGCATTTTGCCTTTCTTTTTGCTTTCGAGAGAATTGATGGCTCAAGTCTTTATGAATGCTGTCTGTTTGAAGAAAGACATATTTGGCCGTGTTAAAAAAAATAAGACTTCTGTTGAGGCTGGGACATTTCTGATTCCTCTCCTGAGGAAGGATTGTGGTCAGCTTGTCATCAGCTAGTCTGTTTTGCATGTGTTGCTTCAGGACACTTCCCTTCGTTTTCGACCTCAGCTCTGCTAAATCAGGGCTCGTTTGATGAGTAATATCATCTGGTCAGAGACCATTTTGCTATAAAAAATACAGGGCGTCTTTTCTGCTGACATCAAAATGGTTTGGCTTTCTTTGTATACTATTAGCCTAGCAGTTTTTAAGTTTTAGAAATACCTCTGTAAGTATGAATGGAAACTATATGAATCTGTAATTTTTAAACTATAAAGGGTTTACCTGTATTAAAAGACAATTACTGTATTTTTCCGCATGTGAAACACGATAATTTTGTCTAAAATTATTAGACCAAAAACTGGGGGTCATCTTCTGCATGCTGAGAGAAGCCGTCTTATATGTGGTATTTGTAACTACCTCATTCGGTATGCATTTGAAGAAACTGTTCTTGTTAGAATGATAGCCTTAAATGGGATTAACTTGAGTTTTATAGGGAAAAAGGGGTTATTCAGAGGAGACGTTTTCAGAGAGAAAAGTCAGATGCAGAAGGTAGATGAAGGGAATATCTTTGAGAAGGAATAGAAGCTCATTTCTGAGATGGAACAAGCCTGTCTCAGGCAATAGGGACATTAGCAGAGGTGACGGGGAGAAAACAGAGTAGGGAATTAGACACATTACCTAATGAAAGAATAATCAGGAATATCAATTAGTAGCATTATAGTTCTTTTAAGAAGTTGCTATGTACATGGATATGTATGTACACCGTTATATTATTTGCTTAATTTAGACTCTACTAATCCTTACATAAAATAGGACAAAGGCTATTATTCCTATTGAACAATTAATAAAAAAGAAATCTTTTCTTCGGGAATCGATATAATTTGCCCAGAGTCATATATCTTCCACGTAGATAAATCAGGACTTTATTCTAGGTTTACCCATGCTTTTTTTCCCTTACAACTTACTATATCCTGACTTCTCTCACATCCTGACTTCTGCTGTTGTAAATTGTAGTTCTAAATAGTGTCTTAAGCCAAATTTGCCAGTTAGCTTTACAAATATATCTTGTTGAAAAATCAAAAAAATTTTACAGTCTTCTTTGAATAATGCCAAAAATCACAAACAATGATCCTTTCTAACTCAAGTTTTCCTGTTGCCTTTATTTAATCAGAGTAAAAGAAATCTCAGAATCGAATATAATTTTTTGAATGTATGGAAGATAAAGAGCATTGATAGTATATATCTCTTGTCACAGACTAATGTGAAAATTTGGGAATTAGCATATTCTTGTTGATCTACTTAATTTAACAAACCTCTTTTTTTATGTTCCTGCAATATACTAAACACTATTCTAGGCATAAGGAAGCAAAAACAGTTTCTCATTTGCACCCTTGAAGACGTAGTGTAGGAATTCCCTGGTGGTGTAGTGGCTAAGGCTTCGGCTCTGTCAGTGCTGTGACCTGGGTTCAATTCCCAGCCAGGGAGCTACCCACATAAAAAAATTAAAAAAATAAATTTAGGGGAAAAAAAAAAGAAAACGTAGTGTAATACAACAAGTCATGTTTCACATTAATTTCAATGAATAATCGATGTGCAGATCTCTATTTATTCCAAAGTTTTGAATAAAAATTATTACTCATTTATTTGTTTAAATGACAAATATTAATTGGGTAGTCACTAGGTATAATAGATGATGGGTATGTGATAATGTAAGAGATAGAAGTGCTTCCTGGCCTCATAGCCATACATACTGTAAATAAAAAGACAAGCACAGACACAGGCACACTCATATTGTGACAAAGTGTATGCGGAAAAGAAGGAATAGTCTGAGAGACAATGGTGGTAGGAATCTACTTTATATTTAGTAGTCATCGGGAAAATGCCTAAGAAGGTTACACATATATGAGACGTAAAGGATGAGTGGGGATTAGATAAATAGCTGGAGTTGAGTGTGTGCTAGGGAGATGTTTAAAATTTTGGAGTCAGCAAAGAGCTAGTCATATTCAAAGGTTGGTGGTGGTGGTGGGTGAGTTTAGGCTGGGGATGTAGGCAGGGCCAGATCTTAAGAGGTCCTAGTAGTCCACATCATTTTGCAGATTTGTCTTGCCTGGATGAAGACTTAAAAGGGAGAGCAGTCTTTCTGACAATTACATGTGGATGAGCTTTACAGTTCGTTAACTTGAGTTCGCTTGCTTGCTTTGAGTTACTTAATAAGGATATTTGTCCAGGATTAGATCTTAGACTTGTTAGCGAAGATACTGTTATGTATGTTATAAAGATTGACTTTTAAATTTCTGGGTACTTTACGTATGTCATAAATATTTGCTTGTCCAATGAAAAATCTTTAAACTATGACATTTTCTGTATTTATAGTGATTGCCTAGCATGAAAACATTAGGAGTAAAAGTATTACAGGAACTGATGTGGAAGTGTAGTTATGAGGACCCAAAGAGTTGAAAATGCATCATCAGAGTATCATTTAAAATCATTATACTTATTTAAAAATTTTTTGCCTTTAACACAAAAGCCTGAGCCTTCAGTATTGAAGACATGTCAAAAGTTGCTTGATGAAAAGACAGCAGTATTGCATTTTTGCCATTAGAATAAAAAGACTGAATTGTTACTGAAAAGCCGTGAAGTGCAGAATTCTGGAATTTGTGGTGAAAGGAAATTGAAAAAGAGCAGAACATTTGGATTCATGTTTCATGAAATAATTTGTGTGACAGAATAGGAAGGCAGTCTGAGGGAAAATTGACATAATTTTTTCCTAGGACTTGGAAAGACTAGATAAATATGTCACTGTTAACAAATGCACTATTGTGCATGAACAAAGCCTATTCTACTAAATTTGTAAATGTTACCTTTCAATCATTGGACAACATTTTTATGTTTCCTAAGTATAAACAACAACATGAACTCCCCTCCATTTTTTTTGCCCTTTTCCACTGGCTTTGTAATTTTGGATACTTATTAAGTTGGACCAGAATGCTGAGGAAGGCAGAAATCATTTTTAACCAGTGGAAATGTTGATTCTTCAGGAGAAAACATGCATTGTGATATGTATTGTGGAGTACGTAATACAGTAGACCCTCAGTTAACCGGCACCCATGGGGATTGATAGATGTCACATAAATGTACCCAGCATTCTCAGCAACAGGCAAAACTCTCAAGCAACAGGCACAAAAAGCAAAGGTTTTTTGTGCCAGTTGCTTGAGTTCTGGTTAGCTGAGCATCTACTGTGTATAGTCTGCCTATAGTTTTTTGGGGGTGTATGTGGTGTCCAAAATCTAACCTCTTTCATTTTAGAGTCTGTGTAGAACTCTCCTGGTAGATTTTAGAATAATAAAAGCTCACAACTGGCCCATTGGGTGTGCAGGGGTTGTCTTTGGTATCTTTGTTTTTTCCTACAGTGCTCAATATAGAATTTGTGTACTGACGGTGCCTAAAGCATGTTTGATTGATTCGGGGCAACTGGCACAAACAACAGAACCGGGAATAGAGAAACAGAATGTCCAGATTCCTCTCCTTGTGCATTTCTGGGTGTGGTGGTGGACGCCCCTGGTTTGCCTTCTACTTGTCCTTTGTACTCACTGCTGCTGTGCCTGCTGACGGCCTGGGGACTCATTGGCCCCATGCGTGGGCTGTGCATGTCGGGACCCTGAAATTGCTAGAAATTAGCCTATCTGGAAGTCGCCCTCGACTGTGCTCGACATTTGTTTTGTTTTGTTTTGTTTCTCCTGACAGGATTTGATCCATAATTATCCCTCAGCTTCCTTCCCTCTCTGGTGGGATAATTCTGAGGGGCGTTCCACATTCTGTCCTGGCAGGCCCCGGTGGGACCGACCCGCTGTCCACAGTGGTGTTCTTTCTGCTCGTGAATGTACCCTGTATTGGCTTTCTTCCCTTCTTTATCTGAATTCCCCACTCCCCTCGACGTGATGACACTTAAGAGCTTGTCTTACTATTTGCTTCTGGAACGAGGGACAAGGACCTAGGTTCCTGGAGTATTGGACTAGCCACAGATGTCTGGAAAACTTTGTTGAAAGGAATTGAATTATGTAGAATTGAATTGAATTAAATTAAATTATCCTGCAACCTCATTTCTCTGGGCCAAATCCAAATACTTATTATGTGTTGTTATAATAAGCTGGGGGAGAAAGGGGTGGGACATGGGATTATTATGAGTCTGGTGACAATTCATTTATAATCAATGTTAACTAGTTTGTGGTCTGGTATCTAAAACCTACTGCATGTGAAAAACTCAACTTAGAGAAAGAAATGAAATTTTAAGAATAGGCACATTTGAACAGGTAAAATGACTTTATAGATGACACATCACAGGATACAACAGAAACACCATAAAATGCAGCTATAAGCACTTCCCTGCACTTCCATTTAACCTGAAGTTTCCATTACCTATTAATTGGCATTTTCAGATTAAAAGATTAAATCATGTTTTATATAATTTGTGCAAGAAAAAGGGGAAACTAGCTAACTGTACTGAATCATTTTCTTCATGGGCCAGATAGATGAAGTTTCACTGTAATCAGAATCACATTTTAAGTCAGGAAAGATCACAAAACAGTTTGAAGTAGGTGTAAGTATGCATGGATGGGGGGGGGGGGGGGAGAGAGAGAGGGAGAGAGAGAGAGAGAGAGGGAGAGAGAGGATCTTTTTCATATTCTTAAAAAGAAATAATACTAGAGCAAATTTTACAGCTACCAAATCAGCAAGAAGTTGTGATGGCATGTAGCCAGTGAACTTCTGGTTTAAATGATATGAAAGGCAGGCTGTAAGCAGTTATTTGCAGCAGTTTTAATACAGTTAGAGGCCAGCATGTGAGGCTTCCTGGACTAGTTGAGGTTTTTGGCAAGAGAAACAATGTTAGATCCAGCCACAGCTAAATGGAATAATTCCAAAGTAGGGATCACAAGGTCTGGTGTAGACTCAGCCTATTAACAATGAATGATTTAAGTAAATAAAATCTCAATTAATATCATACATATTTAATCATTTTTAGTATATCCACATTGGTCTCTTCCAAGTCTGAGTTCTATTACCATTTTTTTAGACATATTATAAACATGTATTCATTTAACTTTAGCATAAGAAAAACTTAGGTTTCCATCCAGGTCCTGCCATTTCTTGGCTGTTGTCTTTGAGCAAGTTACTTAACCTCTCTGAGATTCTGTTTCCTTACCCATAAAGTGGAGACAACAGTATCTGTCTTACAGGATTATTACAAACATGAATGATTGAACATAACATATTCTTTGTTAGGCATGACTTACATAGATGCTGAAAAAAATGAAAAGCAATTAAGACTGTGCAAAATATATGCACTGAAGTGTTTCAGTAGAGTGAGCAAATTGTTCTCAAAAGAGTTGCTTCTAATTCTACAGATAATGCATACACTAAAATAAATATGGAAAGTAAAGCAATTGTTGAGTGTAGGTTAACTCTGAAATCCTCTCAAATTGGATCACTGTGTTTTTGTTAGATCGTACTTTTTCGATAGTTTGAGCAGACTGGGTGTATTATAAAGACCTGTTTAAAGAAATGAAAGAGTGGAATGAATCGTAAAGTTGTAAAAATTCTATCAGGAAAGAAATAGTTATGGTGGATCTTAACTGGGAATAATTTTTTTCTCACTGAGAATAAAGATTCTGTTTCTTTTCTTTCTTTGAATTACAATAAAAATGTCGGTGTGTGTGCATGTGTGCGTGTGTGTGTGTGTACATATGTCTGAGAAGCTGATATACAATTTTTATGTAAGGGCAAGAAACCAAAAATAACCAAGATAGGTCTCAGAATAAGAATTAGGTGGGAGGCCTTACATTATTAGATATGAAAACTTACTGTAAGTCTGCATTAATGAAGATTGGTGTAGGGAAAAGAGCCTAGAATCAGACAGAAAGACAAATGCAACTTGATTTACGACAGAGCTGATATTACGGGTTGGGAAGAAAGGATGATCTTTTTAGTAAAAAGTGCAAGGATGATTGGCTATCCACCTGGGGAAACAAACAAAGAAAAAAGGTAGATTTATTCCACATTCTGCAAAGATGGAAGTTTCAGATGAAGTCCTAATTATGAAAAGAAAATCTCTAAAATAATAGTAAGAAAGCTTAATACTTTGAGGTACTTAAACAAAACAGAAACAGCACTAGTTATCCAGAAAAAGATCACTAAATTTGACATAAAAATTAGGATCTTCAGGGCCTCAAAAGACACCATAAAAAATAGGACAGAAATCAAGAGATGTTCACAGCACCTTTGATCAAGATTCCAGAGTCTATGGAAGTGTCCCTCGTGTGTGGGGAGGAGACAAAAAGCCCGACTGAAAAGTGGGCAAGATAGTTGAGCCAGGGCCTCCATGGAAGGGACAAAAAGCAGGCCCCCAAATGCTCAGGTTCCTTCACCCCCAGCCCCTGCAGCCGTGTTCCCAGCAGCGCTCAGGGACAGGGGCTGCGGGTACCTACAGACTGTCACCGCCACTTGGGCCTCCGAGGCACCTGACTCCTTTTGCTTCCACTGAGCTTGGGGACACGGCTGTCAGCAGCTGGAAGCATCAGGCCCTCGGCCCAATCTAAGTCTGGCCTCCCTGGCTGCCGTGTGATGGCAGCATCATGGCCTCCACACGTTGTTGTGGGTCGCCTCCGCCTCGGAGGAGATTGAGTGAGGTCGGCACTTGGGTGGCCTCGCAGGGGTGTTGCACTCTAGGAGCATTTGGGTGTGGAACTTTAGGCACCTGGGTCACCTCTGCTCCACACCCCGCAGAGCCCTGGCTGAACTCCAAGGTGGAGCCGGTGACCTAAATGTCAGTTAAGCGTCTGGAGGGCTGGGGGCCCCCTGATTCACTAGGACTCACATCCACTCTCTCTCCATGGGCCACTGTGGTGACTTAATGCCCTCCAGCTGCTGTACTTTACTTGGACCTTCCTTAACCCATTGCCCGTTCAGGAAATAAGGAAGTGTGCAGCTCATTGTCAAGTTCATTTGATTTTACATAAACACACTCTGAGGCTGGAGCACATCTGACTGGTTTTCAGTGGGAAAATAAAATATAAAAACTGTTCTTGGAGTTATTTCTAAACAGAACTTGTCTCTAATCCTCATGTAACAGAAATGCATGTAATAATTAGTATTTAATAATTTTTTTTCACCTGTAGGAATGCAACACTTTCTAGAATTTGACATTTTTAGCAATCGAGAGTGACTGTATTTCGTAAATTGAAATGCCACTACTAAAAACAGAGTGCTATAAATGGAATGATGTCATTTGTTTCCAAAGACTGTGGATATACTAGGGCAATGTGAAAATAATACAAAAAGCGAAACATTTCAGGGCAAACTAATTCGTAAGTTATCTCGGGGCAGACTCTGCACCCACAAGCACTGTAGGCGAGACTGACTGTTCTGAGGGCCAACAGGAAGTGGGTTAAACTAGATTGAGGGAGAAGGGAAAGGAAGATAATTCTCAACGAGGTACAGTTGGATTCTTACTCAGACTCACCTGTTCTGGCTGCCAACTGTGACAGTTGCATGGTTGTGGTTAGACATTGTGTGCAATGTTTGCTTAGCTGCATTTTGATGGAATCATGGGGTCTATTTCCTTCCAATGCTGAATTTCTCAACACTTTGTGGTGTGATCTGAAAAAATTTCAGCCGCAGACAGTCTCACTCCTGTAGGTCTGAGATGTCCACCCTGGACTTGGAATCCTATTTTTTTTTTTTTTTACCACAGTTACCAGGTCCTAGTTACATGGTTTTAGTAGGAATCATGTTAGTTGGAGCTATGATCACTGAAACTATGTCTGTAGGTTGAAGATGGAATTCTCATCTTGATTTTTGTTAACTTTATTTTTTAGAACTCTAGAACGATGTTGAATGGAAAAAGTGATACCAAGCTTTCCTGTCTTATTCCTGATTCAGAAAGGACTGAGTCTAATATTTCCCAATTAAATAATAACATTTGCTCTAGAATTTTAATATATGCACTCTTCTTAATTTTTCTGAGTTTTTCTTCTTTTTTTCATGAGTGAGTTTTGAACTGTATGAAATAATTTTCCTGCATCTGTGGGGCATGTCTTGTCTTCTCACCATCTTATTTATTTATGAATTTCTGAATTATTAGCAATTTTACATCATCCTGTATATCAGCGGTGTCCAACCTTTTGGCTTTCATGGAAGAAGAATTGTCTTGGGCCACACATAGAATACACTAACACTAACGATAACTGATGTGCTAAAAAAATAGTCCACGCATAATTTTCTCAATGTTTTAAGAAAGTTTACTAATTTGTGTTGGGCCATATTCAAAGCCATCCTGGGCTGGCCACAGGTTGGGCAAACCTGCCTTATATTATTATAACTTAGAAATTACTTCTGTCCTCACTTCTGTCCTGAGAAACAAAGGCCAAAATTGTCATTAAGTCACATTTTCTGCTAGCTGATGAAGCATAGAGAGGAGAGAGAGAGAGAAAGTACAATGGAGGAGCTGTTGTGCAAGGGCTGACCCTGCAAAGCAGGATTTGCTTAAGGAGGACTTTGGTGCCTGGCCATCTACCCTTTGATTGTGTTGACCTTCAAGGTGGCTGGGTGGTGCTTTGACTTAGTTTGAAGCTGACCACTTGGTGTGCTAGCCTTGGGCTTCCCAGCAGGGGACTTGCTGCAGGCCAAGTTCAGCTGTAGTCTGTGTCCTGACCGGGGCCACCTGGCATGAGCTACAGAACAATCTGCAAGTGTCTGCCACCCGTGCTGCAGTTAGAGGTTCCTCAAGAGGCCAAGCCATGAACCGAGGCCAAGCTGTCCCTAGTACTGGCCTTAGGGCTGCTCAGCCAGAGGTACGGGACATTCTGAAGCCAGATGCTGCTTGTTTGGACTTTTTAAACATTTGAGACATTTTAGGGTAGATCTGTAGACTGAGCCAAAGCAGGCCATTTGTATGAAAAAGGCACTGAAAGCAACTTGGATGTGCCTGCAAGTTGGGTGGGGCAGGGTCTCAGAATCACTAGGGTGGGGCGAACAAATGGTATTAGCCAGGCTGATGGAGACTCAGATAGGGCAGCTGCCTGTGCCTGCTTGCCAGGAGGGTGCAGAAACAGTGCTTCTGCCAGCTCCTCCGTCTGCGAGAAAGCTGTCCCTCCAGCTCTTGCCCTGAAGCCAGACAATGTAGTTCCTCCCCATATGTCCCTGGTGCCTTTTGAGCTGCTGCCCCAGCTCTGGAGCTCAGAGTGAGTGATTCCATCATTGAGTAATTTGTGTGTGGTCCCTTTAAGAGGAACATCTGGGATTGCAAGTATCCTCCTCTCACGCAGCCATAATCTTCACTGGTTTTCATAGCCGGAAGTTCTGGGAACTTCTCTCCTGGGCACTGATGCCCTGGGCTGGGGAGCCTACTATGGGACCCTCCACTCTTCCTGGGGGGACTTCCACAGTTAAGATATCCCTCCTGATTTTTAGTGGTCACACACAGGTATGACAAACCTGTTTCGTGTCTCTGCCCCTCGTAGAAGTCTCGAGGTGGCTTTTTCTGTGTGTCCTTAGTTGTAGGACTTCAGTTCAGCTGGGCTTCAGGTGATTCTCAGTGATGGTTATTCTGAGTTTAGTTGTAGTTTTAATGTCGTGAGAGGAGGTGAGCGCGGTGTTTACCGGTCTGTTTAATTTTTATATATATACACTTATCCCTTGTAAAGACAGAAGAATCAGGAAGTCATTTTAAACTTGACCAATGTTTTACAAACATGAACTTTTAGCTCATACACAATGGAAATTTTAAACTTTATGACTTTGGAGAATTTCTGTATTTATTTTTTTATCAAAGTGGGGGGTGTGTGTGCATGTATGGGTATTTAAAACTTCTAGATGGATAATATTTGGTAATAAAAAAACTATTTACTTCCTGATTATGTAAAGTTTGGTTAAATTGTGGTTTTATGTTTCTAATGATTAGATCTTATAATGATTGACAAAATAGCTGGTGTTTTAGTTTTATTAAAGAATTTGGAACAGTTCATTGTTTATATTTTCCAAGATCAAAAGAAAAATACTTTTACTGAAACTCTCCTAACAATTTTTGTAAAACTACAAAAAGATGTAAAAATACTTTTAGACGTTAGGGGTAAGTTGTTAATATTTTATTCTTGTCAGTTTTTAAATTCTACCATGTGCACGATTGCAGTAATGCAATTAAAATGATGATTAAGGTCAAGATTTTAGTTTATTTTTCCTGGTTTGTTCCAGTGACTGGGACAGACTGAGTAAGAGGGACACATGCAGAAAGAAGAGAGGCAATGGGGCACGCAGATGGTAAAGACAGAGTGTTGTGGGCCGTAGTAGCTGTTTTGGCTTTTCCTCCAAGATGGGAGAACTGAGAGTGTCTGAGTCAGGTGTGAGAGCGGGAGAAGCATGACTTGATAGGAGGGTTCGGAGAGGGTTTGGAGCAGAGACTGACTTGGGGGCCTGTTAAGTTTAGAAAATCCATTCTTGATTTAGCAGAATTAGGGCAATCAGGAAGTGTAGAGATGTGAGCCTTTGCATAACCAGCTCTGTGCTGGAGTTGTAGAGGTACCAACACGTGTTCAATCTCAGGCACAGTATCAAATGGCTTCTCAAATTCGAGTGCCTTGTAGGAGAAGAGGATTTCATGGTACAGAGGAGCTTCGATGAGATTGACAGGTGCAATGCATTTTGCTTTCACAAAATAAAGGATGTGAGCACGTGAAAATGAGGTTTTCCCTGGGTTATGTGCGGGAGGCAGCGATGGGCCCGTAGATTCTATGGGGAAGTGAATTAGGAGACATTTGTAGGTTAAGAAAAGAAGACCAGAGTTGAGACTGATAGGATATACATATAGCTGGTAGCTGGTTAAGACTTTGGGATGTAGGAAATATT
Source organism: Lyroderma lyra (assembly GCA_004026885.1). Taxonomy (NCBI): domain Eukaryota; kingdom Metazoa; phylum Chordata; class Mammalia; order Chiroptera; family Megadermatidae; genus Lyroderma; species Lyroderma lyra. The sequence goes on along the minus strand of PVJL010000402.1, from coordinate 360,505 downwards.
AATAATACACTAGCATCTCCACTGTGGCTATAGAGATAATGACTACTTTAGGAACTGGAATTAGCTTAGGTGTCCTGGAATATACAGTGGCCTGGGAGGTCAAGTGTGGCCTGAGAGGTCAAGTGTGGCAGCAGATGAGGTGGAGAGGTGAGCAGGAGGACAAGCTGGGTCATAAGAGTGTTCATCACACAAGAACATGGATTCCATTCACAGGACAGTTGAGAGAGGCTGTAGGATTTAGCTGTTTCTGCAGGCCAGGAAAAGCAGCTACGGTGTCCAAAGATCAGAGAGTAGAATACATATAGAGAAAGAGTCTTGCAAGGTATTTTGCTTTGTTAGTTGGCTCTTATAGCAGGGAAATACTTCCAAGTGGTAAACGTTTTCCAATTAGGGAGAGAATTATAGAAAATTCCATTAGGGCTTTAAAAGTTTCTTGTCTCTAATTACACGAGAATGTTCCGACTTCTTGAACTTGAACCAACTTTAGTTGAATTTGTTAATGATACTTTATTACATTTGTTTTAGAAACAAAACCGAAGTCCAAATCGTTTTGGCACTTGAGGTAGCAGCCTGAGTAATTTCACAGCTTAATAAGCTTCAGGACTCCCATTTGAGTCTCATGAAGGGTTTCTGCATAATCTTGTAAGATACTAATAATCTGTATGGACTGAGAATGGTCCTTAAAAACATGTTCTCAGCATGACCAGCCAGAAGGTATAATGCCGTAGAAAACACACTGCCCACTTACAGAGGATTAATGGGGTAGGGGTGAACCCATGGGGCCCCACCAGAAAGAATCTACTGGATCGTTTGTTTCCTCCCACTTTTGCCAGGAAATCCTGATTAATTGGGAGAATGACTAAGCTAAAGACAGACCCTAAGTTTTTAAAATGTTGTTTGTTTTATTTCTGAGGGTAAAACACTGTTCAGTGTCTCAATAACAAATCAACAAGATGTACGTTCACATCTAATGAAAGGTGATCTCAAGATCTTTGGGGCAGCAAGCTTGGGTTGTAAGGTTGGGCCAGGGGGAACCCAAGTGAATTGACACTGATGTTTGCAGGTTTCCAAGGTGATGGCCTATCTGTCATGTAAATCAGCACCGGCACGAACTTGTCAATCATCTCTATCCGTATTCACCGATTTAGAAGTATTTCAGTCAAGATTGGTTTCATTAGTCTTTACAGTAAAATGCGTGCTATGTTACTCAATATGCCTTTACTCACCAACAGGATTCTTCATTTTGACTTCAGCAATTTCTTGGCTGGATTACCTGCTCCCCTCCCCTGTTTAAAAAAACAAAACAAAACAAAACAAGAGCACCTTTTAAGGTCTCTAAAGGCATTCAGAAAACACACACACACACACACACACACACTCACGTACTCACACACACAGTGCTGGCATTCACATTCCCCTGAATATAGCAAATTGGGGCAGTATCTATTCCAAAGGAAAAGCTTCCTTTCTGCCTCTCTCCGTGTGGAAAAAAAGAACTGAATGCTGCAGTTGTTGGACAAGGGATAACCGTTGATTTGGAATGAACCAGCCAAAAATGTCCCAAACAAATTAATAGCATAGAAACATCTGCTGCTGTTTTATTAGAGTTTCACATAAAAACCTAGTTTGCAAGCTGGCGTTTGGAAAGCTTTTCTTTTCACTGAACTCTTAACATAACTGCAAAAGACAATCAGGACCATATGTCTGAACATGTTTAGGTCCAACATTTCCTCCGTCTCTCTCCAACCTGGGACAGTTGCTTGTAACATGAGTGCTGAATTAGGAAACCCGTTTTTAGATCAGGATTTTTTAAAACAATGTATTAAAGTCACTGAGGCTAGGGCATTTACATTTCTCTGCTTTGGTTATTATTACAATTTAATTGAAAATCTTTGTACTTTATTCTTACCCATTATTATTTCAGTGATGTTGGCTTTTAGCTAAGCATAGTATTTAAAATATACATTACAGCATTAATTTTGGATGGTTTGAACCCAATATCATTCTCGAAAAGGAGTTCTGATTTTTGTAGAGATGAAAACCGTGTAATAGCCTATGACATAAATTCTTTGGTACAGTGAATTTTCTCATTCTTGTTATAACATGTTTATCTAATATTACTTAATAAACTCAAAACCTTCGGGAGAAAAATGGACACATTTTGATTTCTGCATCATGCAAACATCATTGCTCCTTGCTGTTCTGTCTGTGTTGTATGACAGAGAACTGTAATGACAATTTTTGTTAATGTGTTTGCAAAGTTTTAGCAAGTGTTCATTAGATATTAATACTAAGGCAGATCATTTTTATTTTGTAGTGTGGCATGACAGCTAATCAGTGCCCTATTCTTTTTGTTTCTCCTTTCCCTTGTTTATTTAACCTTTGGAGCTTCATTCTTTATACAACGAGCACACACACACACACACACACACACACACGCACACACACATGCATATACCATATGTATGCATACAAATGTTTAAGTTAGAATGTAAGAGGATGCCACCACATGTTCGCAGGAGATTTTATTTGTATACCACAGACTCTTCATTATTGCTTTGATGTTTACAAGACTGTAAAAAAGTTCCACGGTAATTCACCTTTCTGTCATTTAAGTGATTTTCATCACTTTGTAATACCATGTCTTTAATTCACATGTAACACTCTGAAGTCAGGGTAAGTTTTGCAGTTGATGGCATTTTAGTTTCAATAAGTTATGGCATCATTTTCCACTAACAGCATAAAAAATTAGCAAAGCCTCATTTTAACTAGGGGAGGAAAAGTCCTTTAGCTCTGAAAACAACTTCCCTATGTTACTCCTCACCACATGAGGCTTTTTCATTTCTTTGCAAATACCTTAGGTTGTGAAAAGGACCAAAAGTTCAAAAACAGGGAAAACGACACTTGGTTTCTCTATGAATTTGTTTAGACTGTAAAATGTTTTCTTAAGAGAAAAATAACCAAGTAAATTTCCTTTTTCTCTTTTACGTTGCAGAATTCTTGATTCTACCACTGTTTGTACATTCTTCCTAATAGATTGCTCTGTGAGAAACTCTGGGAAAAGAAATGCAAGGTCCAACTAATTTTCTACTGTGACCTACCTAATCAATGTAGAAAAACCTTCATTTAAAAAAAAATTATCCTTTAGCACCTTATTCTAGAAAATCTGAATCATTAATTATGTGAAAGATGTTAGTAACTCTAAAGCATGATATAAATTAGTAATTGATATTCTTTCAGTCTATAAAACTACCATGTACAGAAATCCTTAGAACTTATGCATGTATAAATGACTAATAAAAAGATAATATTATATACATTTATACTCTTATTCATATATTTTAGTATAAAAGTGTTTGTTAAAACTCATTTTTTGTGTTGTAGACTTCCCCAAGTTTTTCACCCTACAAGACTATCAGTGTCATTGGAATGGATTTCTAGGTATCTTCTGCCAAAATAATCTTTCTGCAATGCACATCTGGTTGGGTCACTCCCCAGCTTAACATAAAACAGAGTAAAAACTTCAGGGCCTTCCAGATTTCTAAAACATAAAATTCAGACCCCTTCCAATGGCTTACAAGTCCTACTTGACCTGCCCATTGGTTACCTCTGCAGTCTCGTCTCTGGGAGCCCGTCTCCCACCTCCACAAATACTAATTCCTTTCCCCAGCATTCTTTAGCACGAGGCCGGCCATGCTGTCTTTCCCACTTGCACATCCCTCATCATCATAAAACCCTTTCACCACCTTTCCTCCCAGCCCTCTCCCCTCACCTGTCTTTTCTCAATGGAAACCCCACTTCCTTCTAGGAACCTTAGCAGATGAACCTCAAGTTGGAATGAGGTGCTCTGTCGGTTAGGATTAGGGTCAGCTGCAAACACCACCAAACTAAAGAGAACAAATGAATGCTTTAAAAGCCTTTATAAGTACAGCAGGAATAAACTATAATTTCAACAACGCTCTACCAATGGCTAAAATAAAGTGATTTTACTAGCCTGCGTGAGCATATTTTATGTACTTTATGCTTAGTTCATATTATAATACACCGACTTTTAGATCAAAATGTGTTACGTCTGTCGGATATATTTCAAAGACAGAGAGTGCAAGCTTTAGGCTTAACATGCTATGGGGTAAAATATTATGATTGTATTACATAGTATCACTGAAAGTTTACTTGTTATTATCTAATTGGTGGATTTTTCTTCAATACCTCGTCAGTTAATCTGAAAAAGATGCTGTAATTAATGTGACTAAAATCATCTTATTCTCAAACCCTAAACTGTGTTCATCTTTAAATACTATTGTGATTATAGAAAGAATCAAGTAATGGAAATTTTAAGACTAAGTTTAGAGTTAAAAAAAAGATGCCTGTATTAACCACAAGTAGGTTAGAGAATTATATATTAATGAGTAGTTTTAAATAGGGTTATCTGACAATTATTTTTGTAAAAGTAATTTAAATATACCTTTTAAGAAGAGATTTATGAGGGCTGTCTGGGAAAAATCCAGCCATAAATGCCTCTATTTTTCATATTCCATGGCTGGATACTTTCCATATAGTCCTTATATAATTCTACACTTCTTAGTGACTTTCTGACATGGTTTGTGTCATTAAGAAACAAAAAAGGAGAAGGAGACTAAATCAGTCACAAGAAGTCTTCCGGCAAATATATTTCTCAATATTTGAGAGTGCAAATGCTTGGAAAGAAAAAACGGACATAAATTCTAACTTTCTCTTAATTTGGTGGAAACTTCTCCACAGGAAGCCCCAGTCGTGCACGAGTGAGAATGTGTTAGTCGGGCTGAGAGGCTTTCAAGTGGTGGAAGGAGAATAGGCCCAACACTGATTCTTTCCAGACATTTGAAGATCAAATGAATAATTAGGAATCCTGTCTAAGTTCCAACAGTCACTGGTTACTTGGGAAAGGGCATTTAATGAACAGGCACAAACAGGAAGCTTATTAAAGGAACAAGCAGAAGGACCTCTTGGGACCAGGAGGGGTTTTTCAAACTGAACCTCCCAGGAGCTCTTATAAGCCCAAGAAGTGCTGAGCTTGAAAGGGAGCTGCCTGAGTCCTTGAACCCAACCAGTAGACGTCGAGACTCTTAACAGACGCGCAGTAGCTGTGCCACAAGCCAATGGCACATGTCTGGGGGAAAGGCTTTTGCCAAACCTGGAGTGTTTTCTCTTTTGCTTTTGCTCCAGTGACTTGAGATAATGTCCTACCAGTTGCTAGATTCAATGAAAAACAGTTATCAATGAAAAACCCAAACCAAAATATGTTCCCCAGCACTCCCCCCTCTCCCCTGCCCAGTACTGTTTATTCAGAGTGAAAAACAAAAGCTCGGGCGAAATGATTGAGAGGTACAGTGGGTTTAATAAAAGATGTCTTTGCACAAAAGGGAGGGGAGGGAGAGAGAGAAAAATGAAGCCACTTTGAAATAATCGTTTTGAAACATTCCCACTGGCAAAACACGACTGTTGTGGTTTTGCTTAACTATGTTGTGTACACAGAAGATGCTTTGGTGGGAGAAGTTAGGAACTGAAGCTAACCTGCTCCTGGAGTAAGACTGACTTAGCTTCATTTTTAATGTAACAGTGAGACCTGTGACGTGTTTGAGGAAAAACGTTAGAGCTTTGCTCCTATTCCATTTCTATTAATTCCTGGATTTAGAACGGAATTAATAGTAGAAATCTCCAACAGCCAACAGACAAAGGCCTCCAATCATAGTCCAACATATTTACTAAATGTAAATGCAATCAGGTATATGAAAAGGTAGATTAGTACCATTATTTTTGAAGTGTATTTATGAAATGTATTGGGGTGACATTGATTAGCAAGGTTAGATAGGTTTCTAGTGTACAGTTCTATAATACATCCTCTATGTCAATCTTGGGGCCCGTGAGCCCCATGCAGCCCACCACGGCTTTGAATGTGGCCCAACACAAATTTGTAAACTTTCTTAAACGTTGTGAAAATTATGCGTGGGCCTTTTTTTATTTAAGCTCATCAGCTACCATTAATTCTTCTTCCATTGTGGCTCATGGAAACCAAAAGTTTGGACACCCCTGATCTATATGTGTTGCCTTGTGTGCTCACCACCCAGAATCAGTTCTCAGGTATTTCAAAGTGGCGATAGGTGGGGATGGTTTATTGGCTTCAGAGAAATCTGAAAAATATGGGCTTTTAGAGAGAATAATTGTGTGTGCTCCTAAAGGAGATCGTGCTGGATACCACAAGGGACGCAGGGTGTAGGTACAGATGGTTCTTATAAAGACAGGAAATCTTTTAAGTACACCGTGCAGCACACAGCATCATTGTACAATTTTAAATCTCTTGAAATATACATGCACATTTAAGGGGTGATCTCTCAGGATATAGTACTAGGACTTTTGTTGACTGGATAGACCCAGAAGCTTTCTTTCTCCTCATCCTCCTGGTTTTCTGAAGAATCAGCTCTAGCTGTGTTGCTGGTTTCTGAAGCCATAGCTAGTGCACCGGCTGTGCCTGCACGGTTGCTCATCATGCTGCCAACAAGCAGCCCTTTCTTAGCTCGCAGGGGCAAAAATGAGGAAGGCGTTTTTATGAATTTATTATGCTTCATGGACTATCTCAAAAAGAAGGCCGGATACAATTGGCTTTGAAAAATGATGTGTGTGGAAGAAGATTAAAAGACCACTTACTATCTGAAACTAGAACTATTAGCGGAAAATAGCTAGCAGAACGTGACTAATCGAGACCACTTTATTTCTCTCTCGTCTGATATTCCATAATAAGCATAATTGGTTTCTCATTTTTATAATCCATCATATTTTCAGTATGTTCGCTATTTCAAGTTTTTTTTCTTCTCAATGATGAAAATTTCCTCAAGAATGGGGACCATATAAGTGTTCTCCTCAGCAGAGCATTGGGTATGTGATGTAGATTATTATGGCATTAGGAGGGAGAGGAATAAGCTTCTCGGTGTTTATGTGCACATACTGTGTTCTAGACATCGCACCGAGCTCTTGTCCTATGTATCTTATTTAGTTTTTACAGTAATCCTGTGAGGGAGGGAAGGAAAGGCATCATTTCCAGCATGAGGATGAGGAACGTTAAGGTCAAGCAGTCTGATTCACTCGCAAAGACACACGGGTCGTCCCTGAGGACGTGGGACTCTGAACTCCCGAGTGTCTGACGCTCCAGCCTCTGCTCTTTCTACAGCGACGTATTTTCTCCTGTTGGGATGGATCACTGCCCAGATCAGGGATGGCTCATTCTTTTCAATAGAGTTATGGGATAAGTGCGTCCTAATATGAAGCAAAAACAGCCTTCATTTCAGGCAGTGTTTATTCAGAATACTTACCGGCTGTGTTTCCTTGGTCAAGTCATCATGCAAAGTGGATGTACCTTGTCTGTACTATCTACAAAATAAAAACGTCTGAATGATCTGCCTGCTTAGAGACATTTAAACTATAAAGAATAAATTGGAAAATACGGTGTAGAGTGCTTAAAAGTGTCTTACTGTCGACATTGCTGCTGCCTCTGATGATGATGATGATGATGATGATGATGATGATGATGATGATGACAGTCCCTAGGATGTTTTTCTGTAGCGTCTTTTACATAAGGTCTTCTATAGAATCATAATCACTTATTTATTAAGTTAAAATTAATTGATTTTAATAAAGAAAAATCAGGTATATCTCTGAATTGTGATCAAGTGGTTTTCTTTTTGTTTTATTTTCCTTTTTTACCAGATCATGTGATGAACCTGTTTGGGTTTTTTTTGGTTTTTGGGGGGGTAGTTCCCTGGCTGGGAATCGAACCCAGGCTGCAGCATTAAGAGTGCCAAAACCTAGCCACTACACCACCAGGGAAGCCCCACTTTTTTGATATATCTTAGTTTTATATTTGGCATATTCTTGCTATAATTTAGTAAAAAAAAACTCATTTCAGTTCTGTGTTGCCTTCCAGTGATTCACAAAGATGTTACAGCATGCTTATCCATGTACTGGACATCTTGTTGTGTAATTTGTGTCTCCTTTTTTTTTCTTTTCTTTCTTTTCTTTTTTTGGTTGGGTCCCTGACTGGGAGGCGAACCCGGCAGTGGTGAGAGCACCGAAACCTTAGCCACTAGACCACCAGGGAACCCCCCTGTGTCTACTTTTTAACTTAAATGGTTATGTCTTGAAAAACTTTTGTGGTTCTTTCACTAGGACCACAAATGGCATCGTGTCATTGTGGGATATTCTCCCATTAGGCATACGGGCTTCAGAAAGATAGTAGAATGGGTTGGCCATGGAAAGCATACTTTTGTAGAAAGTTGACTAGAGAAGCTAAATAATAAACACCTTATTTTTAATTCAGCTGATACTCCCCTCACTTCCTGCAAAACTGCTCTGGCTGTCACGAAAATCTCTTCCTAGTGTAACTTCTTAGCCTGTTGAATCATCTGATCTTAGTGGCGAAGTGAAGAAAATAATGACCCAAAAAACTGCCTTCTGTTTGGAAGAAATTGACATTTATGGGACATCTTTAGGGGAAAAGATCAGCATAGGAAAATATCTTTTAAATGTGGTCTAATGTAATCACACTAAAAAGTGAATACTTTGATTACGACAGTGACATCAAACACTAAAATAATCATCACAAACCAACAGGAAGCATTTCCTTTTCCTGTTTTTGTCATGTCGTATATATCATATGTATAAATGTACCACCAAATGTTTCCAGGATATCTCTGTTCTTAAATTAGAGACATTTCATTTTAAAACCAGTGTCATTCCTATTTGTTATATATTTGAATGGGTAAATATAAATTAATTAAAATACTCAATTGTTAAGCAAGTAACTTATAGAAAGCACCCAATATTACACTTACAACACAAATTACCTCTAGATTTGTTGCCTAATTATCTGTGATTAGCCACTTCTTTTGCATTTATATTTTACATAGTACATTTGTAGGACTTTCTCTTCTATTTAAATATTTTTAACTAAAATATGTTTTCATTTTGCCCATATGCATTTTGTTAGCAGCAGAATTAGGAGAAAATTTTAAAGAGAACTAATGGAGAAGATAGCATTGCAACTTTAGTTTTTTGATATCTGAATATTTTTTAATATAAACGTTTATATACGAAAACACAGACTGTACCCGGTATTTTAATAGGGTTGAGGTTAAAATGATGAACAGAATACCTTCTATTTTAATCTTAGAGAATTAGAAACCTTATAATGGAATATGTCCTGAACACATTTTCAACAAAAACAAAAGAAATGTTAAGCACTAGAGCCCTAACTCATGCTTTTCAGAATTCTTTCCACGGCAATTGTAGCAATGAAGTTTTTTGACCAACAAATTGTAAACATCACTAACTGCCTTTAATAATATTGTTACTTCTGAATCTATGATTAATGAGCTCTAAAGCTCATGTGAATTGTATATTGTTAGCCACACTGTGTCTCACAATAGTGAGTGCTCTGACTTTGTGTTCAATTGAGTCAATATTGTCCTGTCCGTTCACCTACCTGCAGCACTGTGGTCTTCAGTCTTTGATGAAGGAGAGAGGATTTTAGATTCATGAACTATTTCACATTTTTTTATTAGATTCTCATATCTTATCATTTCTAGATTGAATTCTTTAGTTTTTTTAAAAAAGCTTTGTAATATCTTTACATGAGGTTAGTATCACATTCAGCATTACAGACAAGGGTCAGTCATCCTAACTGAGATTGAGGGTTGATGGCTTTTTTAGGGACCTCTTTTCATTGTAGTTTCATTTCACATGAAAGTTCTTGTGCATACTCATTAAAATGATTCATTCCTTTTCTTCCATTTGATATTTCAGCAAATGCCTTTTAAGAATTTCATAAAGATAATAAAGAATCCAAAAATTATCCTGATTTCATTGCTTACCACTGATCAGATCTTGCTAAATGTCTTAACTATCTTTTGTTGCTATTTTTTTGTTTCTGGGCTGCTTTCTAAACTTCTTTTTTCCCCCCAGAAATATGGCAGGATTGTAAGATGTATTTTAATAGCAAAACAAACAAAATACACTCAATTATGAGACTAAATGAGAACTGTTCTTGCCAGCTATTAGGAATGCCATTATAAAATCCTTTTGAAACATCCTCAGCACACTTCCACTGTTAGTAAAACATCTGTCCACAGTTCCTACTTTAAGACCAATTACAAAAGGGGGGACCAGTGTTCAGTGAGGCACTCTAGGAATGTACTGAAGTGAATTGGCATCACTACTTATGAGGCTACAGTGACCATGACCCAGACAGGCTAAAGAGAATATGATAAGGTTAACTTCTTGAGCAGCAAACAAGAGTGAGTCTATATGTGGGACTCCACGTAGTGTCACATAGGCAAGTAGTGCATGGTCTCAGGTGAGCCTGCCGTAGTGCAGAAGGTGGGGATCCAGGCAGGTAGAGGGTTACCCCAGGAGAAGCTTGAGTGGGGGAAACAGTAATCCAATCATTGGCCCTGAGGGTGGAGGGAATCCAGAGTAGAGAAAGGAAGACCAGAGCTCAGGTGCTAGACAGAGAAACAAGACAAGAATTCAGAAATGGTAGAATTAAGTCGCTCGGATTCTCAAAGTAGAGTAGGAAATAGGTGTGGATATAGAAGCAGGTCGAAACTCTGCTCTGGATGCTTAAGGAAAGAACAGGACAGATAATAAAATTGATTTGTTTTTAATCCACTGGAGAATGGATCCACTCATCGAGTATATTTTTTCTACCTACAGAAGTGTTTAACACTAGGCAAAGAGAAGAATTCCAGGAAAACGGATCCACCCATTTTCCCTACCTAAAAAAGCATTTAACGAAATTTGTGAGAATCCAGGGTAGGCAGAGAGAAGCATTCCAGGAGTCATCCTTAGATCGTATTCCATGACACTGGTCTATTACTTCATCACTCTCATAAATTCAGTAGAAAGTCAACCAAGCTGGTTTTCTCGTGGTCCCAGATATAACATGCTCCTTACTACTAGCATGCTTTCTATCTGCCTGGAGAAATAAACCTCCCTCCCCAGCTCACCTACATTCTATTCTTGATCTAAGTCCCTACTCAAGACTTAACTCCAAATAACTCCTAAGTAAGTTTCCATGGATAGCTTCACCTGTAAGACGTCAGTAAGGAAAATATGAAAATACACTAAACTACTCTTCATGAGTTTCACTGAACTGAAAATTTCCAAATTGTTGTACCTTTGGATTACTCGATATTTTGACATGTTTGTGTTCCTGTGTTTGACTGGTCAGAGATCAAAAAATATATGATGAAATCTTTTTTGATCTCCTTTGTTGAACATCTGAAAAAGTTTACTTAGCATGTGGTAACAATTGTAATTTGGGAGCATGCTGATAATATTATAAAAAGATGTGTGTGCATGCATGCATCCACAAGTTAAAAATGAGTTCGTATATATTTGTTCTTAGCATTCAGCTTGCCTAACTTTGTTTTTTACCAACAGAACTATTAAGCTGTGGCTTTGGGGACTAAATGCAGAGTAAATAATGTATGAGTCAATCAAAAATTTCGATAGCATCTAAACATACTACCCAGTAATTTTATGTAATTGCTGCATCTACTCTAATGTGCTTATTTGACACTTTAGTGAAAATATTGTATGTGGTACCTAATAATTTGCCATTCAAGAAAAAGGGTGTTTTATGTTTTTCCAAAGAAAAGGCATTCACGAGGTATCACAGTTACAAGAATGGTAATATACTATGTTCTATACTTGAAAAATCCTGTAATCTTCTATACTCATCTGGATTTCACAGTAGGTTTTCTAAATAACACATAGCTTCTTTATACTAAATTTTATATGGGAAATGTAAGAAAAATAACACATAGATCTCAAAAGCTGTGATTCATTTAGACTAAAGTTTTTTATGAGAAAGACTGAAAGATCATAGTATTTGATAGCATATTACATTGTTGTTCTCGTTTCATCCTATCATGAAGGAGAGTCAGTAAACACTCCAGCAGAGGTCATGCTTTGTTTTGCTTTGTTACTGTGTGCCAGGCATCGCATGATTTTCAAAGCTAGTTCATCACGTCTAACTATCTGATTCCAGGTGTTTGCATTACTACATATGTATTCATTCATTTGATATATATGTTCAAGATTATGGTTCTTGTTTTTGATAATGGGGGTCTTTGGGAGAAACTGTTTAAGAACTTGTTTCTTTTTGGTGTGCAATCAAACATTCCATTAGACCACAGATTACTTAATCGCTGTTACTGTCATTGCTCCTCAGAAATCTCCCTGCTTTTGAAAAAGTAGCTGAAGAACGATCTTTAGTCATTCCTAATTAATTACATCATTCTGGGGACATACTCAGTTTTGCATTTGGGAAACCATGGGTCAGAAGCCAAATGAAATATGGCTGGCTAGGGTAGGGCTCTAAGAGGTACTGGTCCTCCGTTATACCACCGATGGGTACCAGGACTCCGATTATAGTGGGCTACAAGCCTTCCCATTTCACGTATATATTTATAGCAATATAGATTTTTAAAATAAAGACAATGGAAGGGTTAATGGAAAATAAGCAATACCACGGAGGGAGCACACTGTCAAGTATAATCCCACCGATACAAACTTTGCACTGTGTGTAATGGGCACTGGACTAGGAGCTAGGAATTTAGCAGTGATGGTGACAATGTCCCTCCTTTTTGAAAGCTTTGGGAGACTCATTTGAACCTGTGGGTAATGATGGGATAAGCCAGAAGGAGTGCCTGTCCCAGAGCAAGAGCCACCAGAGCTGTGGACAAAGACAAGTAGCAGGCCTGAGCAAAAGAAGCGCGCGAGATGAACCGTTGGAATAAGAAAAGGTCACGATGGCAATGATAAACTCTGCCGTAGATGTTGGACGTGCTTCTAAATGAAATGAAGAACCACTGGATTTTAACCCAGGTCGTGATGTTTCTCAGATTTGCATTAGAGGGCACACTTCTGGGGCAGAGTGAAGCAGAACTCATAAGGGGAGGTTTGGAGACACGGTGGGGGTTCCTTGCTGCCAGCCAGTGAGGAAAAAGCACGGGGGTAAGGGCAGTAGCTGCGCAGCTTTAGCCTGGTGGGTGGAACTGAGAGTGGGATTAGAATTAAAATGGGTGGGGCCTGATGATGGATGGAAGGGCCTTACAGGTCGAGTGGAAGAGCAGCAAAATTCCGTACAGTAAAATTAGGGCAAGGTAGGGGGCATAGAAGAAGAGGGGGGTAGAACAGATTAGAAGCTGTGTCTTGGATACAGTTAATATGAGATGCTCGTGGACCAGTGAAATAAGGATGACTGACGAGGTCTTCGATAAATTGGCTCGAGACATTTATGCTCTGTGATGGATCGTCGCTGGTTACACTGTAAACAAGTGTGCGAGAGCACGTGTGTGTGTGCACACTAACACCAAAGGGGTTCTGATACTGAATTTCAGTCCCTTCTCATCAGTTATGTCTTTCAGCCAGATGGTGACTAAGGGAGATGTCTTCTCCCTTTTTCTGTAGGAAGAGTTTGAAAAATTATTTTTATGTGCTCTGCTCTAATAAATACAGAAATAATGATAAGTGGCCAATATATGAGTATCTGCCAGGTGGCAGCCTTATCTCAAACACTTTACCTGGATTATTTCATTTAATCCTCATGACTCACACACGAGGTAGCTACTGCTATTATCATCCACATTGCGTAATGGTGAAAAGATCCAGGGGGATTTGTTTTTAATTTGTTAAAATTTTTATTTAAAAAAAATTTATTGTTAGATTTATTGGGGTGACATTGATCAGCAAAAATGACATAGGTTCCAGGTGCACAATGCTACAGTGCATCCTCCATGCGTTGCATTATGTGCTCATCACCCAGAGTCAGATCTCTTTCCAGCTCCAGGGATCTGGCCTACGATCACGTCCTGAAGGTGTGATTCCACCCACTGGACGTATCAAAGTATGTCCCAAGGGCTTGAAGTTCAGATTTAATTTGGCTCCACCAGTGAATCGGAAGAGGTTGCTCCTCAGGCGTGTTTTACCTGCCATTTCTAAAGGGGCAGAGGTCTGCAGCGTGCTCCCAGGTCTTCACCAGCTCCTCGGGTTGTGCTTTCATGCCCGAGCCACCATTCGCTTCAGTGAGGAAGTGGAACTTCTCTGTGAGCCTGAATTGAACACCCTCTCCCGTTTGCTAAAACACTGTAACGCGTCTAACCTCAGCAGCTGTCGAGTGGCCCTTCCCCCTCTTTGATTCAGGGTTATGATTGTGTATTCTAACTCCCTTTCATAGGTTTTATAAATAATTATAAATCATCCCTATACTTATATCTGTGCTTTCCACCAAAAACTGTGTGCTACTTGAAGGAAGTGACCTTAGCATTTTCTTTTAGATCTTCCCGTAATATTTTGTCCTTTGGGGCCCGAATAAAGGTACTGTCTGGTTCTCTGTCTTAGTGTTACTAAATATGCAAGGCTGTTTGTGAAGGCTATGAAGTTTTCCGAAGTTTTTTTTTAATCAGAAAATAAGGTCTTTAAACTAGGAGTTTCATATTATCTGTTATGGGAGGGGGGAGTGATAATTTTGGTCTTTGAGATTGTATTAAGAATGACTTCATTATTTTCATTGAGAAATAACATCATATCTACTAATGGGAATAGTTAGAAAGATTCCTGGAGTATGAGTTGATGCTCTGACTTTTATCATGCTTCATTATTTGTGTAATTTGTCAACTTTGTAATTGAAGAACAGAGGTTAGCTCTGTACAAGTTATCTTGGGTAGGTGTTGGAAGGAAATGTTATGTTTTTGCAGGCCAAAATTTTTTTCTGCAAAGGAAATGCAAATGATACATTGATAGTTTTGAACACATGGCAGAATTTCAGTTAAATTGTTTTCAGTATGGATTGTTTCCAGTTAAATCTATTATTTCAATAGAAGGCTATTTATAAGGTACTTTTCTGAAAAATATTTAAAATCAGTCATTTGAAGTTCTTTCTTTTCAAAACTCTGAGAATGTAATCACGATACAGTAAAGAATGTCATCGTTACAGAACTACCATCTTGCTCTATTGAGCACACTCCTTTTCACTGTGTCTTGTAACTGGCTTTTAAAGTGACTAAGTCTTTCTTTTCCTTCTTGTAAAATAAAGGGGCCCCACAAAACTCTGAAGTTCCGTGCTTTTTCATTAGAAATTTTATTTTTAAAATTTAAAATAATACTGATGACAGCAAATGTTTATATAGTGTTTACTGTATATTAGGCACTCTTCTGTTTTACGTATTTTAATTTTACATAATCATAATTCAATAAAGTCAGCATTATGATTATTATTTCCTTTTTATTGAGAGGGAAATTCCATAATCCATCCTCTTAACCAATACACTAGAGCACCTTTCCTTGTATTTTCGTTTTCTTTTATTTATATTTTTGTGGATTTGGGATTCAGGGTAGAGGATTTGGACAAATACTAACTCTTAAAAAGTCATAGTGATAATATTATCCTCCTTTTAAAAGATGAATTACTTAAGAATAATTTTACAGTCAATATTCTATACATTTAATTTTTAAAAATAATTAAATATTTCCTTGAAGAAACATACATTTTAATAATTTGATTTTGGGGTCAAAGAGAAGTGCTTGTGTTTATGAAAAAATATATGTCTGAATATCAGTCAATATATTCATATGGATAAAACTGAGTGTCTTAGGGGGCTCCCTGGTGGTGTAGTGGCTAGGCTTGGGTGCTCTCCCCGCCGCACCCTGGATTCCCTTCCCGGTCAGGGACCCACCAAAAAAAAAAACAAAAAAAAACCAAAAACCAAACAAAAACTACTGAGTACTTTGAAATTTTTTTAAAAGCTAATTATTTTTTTCAGTCTTTACTTCCCCTCTACCTCCTAATCTATAGAGTATTTTTAGTATTAGTATGTTGACATACTGTCTCACGTACTACAATGGGGTTAATAATTAAACCAATTGCTATTAATAATTTATTATTAGTCAGGGCAGGGAGAAACCTTGATTTCCTGTATTGTAACAGAAAAAACAAATCATTGGATCATATATCTGCAGTTAGACTCCGTTGTTAGCAAGTTTATTTGCTCCTGTTCATCATCAAACCTTTGGTGATGGTTGATTATGAGTCTTTGTAAGTCTAAGTATAATTTGAGAGTTTCAATTAAAGTGTGCATCAGAATTACATATAGATTATTTTTTAAATGCAGGAATCAGATTTCAAGCCCAAGCTATTAACTGTGATGGGCACAAGTATCTTTTCTTTGTTTGTTTATTTTGTTTTTAGTTCCATAGGAGATTTGATTATACACTCATGGCTGAAAAACAATGAATTAAATTGAAATTTTGGAATCCAAAATGGTGTTTATATTCCACCTCTAAGAGTCACTAACTGTAATTAGCAAGTTAACTCAGCACTGAAAAACCTCTGTTTCTTCATTGATGTTATTACTTATTTCCTAAGGCTGTGATAGGGATTAAATGTGATCATATGCAATAAGAACTTAGCCAAGCAAAGCTTATAGGACGTGGTCAAAAATGGTAATGATCTTAACATTGATTTCACATTTCTTATATATAAAATGTTGAGAGGAGGGAATGAAGCCACTGTAGAATCCCTAGTTTCCTTGGGTTTTCTCCCTCATCTGTGCTGTAGTGACTGCCGGCCAGGACGGGAATATTCCTTTCTCTTGGAGACAAGCCGCTTATACCTGCACCCCTTGCTGTTGTCCATGGCACCTGGCAGCCCTGGGGTGCACTCAACCCATGACTGCATAATTACTTGTGAAATTGCTTGTTATGAATTCTGCTACTTCAGCAGCTGTCTATCCAATAACAGGCATATTAGGGGGTAAAGTAATAAATCATATTTTAAACCTGATACCATTTGCAAGAAGGACAGGACTATGAAAACAAAGGAACACGTCCCAGACCCAAGTTCAAGTGTATGCAGCGATTGTGCTGTCCGATCTTGTTTATGGAAATGACACCTACCATCAGCCACATTCAATACGAGACAAATTCTATCAGCATCTCTCAGTACCAGCCTTTCTACCAGATGGTCCAGCAGAGTTTCCCACCACGAGGTCCCAGGACTCATGCAACCCTGAGAAGTTGAAACCATTCTACATGAAAGTCAACTCCCCAGGGCTGGAGGGGAATTGAGCACATGGCAGGCAGATGAAACCCTCCGAGGGTCCCCTGCAGCACAGCCTGAAGCCATGCAACATCACGGTGGAGAGTGGGCGAGCACCTGCGCGAAAGGGGTCTTCTAGACAGCAGTCAGGGACGGCTCAGCTCGGCTCAAGCTCAGCCCTTGTGATGTCCTGCAGACACACTGGCAGCAGCAGATGCACGAGCAGCCCCCTCGCCGGGAAATAGCAGCTACGAGAGAGCACTGCATGTGGGTGGCTGTAATAATTCCACAGAACAGTGCTGTATAGCACTTTCATATATGTATTTCTGATCCTCTTCACAGTTTTGCAGGTCAGGTAGGGCTCCTTCCATGAAAGCAATTTTGAGGACTGGGAAATGGGAAGATGAAGAGGCAAGTGACCTGCTCAGTAGCACACAGGTAGGAAAGGTTGACATGTGCAGGAGTCAGAAGCTCATAAAACTTTCAGAGTCTTTTTGAAGAAAAATGATACAACGTGAGCGTGGAGATTCAGGGTTGTGGGAGGAGCTTGTGTCTGTGAAGAGCCTTAAAGCTTAACCTGTGTTCGATTTAGGATCCATCCACCTGTGCCTGTTGGTTTTTAAAGTCGGTGACTGTCCCGACACAGAAATAATCAGAATCAGGGCCTGAACACTGGTTGTGGAGATGTTGTTATTGTTTGAGGCAAAGGGCTCTTTCTTTTAGGCCATGCTACCGTTTTTATTACCTAATTTTTTGCAAATTAGAATTTATCTCTCCATGAATCTACAGAGTAGGATCATAGACAACCATTCCCATTGTAATGCTTCTTCTGATTTCTGTACCTTTCCCCCCAAACTGTCTACAGTCCTGCCTTGGTACTCGACTGCTTTGAAACTCAGCGAATGTGGTCCTGGATGCATTTTGACATGAACGTTTTGTCCCGGTGCTCATGGTGCCTCCCAGATGTTTTTTAAGTTTCAGTCCCTTGACACCAGGTTTAGTAAGAGCAAAAAAAGTAGAAAAGAGGCTGTTAAGGGATTCAGTAATGTATCTTTTAGAGTTCAAACAGCTTCCAGTTTATATCAGCGTTCATGGTTTGTGGACATGGGAGGACAGGGCTATAGTGGACTAAAGATTCAGATCATGACAGAAGATTTTAGGATCTGGTCAAGATGGCAGACTAAGGAAATGGTGTGCTTTCCTCCTCTTACAACCACATCAAAATTACAGCTAAACTACAGAACAACCATCATTGAGAATCACCTGAAGTCTAGCTGAACTGAAGCCCTGCAACTAGGGACATACAGAAGAAGCCACGTTGACCCTGGTAGGAGAGATAGAGAAATGAAATGAGCTGATTTAACATACATGTGTGATTGTTAAAAATCGGGAGGGATATGTCAGTTAGGGAGGTCCCTTCTGGAGGAGTGAGGGGTCCCAGCCCCACACGCTTCCCAGCCCAGGGTTCCAGTGCCAGGGAGAGAAGTCCCCAGAACTTCTGTCCATGAAAACCAGCAGAGATTGCGGCTGAGTGAGGCGGAGGGTGGCAGCAGTCCCAGGAAGTCCACCTAAAGGGCCCATGCGTGGACTTACTGATGGACTCACTTGTTCTTAGCTCCAGTGCTGGGGCAGCAGCTCGAAAGTCACCAGGGTCCTACAGGGAACAACTGAATTGATAGGTGTCAGGGCAAGGGCTGGAGGGGCAGCCTTCTCCAGGACAGAGATGCTGACAGGAGCCATTGTTCTTTTGTTGAGCCTTTCCCCATTCCTGTCATGCAGACACAGGTGACTGCCATATCTGAGTCTCCATCAACCTGGCTAACATTTATTCTTCCCCCTGTGCCTCTGAGACCCCACCCCACCCACCTTTCCAGCCCACCCACGCTACTTCCAATGGCTTTTCCCAATAAACGACCTGCTTTGACTCATGCAGCTGACTTCCCTCAAATCTCTCAAAGGTTCACACAACAAGCAGCACGTGGCTTCAGCATGTCCCACACCTCTGGCTGAGAACCCCCTAAGTAGGCTGACCAGATGTACTGTTTTAAACAGGACAGAAAACAACAGTGTGTACGGTATTTCTACTGACAGCTTGAATCTAGCCCAGTGAGACTAGGCTGACACTACGTACCGTTTGAAATAGGACAGGAACCTTGTTTTCTGTCCCATTTAAAACAACCTCACCCCAAGCCCGGCACTAGTGACAGCTGGCGTTGGTATATGGCTTGGCCTCTTGAAGCACCTCCAAGTCCAGTGTAGGTGGTGCCATTTGCAGATTGCTCGGTGGGTCATCCCAGGTGGCCCCAGACAGGATACAGGATGCAGCTGAACATGGCCTGTGGTGGGGCCCTTCCCAGGATGCCCTGGGGCAGCTCCACCTGGCGGCTAGCTTTGGACCCAGTTGGAGCATCATGTGGCCAAATCGAAGGGCAGACTGGGCAGGCACCAGAGCCCTGCTAAACTGACATCATTAAAGTCTTATAATGTGCAAACTTCTCTAATTCTCATTGTATTTTATTTATATTCTAGAATGATGAAATTATAGAATACTGTAGAGATGTTTTCTAATCCTTCAATTATTTTTTAATGTCTTATAAATTTAAAGTTTAGTTTTATCTCCATCAGTTTTGCTTATTTGAAGAAGAAGCCTGAAAATTGTAGAGCCAAAGTTACTAAAGACTTGTTTGTTTTTTTCCAAAAAAGAGCAGTGCTAAGGAATGGTAAACAATGAGATAATTTGGAATTATTTCAAATTGTAATGGGACTGTGATAGGACTGTTTTCAGAAGAAATTAATGTCGTAAATGCTGCTTAAAAAGTTAGCAATATAATCAGACTCAAAGTGGGAGCTTAATTTGGATTTCATAGATCTAAATATTTTATTTGGAAACAACTAGCTGCTGCAGGTCCTAAGAGGGACCTTTCTAATTCCACTTTTTAAACTTAGAAATCGGTATACATGAATATTAGTAGATGAAAACGTCACCTAAGTCATAACTTGTATTAAATCACAATTGTACTTACACTGTGAATCAGCAGAAAAAATAAACCCCATCAAAGTGAAAGTAGTTGTGGTTCTTATGTACCTTAGATGAACTCATCCCCTTTAATAAATCAGACACATTTTGCTCCCCAGAAATCATACGGGATTATTTAAACAAATCTGAAATACTTGAGCTAAATCAATGGTACTTGGATTTGACTATATTAAATAATACTTTACCCATGTTATATTCCAGGGCATCATTGAAATACTTGCAGTCTTTCATAATCATTCATTTTTAAGTACTAAATCACATACATAGTACGACCTTACAAATAGTCATATTACAACAGACTTGAATTACTGATCTATGCCTAAAGGATTACTAATTAGTTTTTTATAGATTACTCAATTAAGCAATCACACCAGCATGGTTTAGTAATTTAGGCCAGTGATACTTGAAGTCTGGCTCCGTGGGTAGCAGCCCCTGTAACACCTGGGAGCCTGTTACAAATGCAGTTCTTAGTTTCTTTACTAGAGTGATGGAATGCAAAACCCCAGCTTGCGTCCTAGCCCTTTGCATTTTTTTTGGGGGGGGGGTTGGTTTCCTCAGTGGGAATCGAACCCAGGTCGTGGCCGTGAGTGCCGAAGCCACCACTACACCACCGGGGAACCCCCGCTCTCTGCATTTTTAGCAAGCCCTCGAGGAGGTGATTCTCACTGCAAGCTGCAGTTCGAAAGCCACCAGTTTAGGAGCTCCAGCCCTGGAATCACACGACTCTTAAGTTCAAATTCTGCCTTTGGGATAGTTGCTTCACTTCTCTAAGAACTGGGTGTCACATGTGTGAAATGATAAAGCCTGCATCGGGGGGTCATGAGGATGAAATGAAATGATGATGTGAAATATGCAGTATCATCCTGACCCCACACTAAGCACTCAATTAATGATCATTTTTAAGAGTGTATCAAGAAATTATTCTTAAAAATTCAATGAAGCTTGTGTTATAAAACACTTTTGTAAGTGTATTTTTTCTGATATTTATGGCTGATATTAAACTTCATTGCATAAAATAACTGGCAATAAAAATAATGTCACTTCTTTAATATACATGCACATCAAACTTATGTGCATGGGGGAAAGGGTAATAAGCATTTATCTTTAAGAATAAGAGAAAAAAAACCCAGAAAAACACTGAGAAGTAAGTCACGGAGCCAATTTTGTATCTGGAAGTCTGGCTGTAGGACTGTGCTGATCGTGTATGTGTGTGTGTCATTTTTTTTTTTCAAAATAACTGTACTTCACATTTATTTAATTTCTGTATCCTGTTGTCACAAAAGTTTAATAATGAGAACTAGTCGTATTTATTGACACTTTTAAAAACAAATACTGAGTGATTTTGATTTACTTGTTGAAAACCCACAGCCCTCTTTGGACTGACTTAGGCACTGTGGTGAGCTAAGAAGGAAGCTAGACAAAATATCCATGATGTAAAAAGGGCATTTATTTACTCACTAGGATTTGAAAACTGAGCTAAATGAGTGGAGGTACACTGAGAATAAATATACACTGTTCCATCACTCTGTTATGATGAAACGAGTCAGGTGGACAGACCAAGTTACTAGGGATAAGAAGTTGTTGAAATAATCAGAATCAGGTTTATCTCAAGCCAGATTGTAAAAAGGAAGGTACTTAGTAAAAGAGAAAGGAACTCCTTAGTTGTCTTCGAGTTTGGAGGAATTGAATCAAAGATAGAATTTGTGAGGAGCCTGGTCTCCTTGGTGAGTACACCAGACAGGTTGCAGGAGGTGCAGGAGGAATAATGGAGAGCTAAGACAATGAAGAAAATGTTGTCAATGAACAAGTCACTGTTTAGTGTTTTAAAGGTCATGAGCTAGTGAAAGGCTAAATGACAGCAGTCCATAGGGGGAGTAGTAAATTGACGAGAATTTGGAGCCCCCAGAAGAGGGTATGTCCACTTTCCTGGTGGTTAAAGCATTGTATTGTTTTGCAAATTGAAAGGGAGTAAATAGAGAAATTAAAGAAAAAAAAATAACTTAGAAGAGTTTAACTGTTTTCAGCAAATCAAAAGAATGAGAAAGAGACCCACAAAAAGAAGTTTATGGTAATGTGTTTATAACGGACCTCAGACACTTTATTACAGAGTTCTAATCGGAGACTTTATATCTTTTCAGTGTGCGCAGACACACTCCTTCCTGTAGGCAGTCACGTCCTTGGCACAGCTTAGCAGGTGGAGTTCAAGCTCCATGTCTGACCCCTTTGTTGCCTTTGCTAAGGGTATGTGTGCAGTGAATAACCTGTGCACCTGGACACGGTGCTCCTGCTCTAGTAATTTCTGAAATATTAGAGAACGGGAAGGAAATGAGCAATTATCCAGATGAATGTGTCCTGACATTATAGATGAGAAAATGAAGCCAAACACAAGACAAGCTTTTCTGAGTTATTAAATAAGTGGCCCTGATAATGTCCAGTGGCTAAGGACATCCAGAATTATTCTATGAAGAAGTAAGACGTAATGAGCATTTACTAGTCAGGACCAAGTGTAACCTATGTAAAATAAGTTTTATAAGATTTTTTTGCTACTATTCTTTGTAAAAATACAATATACATTTATTGTATTCTCTATAGCACAGGACCTTTAACCTCTTTTATTTTCCAGTTCACTTTTAAGTTGATTGTTAGAAGTTTCCAAATTAACTTCCTGCATTGTTACTATTATCTAGTAATTCACAGGTGTATAGTAATCATGCCTTGTGTAATTAGACTGTATTGTGTTGTTTTCATACCAAAGAGCTGAACGTTTTGAACCAGAAATTGAACTGATGTCATTGGCTTATACTGGGTCCTTATGTGTTTGGTAATAAAAATAATTACGGCTCACATGGGTTAAGTGTTTTAGACTGTGTCAACAGTGAAATTTGGGCTTCATATGGGTAATCTCCTTTAGTTACAACAGTTAATAATCAGTATCACTGTCCTTAGAGGCACTGAGCAGCAATGGGTGCGTTGGCCCTGAATCCCGTCACACTCAGCTAACCTCAGCTACAATGCTTAATCTCTATATGACATTTATTAATGTTTTGGTTACAATTTTTATACCCTGATAATGCTCCTATATGCTAGCATTTGAAAAGAATTATAAACCTACTATTTAAAATGTCTTTCACAAGGTGAAGTCAAATTGGTAGTTACCAAATAGTCATGGGGATGTAAAGTACAGCCTAAGGGATACAGTCAATAATATTGTAATAACTGTGTAGTGTCAGGTAGGTGCCGCACTAATCGGGAGGGGGACACTTCATAAATTACATAAATGTCTAACCACTGCACTGTACACCCCAAACTAATATAAAGTAATACTGAATGGAGACCATGATGGAAAGATAAGGGACATTTAAACAAATTGGAAAAAAAACTAATACTTTTCTGTATCCTGAAAAAAAAATAAAATAAAATGTCTTTTAAAAAATTAATTAGGTACCATTTTGTAGCAATCACTCTTGTTTTTGATGCTTAAAATCCTGTTAGTTCAAAGCCACTTAATATTTCATAGAGCCATGATAATATTTTGTATTTCTCAAGTTTCACTCCATTTGAACAATGAGCAGCAATGTTTTATTCATATTGACATTCTGTTCCTTGGACAGCAAAATGTGATTCTAAATGATTTAGTCTGGGACAGACATCCTGCTTCACTAACAGAGGACGCAGTTCAGTATAATCGAAGGAGGGAAATCTTAGCAGAGATTATTTATACCAGTGGTTCAGTTATTAACTACCTGTGTGAACTAAGTGAGGCATTTTATGTACATAGATCTGTTTTTCCATCCAGAAGAGATGAAGTGATGAATTTATCTCTTCTAGCACTGTTACTTCATTAAGTCTGAATTTTTTCTGCATTTAGAATGTCATAACATACAGTAGAACCTAAGAGTAAGTTATTATTACACTATGATAGACATAATTTAATCTTTGGTTAAGGTAGGTAACAATTTAGGATCTTGAATTTCATAATAGAATTACTATTATGAAACTAATTTATCATCATGCAGTAGGTGTTTAGAGCTGCTATTATCAGCGAATTCCTATTAAGAGAAAGAAACTAGAATTGCTTTTATTTGTTTTAGTAATGGCTATTTTAAAATTTTTCCTTATAACAAACAACATTCATTTTAAAAATTAATTTTCCTTCATTTATTTAGTTAGCAATTTTTTTCACTGTTATTTTCACAGTGTGTGGACATAGTAGGCAATCAACTAATATTTATTGAAAATCTGAATGAATTTATTCAATAGGAATATATAAAGTCATTATGATATTCTTAGCCCAGTGCCAAGGGAAAATACAAAGATGGATAGGTCCATTTTAATCTTTGAGGCTCTCAATATTTAATATGAACTAACAAATATAGGAATAATAATTATAGTGTAATGTGATAAACACTTAAGTAGACATTTAATTAATACTGTAGGAGAATCCTGGAATATTTGAAAGAAGAACTCCATTTTTGTTGTCTTTTGCCAATTAAATTGTGACTTACCAGGCGGAATAAAAGGAAAATCCTTCTTTTGTTGTAAACTGAGGAAAAGCAAGTGTGCACAGGGACGTGGCACGTCTGTATAACAGAGAAAACACTGCAGCACCGGCTGTGGGGACAGAGGAGTGAGCGGGGACCTGACGAGATCCTGGAGGGCACTTGTGAGCCACCTTAAGTATTCTGCCTTTTCAATGCAGATCTCTTAGCTAACAATCAACTAGGAGTTAAACAAGGCAACTTGGAATCAATACAGATTTTAAAGCAAGGGAGTGACAGGATCATATTGGATGTCTCAGAAAATATGAGGTTTGACCATTAATTTCACAAACTCATCCTAGAAAAAGGGCTCCATACCTCATTGCTGAGTATCAGTAAGGTCACCTTCAAAGGACTCCCCTTGGGAAGCTGTGCACCGACGCCAGCACCTAGTCCACCCTTCAAAGCAATTTTGGAACTTTTTCTGAAATAGCCATCAGAGCTGTTGTGGTACCTTGCTTGGCAAGGTTATGACACGTCACCGAGTTGTTTGTACAGTGGCAGGTCTATGAACTTGTCACTTTTTGGGTACGAGGACTTTCTCTTGAAACTCCCCTTCCCTTTATCAGAAGTTAATGTTTATGGCTGGAATTAATTAGAATAGCTGATTTCTATTAAGGTATTGTTGCTGTTTTAATTAATAGCCAAAAGTGACTACATAGTTTATCCACCTTCTAACTGGGTTAGGACCTCAACTTTGCGTAATCAGGACACAAATTGTCTCGTTCACCCAAGAATAGTCAACCTCTTATGGTGTAGATCAATCTAACCAAACTCGCAATGGAATTAATAATAATAGTAATTACCTAAGAAATGGCATCCACTATTATTTATTAAGCAGAACAACTACATTAATATTTGTCATAATAACTAATATCGGGAGCTGTTGCTCAGTGCATGGGACACTGATTTAAGTGTGTTCTATGTCATCACTTACTGAATCCTCACAACAATTCTCTGATGGAATTTTAATTATCAGTCCCCATTTTACCATTCGTCTTTTATATATGAGGAAATTCAAGCACAAAACAGTTCAGCAGCTTGTCCAAAGTCATATACAGTAGACTCTCCGTGGACCGGAACTCAAGCTTGACATGAGTGCTGGTGGCCAAACTACTTACATTTATCTGGCATCTACCAGTCCCCACGGGTGCTGGTTCACTGACAGTCTGCTGTGCTAAGTGACAGAGCCACATGTTTTATCCAGGCTCTAGAGTCTCTTCTCTTAAACACTCTACTATCCAGATTTATACATTCTAGTTGAACATAAATACATTTGCAGGGGAAATACCATGTCAGCAAGTGAGTGTATCTTTTGCCACTCATAACCAAAGGCCCACTTGTTGTTTATAGCATCATGTCAAAGGCCACCAAGGCTGAACTCCTCATTGAAACGCTACTAACGGATTTCTGTACTCGGAGGAGTTGCTGGTGGGGAGATGTGAGGTTCATTCATTGCGTCATGCATGGAACAAGACACTACTCTGGGTGCTCTGTATGACTAAAGCTTTCTTGTGACCCTACATGTTTGGGGAAAAGAAGCAAAAAAACAAATGGATGTAATATGCTATAATATCATATAATATAATATGTCACCATAGGGGAAGATTTTGACCTGATCGTGTGCTTTAAATTCCGAGGGGTACATAAATGGAAATCCAACAGACCCTCCCTCAGTACTGTGAAATAAGATGCTAAGCTCTGAGCCCCTGAACACGCTGTTGGAGCTGACTGCCCACAGAAAGTGGCCAAAGCACAGCTAAGGCAGCAGCGAGAAAAGACCATTTTTTGTGCTAAGGCCAGAAATGGTTCTGGACAATAATTCTGCAATAAACAGCAGAGGGGATCTGGGGCCAGAAAACTAAAATACAGTGAAGTAGCGTGAAAGAGCACCACACTCCAGAGTAGTGTGACATTACTGGCCATTGAGTGAGAAGCTCATTCAGAGAGAATAGCTGCAGCCCTGTACTGCATGATTTAATAGTCTCACCTGTCTTGTTTTAGTTCAATTGTTTTACTTCTCTTTTAGAATTTCGAAGTGATGTTTTCAATAGAAAAGTGTAAAATGGATCATATAAGTAGAATTCAGTGTGGAAAATGTTTTTCTTTTCTTCTCCTGTTTTGTTGGGTCATCTGAAAATGAACATCTGTACCTTCATACTCGCTGCAATTTTCCACCCTGGCAATTAATTACTCACATGATCTAGTAGGATATAATGTCCAAGATTTGTGTTCATTTGGATAATTTAGGGGAAAAACTCCTAGTAGGTCAAGCTGGCTAAAAGATAGAATTTTACTGGCTGATTCACCAGTTAATCAGCTTTGTTTTATGATGAGAACAAATGGGCATCCTGTACAAAGGGATATGTGTACATAATGCATTTCTTCAAAGTGTAGAATACATCAGAATTAGAAATGTCAAATACTAAATGTAAAAAAAAAAAAATCCACTCTTCAATTAATAAATAATTTAAGTAAAGTTTGTTTTATAATTTAATTTGCCTTAAAGAGTATTTTCAAATAACCTGTGAATATCGGCTAGTATATATTTGGTAGAAGTTTAATAAATGGTAAATAGATAATACAGTAGCACCTCAGTACTCGTTAATTGGTTCCGGGAGACGTGACAAGGACCAAACACACGATGAGCACCGCGACAAAATTTTCTTGTCAAAATGCGTCGAATACCAAATTCGACAAGTTTCAAAGCAGTTGAGTGCCAAGGTGTGACTGTAATTTTCATGTCATTTAAACTTAACCAATAGAAGGAAATTTCTGACTGTTTTTACCTACGCTGAGTGAATAGTCACTGGAGGAACTCTGGATGTTTTTAAACTTTTCTTGAGCAAGAGACAAACTTTGAACTGTGGGTATTCCTTTTCTTAGTTGTTTTAGAAAACTAATGTGTATCGGGCTGCAGAAGTTAAAGGGAGTTTCATCTGATACTTTCAAGTGATAGATTTCAAATTTCTATTAAAGATGCTTAAATAACAGAAGTGATTTTTTTTTCTGATCATGATGGCAGACTAGATAAACTCTGAGTTTACATCCCCTCACCACCATATTAAAATTACAAATAAACTGTAAGAACCACCATCACTGAGAATCACCTGAAGTTTGCTGAACCGAAGCCCTACAACTAAGGACACACAGAAGCCACCTCGAGACTGGCAGGAGGGGCAGAAACACGGAGCAGGCTGGTCCCACACTTGCCTGTGGCTGTTAAACTAGGGAGGGGTATCTCGGCTGTGGAGGAGCAAGGGGTCTCAGCCTCACACCAGGCTCTCCAGCCCAGGGTTCTAGTGCCACAGTCAAGTCTGCATTACTTCTGTCTGTGCAAACCAGTGGAGATTGTGGCTGAGCAAGCCGGAGGGCTGCTGGAGTCCCAGGTGCTCCTCTTAAAGGAATTACTCGCGGATGGACTCACTCACTCTGAGCTCCAGAGCTGGGATGGCCGCTCAAAAGGTGCCAGAGACATATGAGGACGGACTGAGGTGTCTGGCTTCACAGCAAGGTCTGGACTCAGACAGAGATGCTGGCAGAATTTATTGTTTCTTTGTTGAGCCCTCACTCCTCCCATATGCAGACATAGGGGGTGCTGTATCTGAGTCTCCATCCTCCTGGCAAACACTTTTTTCCTGCCCTGGTGATTCCCTGAGACCTTGCCCACCCAACATTGAGGCCCAACCAAGCCACTTGCAGTGGCTTTTCCAAGCAAACAGCCTGTCTGGGCTCTTGCTGCAGACTTTCACAAAATCTCCCAAAGGTTCACAAAACCCAAACAAGCAGCAGCTGGCCTCAGCATGCCCCATACCTCTTGCTGAGCAACACCAAGCCCACCCCTAGCAGCAGCCAACCTCTGTTTCGGGCTTGGCCTCTCCAAACACCTCCAAGACCAGTGTGGGTGGCAGTCTTCTATGGATTGCTTTGTGGCTCAGGCCAGGTGGCCTGATGTAATGAGGATTGTTTAATGGGCCCCTGGGACAACATCAAGTATATCAACATTCACATCATTGAGGTACCAGAAGGAAAATAGAGAGAGCAAAGAATTGAAAACCTATTTGAAGAAATAATGATGGAAATCTTTCCTAACCTGGAGAAGGAAACAGACATACAAGCCCAGGAAGCACAGAGAGTTCCAATCAAGATGAATCCAAACACGCTCACACCAAGGCACATTATAATTAAAATGCCAAAGATTAAAGACAAAGAGGTGACCTTAAAAACAGCAAGAGAAAAGCAGTTAGTTACCTACAAACGAGCTCCCATAAGACTGCTAACTGATGTCTCAACACAAACTTGGCAGGCCAGAAGAGATTGGTAGAAAAGATTAATGTGATGAAAAACAAGGACCTACAACCAAGACTACTCTACCCAGCAAGGTTATCGTTTAAAATTAGGCTGTCCCATTTTATCTTTTTATTTTATTTTTTAAATGTATTGGGGTGACATTGATTAGTAAAAATTACATAGGACCCAGGTGTACAATTCTACATTACATCTTCTATGTGTTGTGCTATGTGTTTATCACCCAAACTCAGTTCCATTCCATCACCATATATTTGTGCCCCTGTCCCTTCCCCCCTCACCCCTTACCCTCAGGTAACTACTAAATTATTGACTGTGTATATGAGATTTGTTTCTTCATTGATTTTGATACTATGTTAACAATCAAACTGAATTTCTCCATCCCTTCCCCTTATTTTGCCCACTCTCCCATCCCCCCTCCCATCTTAAAGAAGTCCCTCTAACATTCTTTGTAGTCCTGGTTTGGTGATGATGTATTTCTTTAGCTTTTTCTTATCTGAGAAACTCTTTATCTGTCCTTCAGTTTTGAATGCTAGCTTTGCTGGATACATTATTCTTGGTTGTAGATCCTTGGTTTTCATCAGTTGAACATTTTCTACCAATTCCTTCTGGCCTGCAAAGTTTCTAGTAAGAAATCAGGTGAGAATCAATAGGGTGTCCCCTTTTATAAGTTATTACTTGCATTTATTTTGCTGTTTTTAGAATTTTTCTTTCACTTTTGTCATTTTAAATGGTGCATGTGGTCAGTTCACTGACACCTTGAATTTACCCCAGTGAGACTAGGCTGACCATACAGACCATTTGAAACAGGACAGTACTATTGTTTTCTGTCCCGTTTGAAATAGGATGTCTGGTCAGCCTATTTAAAATTGAAGGACAGATAGTTTCCCAGGACAGGGCTAAAGGAGTTTATCACCGCCAAACCAGAATTATTACAAGTGATATTAATGGACTTATTTAAGATGGAAAAAAAATCAAAATGTTGAATAATAAAATAACAATAGCTACATATCTATCAATAATACTTTCAATGTAAATGAATTAAATGCTCCAATCAAAAGACATAGGAAGGGCTAAATAGATAAGGAAACAGAATCCTTACATATGCTGCCTACAAGAGACTCCAGATTGAAAGACACACAGAGACTGAAAGTAAAGTGATGGAAAAGTTATTTCATGAAAAAAGCTGGGGTAGCCTTGCATATTGCAGACAAAATATAGTTTAAAACAATGGCTATAAAAAGAGACAAAGAAGGACCCAGTAATTTCACTTCCAGGTATTTATCTGAAGAAACTCAAAGCGCTACTTTAAGAGGATGTGTACATCCATATATTCACTGCACATTATTTACAACGGCCAGGATGTGGGGGCAGCCTGGGTGCTGGGTGGGTGTCTATTGATGGATGAATGGATAAAGAAGATATATATACATACATAGACATGTGTGTGTGTAAGATATATATACATACATAGATATATGTGTGTGTAAGAGATATATACATACATAGATATGTGTGTGTGTGTGTATATACACACACTATATATATATGTGTGTGTGTGTGTGTGTGTATATATATATATATATACACAATATATATACACACACACACATACATATATATATATATAGCTCAGCCATGGGAGGGAATGGGTTCTTGCCATCTTTGGTGGCATGGATGGACCTGGAGGTTATTGTGCAAATGAAGTATGTCAGACACAGAAAAACAGATGCAATGTGTTTTCGCTTTTATGTGGAATCTAAAGAACAAAACAAAGAAACAAACTCCTAGATACAGAGAACATTTTGATGGTCGCCAGATGGGAGGGCTTTAGTGGGCAAGGTAAAAAAGCTGAAAGGATTAGGAAGTACAAATTGGTTGTTAAAAAGTAGTCGTGGGGATGTGAAATGAAGCATAAGGAATATAGTCAATAATGTAACTGTGAATTTTGCTAGGTGGGTACGAGAATAGTCAGGGCTGTCACTTCTGAAATTACATAAATGTCTAACCACTGTGCTGTACACCTGAAATTAATATAAAATTTCATCTATAATTGAAAAATTAAAAATATGAGGAGAAGGTGAAGAGGAATAAATGGTATAAAATAAATAAGTCATGGGGATGTAATGTACAGTGTAAGGAATATAGTCAATAATATTGCAATGGCATTGTGTGGTGACAGATGGTAGCTGGACTCACCATAGTGATCACTTCTTTGGTATGTAAATGTTGAATAACTAAGGTGTGTATCTGAAACTAATATAATATGTATATTGGCCATGTTTTAATGAAAATCTTTCAAAAAGAGAATGTTTTAGCAGTAACTTGTTATAATAAAGATAATAAAGAAAAAAAACACTTAAATCACGTATCTATTTAAGCCTAGCTTAAAGGATTATCACAACCCTTAGATATTAAAACTGGCAGGGATATTTATTGTGCACTTGTTCTTGATTGTTGCAGTTTTTATGACTACGTGTAGTATCAGAGCAGAACTAAATGATAGTGAATGGATAAATGGAAATAATTTTACTGTGGAATTTGATAAGCCTAGTTTGGGCCCAGCCTGCAAGGTACCAGCTACAATTTCTTAGGCAAATTCTTCATTTAGAAAATGAACAAAAAGATGAACATGCCTGCCAGGATTTTAAAACGGGATTAATTGGATTATATTGTTCATTCTAAATTACCTATTTGTCTTCATACCATGAAAGAAACAGTGCCAGAGCCCAAGTATTCAGCGATAAACAAACCATTGAAGCTTAGTGAAGATATCGTAATGGAAATGAGACCCAATATTAACGCAATTCAGTCCTTAAACTAGTAAGATGTGTTTAGGGAGGAAAATTATTTTTGCTACTCCCTCTCTAGGTTCTCCAGCTGGGTTACTATAAATTGACAGAAGACAGATTAATAGGAGAAATGTTTACACAGGTATTTAATATAAGTTTTATGTGACATGGGAGCCTTTATAAGAAAATGAAAAACCATAGAAGTAGTTAAACCTGAGCACTTTTATACTAGGTTTAAAGAAGAATGAAAAGTCATGGAAAACGTGATGGAACAAAAGGACTTGAGCTGAGGATAGAAAATGCGATGAAAATTAGCGCGGTCTGTTTCTTCAGATTCTTCTTGGTGGCCCTGCGTTTTTGGAGATAAGGGATGGTCCTTTCCTCCATGAATAGGGAGGGGACCTCTCAAGTGAGGGTCTTAATGACCTATGTCAGGAGAGAAGGAGGAGGTCAGAGAGTCCCTCCTCTACAGGCTCATTTGCAAACTCTTTCAACTTGAATTATTTAAAGTGCTATATTTGGGGGTAATGTATTCTGAACCCCATCCTGTGTAATAAACTTATTCAGCATTCAATATTTTTATGCATCCTCTGTGTGCCAGATACAGTTTACTAAAGGTGAGTAGAGGGAGGAAGACATAACTGATATAAAAGGATGAGTTTGGGGATTACCTAGTAGATCACAGTGAATGTAGTACAAACCTAACCATCATGAATTATTTTTTTCCTGTTCAAATCTATAAGGTAGAAAAATCATAGCATATGAACAATATTAACTATTTTTCTGTTTGATTTTGTAAATCTGTGTCTTTGAAGAGATATTTAAATATTTACCAAAATTAAGTAGATTTATGACAATGGACTTTCGTCTTTTAAGTGACAGTTTAATTTCATCTTTTTAAGAAACAAACAGGAGTAGGATGAATAAACGTGTATATGTGGATGTTAGAAAATTCAACTATATTTGTCTTCTAAGTGTTCTTTTTTTTCCTTCTCTAAAGAAATAACTCAATTTAAAAACTTCATATTGGTATAACACTGCATCCTTCCTGTGGTGTTATACTGATTTAATGATTAAGAGCATTGATTTTAGGATTAAACTCAAAGGTTTGTATCCTGGTTTTTGTACTTCTCTATCTTGTAGTTTTCTCACCAATAAAATGGAGATAATAATAGTAGTAAAATCATATGGTTCAGGTGAAAGGGAATGATATTAATGTATAATAAATCCTTAGCTCAGTTTCTAACTTAGTGAAGCTAACACAACATAGTCAGTGTTATTATGGTAGTGTTATTATTTAAATTATACAAACACACCTTGCAATGAATAAGCAATGAGTAAGTGGTGTTAAGTATTCATTTTATTTGGTTATTATTGTTTGGTACTATGATGATGTACTTTAGGAATATCCAATATGAAGCATAATTCT
This sequence comes from Lyroderma lyra, assembly GCA_004026885.1. Lineage (NCBI taxonomy): Eukaryota > Metazoa > Chordata > Mammalia > Chiroptera > Megadermatidae > Lyroderma > Lyroderma lyra. The sequence goes on along the minus strand of PVJL010000402.1, from coordinate 327,270 downwards.
TGAACATGGAGTTTTAACGACTGTAGTGTTTAAAATTATGTGCTTTGACATCAGACTGGATTGGGATGAAGTCCTGCTTCCCCTATATACTAAGGAAAATAGGATTTTCTCTATTTGCAAAATAGTGAAAACTCTTCCTCAAGCTTTGTGACGATGCAACGAGATTCAGCTCTTAACACAAAACCTTCCACAGAATAAATGCCAGATTATTCGCTGTTTGTAGTAGAGGAATGAAAGTGAGCACATGTATAGTTACGTAAAATATAAATTTGGGTGGTATTTAGTACAATGTATGTTCTTCTTTTTCATAAAAACAACATGGATTCACTATATAACATCATCACTTAGAAAATTACAAAGGAGATGATTAAAATCATTTATAATTTCACTACTCAGGATCTAATAATGGCTTGTTTTCTCAGTTTCTCAGTTTGCCTTCGTGTGTGTGTGTGTGTGTGTGTGTGTGTGTGTATGCATGTATGTGTGTGTATGTATGTATATGTGTGTGTATATATGTATGTGTGTGTGTATATATATATGTATGTGTGTGTGTGTGTGTATGTTGGCCAGAAAAAAAATCCAGCCATTGTCAGTATAACGAGGACCGTTACATGACTGGATACTTTCCACACAGCCCTCCTCTGTATACACATGCACACTATGTGTTTTTAAAAAATTAAAAATGCTTTACATTAGCCTTTTGCAAACTATATTATTATGGATTTTATTTTAGAAAGAGGTAAATGATGTTTCTCAAATAATTTGTAAATACAATGAAGTAAAAGTTGGCATGGTCAAAAAGTGTTTGGAAAATACTAGGGCACCAAAGTTAAATGGATTTCTTTACTACAGGACTCTTCAATACTTTTAATATGCTAATTAATACACGTTGTAATTCTCCAAATACATAGATTTTTCCAAACATAAATGTCTTACTTTTCTTTAGCAAGTACTTTAATTAAAGTTACTTTGATCTAGTGTTTTATGGAACATAGTTCTAGAAACTCTGTCATACCTATTTTTGTGTCTTTTTTTGGCTCACATTTTCTCTTTAGCATTTTATTACTTTATTTGTATAAAGAGCATTGGAGTTAATGCCCATGTAATGTTTCCTTGCAATGAGGTGCCTATTTTAATAATGAGGCAAAATTTTCACTTTAGCATTTGTAATGTGGGTATTGAAAGTTTGAAATTTAAAAAGACTAAGCCTAATGTAGCCTAAGAAAAGATTTAGGTAGGTTCCTATGAACCAGTGTGAGGGGGTGCCGAAGACAAGGACTATCAAAAACAGGGCTGAAGCCGTTTTCCTGTTTCTTCAGGAGGAACTGTTTCCAGTAATTTCATGGCGGCCCGTCACTCTACACGGACTCCGTTCTTTCGTACATAAATGATAGACTGACTGCCACATGCCTTTTTCCTTTGTGCAAGACCATTCTGAAGGATAATTTTAAAACAAAATTATCTCAACTAGGAAGTTGCAAGGAGGTTAGGAAAATGTATTCAGGCTGGCATTTTAATCAAAGAAGTATTTGTTGGAAATGTGGTTAAAAGTGTATTTGGCCATGTCATACAGATAATAACTTTTTTTTCCCTTTGAGCTCCAGCCCAAGGCTTTCAAAATGAATTATGAATACAAATAAATACAAATCAATAGGAGTTCTGTTTTTATTATTTCACTGGGAATTTCTGTACAATTTGAGAGCAACTTGCTGCAAGTTCAGCAGATGATTAAGTTTAACCTTGATCCTGAGCCAGCAAGACTGGCTTACTTTCTATCAGCAAGGGATGTAAATTTACTGAGACACATTTTAATTGGCATTTATGCAACATGTACACACAGATGCTGAATTCATTGAGAAATCCTGAGTGCCATCTGTTTAACTAGCTTTGCCCTCTATTAAAATGCACAATAAAATGAGACTGATCTCCTTGGCTGGCTCATATATTTATCTTACAATATACAACATTTCCATAGCTACCTCATTAATGTGATACTCTGATAGAAATTAATACTTACTCTAATAACCTTAAAAAATACCTTATTGTATCTTTCCCATTATGTGGACTATTTAAGACAAGCTTTTCTCCTACTCTTTCTTTCCCCGAGTAAAAAGATCATTTTCATAAAAGTGGATTTTTCAAAGTTACAAAATTTTTTCGTTTGGGCTCATGCTTAGTAAAACAATGGAGACTACTATATATAGAGAATCATAAGTACTTTTTAATCAAATGCAACCTTATTTTCACAATAAACTTAATGATCCTAAATTTTAAAAATATATGTATTTTTAAAAGGATCATTTTAATCCCCCTGTGAAGTTTGACTTACAAATGAACTAACAATTTAAGATTAGTTTGTTCTCTCTTTCAAATACAATCAGTCCTTAGATTAGACTCAGTTCCAAATGAAACAGTCATTTGCCTTCACGACAGGACTTGAGGGTAGGCAACAACAATATCCAATTGTGGTCTTCTTATACAAACCTTGAAAGAAGGTTGGAAATTATCATATGAATATTAATAAGGAAGTACACCTCTTTAACTATAGAGTATCTTAATTATAATATGTGCATCATGTATCAGTAAATTCATATACACACATAGGAGGGCCGTCCATAAAGTATCCAGCCGTGTAATAGGAAAAATAGAGCCATTTATATTTTCTGGACAACCCTCATTGTGTGTGTGTGTGTGTGTGTGTGTGTGTGTGTGTGTATACATACATACATACATATATGTACACACATATGCGTCCACATATATGTACACACATGTATGTATACACATGCATACACGTGTGTATGCACACATGTATGTATATACACACACATATATACATATATATGTACACACACACACACACACACACACACACATATTCTCACCAACGAAAACACTGGCCTAAAATACACATTGGAAAAAATATATAAAATATACATTGATTTATTCTTGAGTTGTTAAGATTGGAATCAAATTACAACTATACTTCCCTGATGTATTAATTAATTTTTTAAGAAAGATCATGCAGACCATCGAATTATTTTTTTGTACTTTTTCCATTAAACTAAAGTAAGTATTCAGTCTTAAGAAAGCTCTCAATTGTTTTAGCTGTCATGATGACAGAATGAGCCATTTATTTTATCAGTAGAGGCCTTATATCTCTGTGACAGGCAGAGATTAAGATGACATTGTCTTCAACCTAAATTCATGAGTCTGGGGAAAAATATTCCTAACCTTGAAAGGTTTTCAAAACTGAAAGTAAACAGATACAGTATCAAATTTAAATAGTTGTTACGGGGATAGATTTAGTTAATTGCTTTAGATGGTTAATGCTTAATGCAGTGCATTACTTAGTATATTAACATAATTCCCTTCTAAGTGTTAAGTTTCTGGGGCTGACCTAGGCGGGAAACTATGAAATAAGCAACCCCTCCCCAGGGAGCCATCTTGAGGAAATCTCTTGTCTGTCAAGGATTTTCTTTAAAGTCCCAGTTAGAGCTGTTTCAGAAATACACTCGACTTCATCTCATATTTATTTACTTTTAAATTAAAAGCTCTTTGTTATCTTTGTTCTAGTTGTTAGTGAATAATGATAATCTAATTGGAAGTCAATTGGCTTTCTTAACCTATTTACGTTATTATAGCATTAAACAAATGCTTTAACCTTGCTGAACTCTGTTTTCCCATCTGTAAAATGAAGGAGGCTTGGACTATAAAGATTATCTTCTGTTTTAAGTAAAACATTGTATTATTAAAAAAAAAATCTAAAATAAGATCATAGAATACAGATGAGGCTGCCTATCTTTCACCTCTCTCATGCCTCCAAAAATATAAAACTTTAGAACATATCACTATGTTCTTCTCTGTTGAATTAAACTGAAAATCTCTTAAAAATTCTCATGTGCTTTTGAGATGAAGCACAGTTAATAATTGAAAATCCATATCCTCATGGTGGGTCTGATAGCACGTGTGCAGCCAGACTGGTGGCTAGGATTCCGGAGGGTACAAATCTCACCTCTTTGCTTCCTTGCGCCACCGGGACATCACACAGGCCCCCTGCACCATGAAGATCTGGACTTGAGGGTACGTCTCTGACCACCCATGGGATACTGTTACAACAGCTTCAATGCTCCAAATGTGGTTGCAGTTGCTGCACTGGACAGACGTGAAGATCTTTCTGGAAAGTTATACAGCCCTAGACTTCTTAGCACAGAGTGGAGACTGCTTTCCATTGTGAAATTTCTCATTGGTGCCCTAAGAACCAGAACATACGTGCAAGAGCATTCCATAGTGGATCCTGTAGAGAGAACAATGGAGCTTAAATCCAACAATATTTCAATTTACAAATATGATTTTAGTAGATGAGAGATTTATATATAAACCATATCCTCAGGACGCAGAAAAGAACTGTTTTGACTCAAGACTTCATAATCATTGTGAAAGGAATCAGAACTTCTCTCGATGGACTGTTGCCAAGTACGATACCGTCCAATGATAATAAAGACCGAGAAGCAATGGAATGGGGAATATATACATTAAATGCTGAGACTGGAGAATTGGTGGCTTCCCCAAGAGGGCACGTAAGGACTCTGATGGCAAGAGCAGCATTCGCAGAGAAATGGTGATGCACATAGGTAAACACACCCAGTACCCTTGGCCTGTACTACCTTGCAACATATTTGTTAAAGTAAAAACCACAACTGTATTTTAGTAGAATTTTTTTAATAAGTTGAAAAACCATGTGACTTTAGATCAAACCAAGGAGGTGCAGGGTGTCTAAATAAAAGGGATCATCCGAAATTAAAAATAAAGAAGAAGAAGGAATCCATGTCCATTTGTGACAACCTGGGTGGACCCTTAAGCACATTTTGCTAAGTGAAATAAGTTGGACAGAGCAAGACAAGTACTGTATGGTATCCCTTAGGGGAATATGTGGAATCTAAAAAATGACAAGCTCATAAAAGCAGGGAGTACAATGGTAGTTACCAGGGCTTGGGGGTGGTGGGGGCATAGGGCAGTTGTTTAAGGGTACAAAGTTGGAACAAGTAATAAATCAGCCATAGTGATCTAATGCACAGCATAGTGAATATGGAGAACAATATTGTACTGTGATTATGTAATATAAATGTCACTACAATGTCCATCATAGTAGAATATATAGAGATATACATAGATAGATATGTATCAAAAGAACACATACCAGGGCTGTCCAGAAAAGACCCAGCCATAAATGCCTCCATTTTTCATTATTACATGGCTGGATACTTTCCAGACAGCCCTTGTAGACCTTAAATTTATACAATGTGATATGTCAAACTATTCAATAAAAAAATAAAGAATTCTAAAGAGATAGGGAAGTAAAAAAGGAAGGAGAATCCACAGCCAAAACACAGTTGGCTTCCAGTTCCTGCTTCTAACTAGAATGAAATCCTCTGACACATAATCACCTCCTTCACCTCCACCTTATATAACATTGCTTCACGTCCAAACCTAAACGGATTGAGCTGCTCACGCTGTCTACGTGGGCTTCAAATTCCTCTGTGTCCTGACTTCCAGCCTGACCACTAAGGTAGGAGGCGGGAGATGGGGTTGTAGTTGTGCTGTCCAGTGGGAGCGGAAGAGCCTTGTGGAGGGAGGGTTGGCTGCTGAGTTCTCGGGGTGTCTGGTCTTACACGTTAGCTTAGTCGTAGTGGCACACGTAGTTTCCCAAGGGCTCCCAGGTAGTAGAACTCAAATAAATCAAAACCAAATACCTACAAAGACAGATGAGTGATACAGGCTTAGCCGATAAAGAGAGAGTACTGCTCTCTGGAAGTCTGTTTTTAGGCATGATGTGGGTATGTGAATGCAGCTATCTACAACATAGTTGCTTCAAAATAGGAGTATATTTCCATTTTGATCATAATCTGAAAGATTAAGGTATGAATTGCTTTTTGATGGTAAAGATAATAAAGTATCACATATCTTCTATTTGAGGCAGTGTTCGTGGATTAAAATATTAAGAACAGATTCAAGGTGCAGAGGCCTTATTTATTTGCTATAAATGTTATTTAGCAGTTTATTTTCCAACCATTACAGTTCCAAAAAAACCCAAACTACTAGAAATTCATTTATTAATTTGTTTTTCCTTATGTTTTTACTGTTATTTATTAGTTATGTTGCTACTGACTGAATTTATATGACCATATTATACCATCTAGGCTATTTTAATTGACTGTCTTGACTTATAGCCAGCTTTTATCCTTGTTAGAAATACGGTAATATCTTTCTTTCAAGTATTACTTAAATCAATTAATTATAGTGATGGGAACTGTCAACTATTTACAGTGTTTGGGAGTTGTAAAATGCACATTTCTCGTGTTATTATATGGTATGGCCCTTATTTCATCTTCTTCCTTGTTTCATTGCCTTTCTCAGCATGTCTATGATCTCTTCGAATTCTAGAACATTGTGTAATTACTGGTTGTGGTTTTTACTTCACTGGTTGTGATGCTTTTCAATTCGTTTTCTTTGATTCTTTTACTTCTAAGCAAGGAGAAATAGTGTTATTTTAATTATTTAAATATTTAAACAGCATAAACAGCTTAATTAGGAAAGACAATAAAGTTAGTAATCTTCAAATGTTATACTTTCAATCAGAATAATTAAACATAGCTGATTTTTTTTTTTTTTTGTATATAAAGTGTTAGCCATTACCTTTTATTTGGGGGGAAGTTAAAGAGGAGAGTGTTATGTATAACTCAAGTGAAATTTTTTTCTCTAGTTCTGACCTCGAGAACACAAAAGAAAAAATCACTGTATGAAATGTGTGACTAAGAAATGCTGCCACAGCATTTGTGCAGTGACACGATTACGTTACATGGTAGGTGTCTCAGATTACCATAAAGAGAGTTCACATAAAACTCTGTTTTGAAACAGTGAATTTAAATGGTGAAACAAAAACAAACAACAAACAGAAATGTGTTTGAGGGTTGGAGTAATAATGTGTCTTTGATTTCATTATTTCCTGCCTTTTAGTATTTAAGTCAAATGGGACATTTGATATTTTGCCATGCTTTATTTTTTCTTAAACTAATAAATAATCCTTTTTATGACTTTGCTCATTAAGACCATGGGATTGTTTCACCATGTTTTCAAGTTCATAACTTTACTTCTATTAAACCATAGGTCATCGTCAATTAAAAATAATTTAAGTAGGCTGTTTATCTACTTACCTAAAGATATCTGTTAAAAGAGTCAAAGAAACATATTTAGATCTTGAAAGATGTTTTGCAATTTCCTCAGCAGAAAAAGGTAATCTTGAATTATTATTGATAAAGTAAATATCCCCATTTGGAAAATAAATGTGAATTTCAGATATGTAGATTTGTAATGTAACTGAGCTCTTTGAGAAGGAATACACACAATTAAGGATAGCAGCGCCAGATTAACTTAGCATCACATTTACTTTAAAAGCCCTGAGTTTTACAATGTGAAAAATATTTATGTTTATCCGTAGGAAGTTATAATACTGATTTTAGTGAGACTTTTAAAGTATATTGTCACCAAGTATGCCTTCTTTTGCCAAAACAAATTGTAGCTAATGGCAACTTAGAAGGTTGTATACTGTGAATAATTAGTTTTTGTATTTCCTTCGATAGTTGACAGAGCATATATGATTAAAAACTGATAGCTAAACTTTGTTTAATTGTATTGCAACTCTTAAGTGTTGAGATTGACAGGAAGGTCGTATTACATATGTGTCAAGGAGCCGAGCAGATATTTATAAAACATGTTTATCAACATACTTAAATGACAGAAAAAAGTTTTATGGTAATCAGAGATTTTATTGACTAGTTATAAACTACTTGGTTCAATAAAAATAGTAACAGGTTTCAGCACCTAGAAAATAAAAAAGATTTAAAAAAAGTAGGAGTTGCAGCTGCTCCTTGTGGAAAATCAAAACCTTATACATTTGTTTAATTTATAAGAAATGTTACTGGTCCAACTGGGGTCTGTTAAAGAAGAAAAGTAATCCAAAGGTTGCCAGCATGGTACAGAAACTCAGAGGTTTCTTTGTATTTATTTGAGTTCCTTGAAGTTGCTAATGGTTTTATGATTCTTTAAGTTGGTTGTAGGTTATTTTCAAAAACTGGGTAGCTAACCTGGTCTCAGAACCATTTGTTCCTCATTATAAGCAGAGGTCTTAAAAATCTCCAGAGAAAGCTTTTGGCCTTCTTCACCCTATTAGACTCAGTTTTTGCTGTTTTGGTTCTGTTTTAACTCTTCATCATTTACGATTGTACTGTAATCTTTTAGGCCTGTAATCTAGTTACTGAACTCAATTGAGTTAGTTCTATTTGGTTTGCATTGGTTTTCCACTTTTACCATCAAGAATATAAAATAGAGAGGCATCAGTTCAAATTTATGAAATTTTAATTCAAATTTTATTCACAGAAGTTAATTCATGTTCATTTACAGGCCAGGCCTTCATGCGGTGGTGCTGATTGTAATGGAGATGAGTTGCTAACTCCTTCAAAGCTGTTGACAAGATTAGTGGTAGTGGGGGCTTTATTTAGAGGAGTGGTCTTCAAACTAGAATACCTGCACATTTCAAAGGTGTAAGGGAGCATGGGTGTTTTGCATTTTCCAATCTCTTTCTCAGTCTCTGTGTGTTGTCTTCCCTGGGACACATTGGAAGAATTGTCTTGGGTCACACATAAAATACACAAACACTGACACTAGCTGATGAGATGAAAGGAAGTCCGTGCATGATTTTCATAATTTTTCCCTCTCTATTCACTTAAGCATTTATTAAACATTTGCCCCCCAAAAATGGTTTTGACATCATGGGAAAGAAAAGAGAAATAAGTTGTATGAATAAATTAAATAATGAGTCAGTAAAATAAGTGGCATAAAAGAGGTAAAGAGGATGATATAGAAGAATTTATAGAAGAAGGAGAGATTCTTATTGAGAACTGAGGAGAAGAGGGTTGGAACTGATCTTTAAATGATTATTAGAATTTCTGCTTCAATAAACACACACAAAAAAGGAAATAATTCAAAACTGAAGGAGTTGCCTGAGCTGTGAAAGTGAAATACTAGTTTTAAGACCGGTCCTCATTTAACTAGAGCATTGGTTTCCAAGTGGCAGTACGTGTACCCCTGGGGGTAGTGCTGGGCCGTTCAGGGGTACGTGAGAAATAATGAGTAATGGTGAAAAACAAGTAAAAAAATGCAAAACGTTAGTTATGGAACAATAAATGTTAAGTTTCAATCACCATGAATGGAGACACTTCAAAATTAGATCCCATGAGCGAATGATGATTGGTGAGGGCATGGCTATGAACCCTCCCCCAAACCGCTCTTCTACCAATCATTATGCACAGCTCAGAGCAATCCATTTGGGACGTTTCTGGAACTTCTCCAAACACATAAATACATCCATAGCCAGACTATTTGATCAGTTTAGTTACTGACTGAGCAAAAGTAAGTGCACTGCCTTTCATCGTGATTCTTTTCAAGTAAACTGTGTTACAAATATTGCAAAATTAAATCTGTGGTTCGTATGTTTAGTGTAGTAATTTTTTTCCTGTCTTATTACCTCATTTCCACTATTTTACATTAAGAGAGGCACCTAACAAAAGTGTCAATATTTTAAAACAGCTGTTTTAAAAACAAGGGGTACAGTTTATAGAAATGGACTTAAAAGGGGTGGACAAGCGGAAAACGGTTGGGAACCACTGGACCAGAGTAGCAGGCTAAAAAGGTAATTAGGTGGAACACAGTTTGGCTGTTTTGCAGAAGTTATACAGAGAACTACCCTATGACCCAGCAGGTCCACTCCTAGGAATATACTCCAAAGACTGGAAACGGACAGTCAAATAAATACTTGTCCGTGAATTCACTGATCGCACTAATTCGCAATAACCAGAAGGTAGAAACAGCCCAGCGTCCATCAGCGGGCGAATGGATAAATAAAATGTGGTACAGTCACGCAGTGGCCACAGGACGAAAGGGGGCACTGATACATGCTACGAGGTGGATGAACAATGGAAACGTTATGTAGTATAAGAAGCCAGACACAAGAGGTCCCATATTCTGTAATTCCATGTATAGAACTAACTATCCAAAACAGTTGAAGCCATAGGAAAGACCAGTAGCTGCCAAGAGAAGGGAGAAATGGTGTCAGGTCTCCTTTGAGGGTGACAAAAATGTACTGAAACGAGACAGAAGTGATGGTTGCACAGCATTTTGAGTGTAATTAGTGCCACCGAATTGTACATTTTAAAATGATTAATTACATTTACGAATGTGCGTTGAGCTGCATTGGAAGCCGTCCTGGGCCCTAGGTGGCCTGCGGGCCACGGGGGGGGGGGGGTGTTGGACAGGCCTGCTCTGTGTAGTATACAGCACCCGTGAAGCCCATGTGCCTGGAACTGCCCTTGCTGGGGAATTCCCCGTTCCCGTCTCTTTTCCTGTTTGACCTTCCGTCACTTTATACATGAAAGGCAGTGTGCAGACGTCCAGAATCTGTCTGTGCTGCACCTGCAGAGTGGTAGAAACCTTCAGGGCAGCACACACACGGGCGGTTCCTTGTTTCAAAGCTGACAACGGTGTGGGCTGATCGGTAAACAGCAACATTAAATCTTTCAAGCATAAAAGCCTATTGCATGAGGATAAAAATGGGGCGGGAATTGGAATGGAATTACAACTTCAAAGAGAAAATGAATCATAACATTTACAACTTTAAAAAGTTTACACAGATATTTAAAGAGATCGTGGAGGGGGGCGGGCATCCACTTAACGGTGGTCTTTATTCATCAGATGCATTTCAAAGAGCCCCAACGGTTTTATTTTGAATTTCATGTTCATGCTATGCTGGAAATTTAAAGTTTTACATTCATATAAACTTTTAAATGTCAGTTTTGAGGTAAGGAAAGACTACACGGTCTTTCATATTACTGGAGGGGCACCAGTAGAGGGTTTGTGGGGACCAATGAATTAGGCCTTCTCAGGTGAGGCAGCCAACAACATGTGACATGTTTCTTCATATCTAGAAGAGTTATGACTTGGGGGGAAAATGAATTATAAAGGGCTCTTTAGCTGCTCTGAACTAGAACTTTCGGGAGTTGACTTTGGCCAGGGATTCTGATCATTGCGTCATGGCTGGTTATAGCCCCCTAGGAATGGGATTAACCTTCTGGATGATGACTGAAGGTGTGTTGCATATGGTAAACTCCCCTGAAATGGATACTGAGGTTCAGGTGTAGAGCTGTGGAACACGTGCTGTTTGTAGCAAATCATGAGCCTCCATTCTCAGCTGTTTCCATTGATGCCAATGAATTTAATCGTAAAAATATAAAAATAGGACCACACCCACAACACTTAACAGTGATTCAAAATTCAATGTGTATATCTGACAAAACATTATTTTTATTGCTTTATCACAGGGGTCCCTAACCGGTACCGGTCTTGGCCTGTTAGGGACTGGGTTACACACCCGGGGGTGAGCACGGGCAGTGAGCACAGACTCGTCTGTCCTTACAGCCGCTGGCTCGCATCACCGCCTGAGCTCCGCCCCCTGTCAGATCAGCGGCCTGAGCTCCGCCCACTGTCAGATCAGCGGCCTGAGCTCCGCCCTCTGTCAGATCAGCGGCCTGAGCTCCGCCCCCTGTCAGGTCAGCGGCCTGAGCTCCGCCCCCTGTCAGGTCAGCGGCCTGAGCTCCGCCCCCTGTCAGGTCAGCGGCCTGAGCTCCGCCCCCTGTCAGGTCAACGGCCTGAGCTCCGCCCTCTGTCAGGTCAGCGGCCTGAGCTCCGCCCCCTGTCAGGTCAGCGGCCTGAGCTCCGCCCCCTGTCAGATCAGCAGCATCATTAGATTAGTTGTCTAATTGCTTCATTATATATTACAATGTAATAATAGGAGAAATAAAGGGCACAATAAATGTAATGCATGTGAATTATCACGACCCCGCCTCTACCCGCCCACCCCCATCCATGGACAAATTGTCTTCCACGAAACCGGTCCCTGGTGCCAAAACGGTTGGGGACCACTGTTTTATCATGTTCAATATCTCTTTTGCTTATAATACTTCTTGAGGAGGCATACATTTTATGTTGCATAAACATAAACAGAAGGTTACTGGAAAAGATAGTGCTGTTAATAGGAGTTATCAAATGATTTGCTTTTCTGTGACTTTAATCCCTAGTACCGTTCGTCAGGGCTTGTTAGCATGACTCCTGTATCAGCAGAAGGGGTTTAAATTAAAGTGTGTCTGCCAAAGAGCTGAAGGCTGAAGAGACCTCCCCCAAGGGTTGTGTATAGTTTGTTAGGAAAAGGCAGCTCGCACAGCTACACAATTGCATGCTTGTGATGTTCCTTTGAGACTGAAAACTCTGTTCATTCGTGGCATTATTATTTTGAAGCCTCAGACAGCCTGTGATAGGGGAAGATAAAAGGAATGAACAGATCTGAAAGTTCTGTTGGGGAATAGTAACAGTGATGCGGGGCAGATTGTCACCAATTAAAGACCCTTTGTTTAGTTGATGTGTCTGTGTGCTATTTAGACCTAGTTTTTTCCTGTCACTTTAAATATCCCTTTTGGTGTGTGGAGGGAATGTTGTAATTGACAGTCTTAATTACGCTGCCCAAAGATACATTAGTGAGAATAGTTTGTTGTGTTTTGCTTTAATCCAATAGCTATTTCCTCTGGATCTTCCCCATTACTAGGGAGTTTTTAATGAGATGATTTTAAACTGTGAGGATTTTTGTCCCTTGAGACTGTTACCATTAGACTTCCCATAAAACGCGAAAACTCCTTTTAACCGGTCTCCTGTTTAGCTGCTGGCATCTTGGGCTTGAAAGGGTAGAAGCCGCCTGGTTCTTTTGTTTGTTTACAACCACCTTTATTTCCCAGCAAACCTTTTAATTAAAAACACTCTCTTATTTTCTCAGGCCCTTTAAAATACATGTCTTTATGAAAATGAAGTATGAAAACAATTGTTTCCAGATCTAGTCCTACTGTGTCTAGTTCCTCATCATTCCAGCCTTGAGTCCTGCTAGCTCTTGACTTTAGGTCCTCACTTGCAGTTGGGGAGGCGGGTAGAACTGGTGGTCTTTGTACTCAGATTGTATAAAGTTATGATTTCATAAGCTATAGTAACACAGGCCTCTAAGGAATTATTTTAAATGCAAGGAATGGAGAACTCATCCACCATTCTTTTCAACATGACAGTGAAAGCTGAATGTTTTATAAAACGGCACCAGACTGAAGTTTTCTTTTACACCACCAAGGAGATACGCGAGTCTGGGTATCTGTGTCCTAGAGGACCAATAGTGTTTAGTACTAAAAGTGCAGGCTTTGGTATCCACCTGAATTCAGGTCCCAGTCCAAATTTATCACTTATGAACAGCATACAGTAGACTCTCAGTTAACGGGCACCCATGGGAATTAGTAGATGCTGGATAAATACAGTAAACTCTCTGTTAAGTGAAACTCAGTAGGCCGACCAGACGTACCATTTGACACGGGACCGTATCATTGCTTCCTGTCCCATGTCCAACAGTACGTATGGTCAGCTTAGAACTCTAGCAAACTGGCACTCTCAAGCAACTGGCAAGATCTCGGAGAGTTTTCAGTAGCTCTGGGTACACAGAGATTTATTTAACCTCTCGTTTGTCAGCTTACCACTGCTAGACCTGAATGTTTCTGCAGGATAGCCCCAGATGAGGAAGTGAAACAATAATCTCCGTATCAGTTCTGTGTATTAAATTTTTGTGTAAAATTTCAATTGAACAAAGCGTTCTGTGACAAAAGAAAAACAAAGAGCAAACAAACAGAAAATTCTGAAATAGGTGCTTTGAAAGCAGAGATCTGTCGTGTGTATCTTATTAGTCGCCACCTCCAAACACAAAACCTAACGCTTCTATTGAATGAATGAAGTAAAGAATCACAAATAAATCCTCAGCATTTTTCCAGGGAGACTTTATTATGCTTTACAGTTTGTGACTTCTGAGAATGGGAACTCTCTGATTATTCTAATTATGTAATAAGATTTAATATGCCTTTCATTCTCTTATACTTAAATAGTAAATTAAGCTTAATCTATTGCAGTTCTGAAAAATGATCTAGATCACAGGCACGTCCTACCTGCAGCCCAGGACATCTTTGAATGCGCCCCAAATTCTTCAACACAAATTCTTAAAACATGAGATATTTTTGCACCCTTTTTTAAGCTTGTCAGCTCTCATTTAGTGTTGGTGTACTTTATGTGTGGCTCAAGACAATTCTTCTTCCACTATGGCCCAGGGAAACCAAAAGGTTGGATACTCCTGCCCTAGAATGTTCTGAGTTGTTTGTGTTCTCAAAAAAAAAAAAAAAAAAAAAAAAAAAAAGACTGAGTTTTTACTATAGTTTGCTGCTAAATGTGGATATCATTACAGTATATCAGTTATTAGTGGTCATATATGTGTATTATATATTACACGTGGACATATGTGTATATATAATCAAAGTACATGAGTTTTGTTTCAGTTTTCAACCAGTTAAAAATGATATGAAATGATATGATATCCAGCAAGTAGATTTTCCATTATCTTTATATTCTTAAATTATGCCATAGACACGTTTCCTCGTCTTCCTCATGGGAAGACTTATTTGTATATCCTCCTACACCTTAAACATGGCATGTTCAGTTACTTAAATGAAAAACCTGGCTATCATTTTGATGTCTTTCTGTCCATTTAACCCCTCAAGAAGTGATTTCGATTTTTAACTCCCACATACACCTCTGCTCTGTCTCTCTTTGCACCACATCCAGGGTCATCACAATAGTACAAAACCATCATCACTTTACCTTTAATTACTGCTTTCGTCTTCTAATGGGATTCTCCACTTCTAGTCTCCTGTCCCTCTCCATTTTATTCACAGAACAGCTCTCATGAATATTTAAATATGATAATTCCATCAGGAGGCAGCTGTGCTCAGAAGCCACCCTTCCCCAGGGAATTAAAAGAAAAGGTGACCCCTTATCAGCAGATCTGGCTCTTACCTTCCCTGCCAACCTCCTGTTGCACTGCTGTCAGCCTGTCCCCCTACACAGGGTCCCTGTCTTTTCAAGTGTGTTTGCTGGGCTCGAGTTCCGGCTGCAGCCTGCATTCCCTCCTCTGCCTGCCATGCGCTCTCCTGGGATAAGTTTTGGTCATCGATCTGGCCTGGCTTCCTGTGACCTCTCAGCGTTCCCTCGCCGACACTCTGGATTACGTGGGTCGTTAGCTTCTCACACAGCGTCCGACCTACTTCCTTCATGGTGTGCATCACAGTTATAATTGTACATTTGTGCGTGTGTTTATTTGATTACTGTCGGTTTACTCCCCTGCTCCTTGAGCACCAGGAGCGTAGGACTCCCGCAGACGTCACACTGTTTCGTATGTAATACCTCGCACACACAGGCATTATAAATACACTGACCAGACGTTCCAGGAATCAGGACGCCTGGTCAGCTTAATTATAAACATTGACTGCACACCTACTATGTCTTGGGCGTTGTTCTGGGCACTAGAGTGATACAGAGTGACAAAGACAAACTCCCTATTCCCAGGAAGCTGACACTTGAATACCAAGAGGCCGACAATCAATGTAGAAGTACATCCCTTTAAGGACTCGGGCGGTGCAGGGTACTAGGTAGAAAGTTCGATCTCATAGAAGAAAGGCCGTAAGTCTGTCCCGGCCCAATCGGGGTCCCACAGCTCAGATAGCCTCATCCGTCTGTGTTTCTTTAACCCTGCCAGGCGACTCCTGAGTGTGACTTTTGCTCTGGCACTTGGAAGCCCTCATCAATGGCATCCTTTGTCCTTCCCGTTTGTACTGGCAGCTGAGAAATTTGGCAATTCCTTACGTAGTGACTAATGGTAATACTTCTTTGCAGATGTAATGCCCCATATAAATGGCAAGTCTTGTACAAACACTAAATAATTAGCCTTCATAATAACCCTAGCAAGATAGAGTGCAAAACCCTGTGCTTCGTGTGGAAATAACTGAGTCACTGTGAATATTCCTGTTAAGATCATAGCACGGTTGGAGGATGTGTGCTGTCATTCTGAAATGTGTGCCTTCTGGTTTTCAATTCCTAAATAAATATATTTACAAATAATACCTCATAAAATGACCCCATTTTATGAGGTATTATTTCGCATTCCTTAAAGTAATGTATAGTTTAGTTTGAAGTATACAAAATGCAAACATCTAGTAAGCTACTAGATGTTAAAACATGTGATCTTAGCAACTTGTCTTACTTTGGCAGTAGGTTGTTTCTAGAATCTCTTAGGCTTCAGGTCTGCTGAATAGTAACTATACAAGTTGTTGGTCCTCATCAATGCACGTTTTTCTCTGCAATACATTACACATTTGAACTTAAATCCAGGATGCCCAACTCACCCTCTCTGTCTTTGATGACTTAGTGTTGTTGTAATAAATCCTAGGGACCATCTTGTGGGTGTTGGTGGTTCCTGAAGTGAAGCAGTTAAACCATGAGATGCTGCCTGCAGGTAGCCATGAGGGCTTTTCAGAGAACGTGTCATTATGGTGTCCGTGCTCCTGAGACATGGCATGTGCTTTAAGCTTAGACCCAATCTGAAAGTAAGGCTGACCATTAAAAGACCAGGAACGGGGTGTCCCCATAGCTGCAGCTCAGCAAAACACAGGCTCTATTTTAAGAAACAAACAAATAAATAGTTATCCATTCCTTTTATTCTGATAAGGGCTTCTCCCTCTATTTGCAGTGTTCTGTATTCATTTAGGTTGAGTGATGTTTGACATTCATCGACACTATGCAGCTTTTCAGAATGTGTCATTTTTTTTTTGAAAAGAAAGTATGTACTACTTTCCTAGGGTAGCCCCTAAGAGTTTTGTGAGATCTTCAAAGCTCTACTAGTTAAGAAAATAAGTGCTTTTGCCAGCATATTTCCTTCCAATATCTTAACCACGGTGTAATTTAAGGTTTAAAAATAAAGTTGCTTGCTATAAAAAACATAAGTAGAAGATGACATAATTAGTACAGAGGATTCATAGATATAGTCAGTGTCATTTTAAAAAGTGAGTATATATTTTTAGGAAACAGTCATGATTAAACCATCAGGTTATACAGAATGGATGTTTGCATGCATCATTTAAAAAATCTAATTCTTTAGCTTTAGAAGATGATAGTATAGAAAGATAATATGTCATGAAATATTGTAATCGCTTATCATCATTTTCGTTTCCCTCTTCAACAAGTTAAGGTATCTTTCTGGACGTTCATTCCTTTTGTTGGAATGTTTTTAAAGTTTGGAATTACTATTATATTTTAAGAAATGTTAAAGGAGTTTGAAAATATTGGTACCTCAGGTAACACTTGCTGTACTGGGTACTGCTGTGAGCTTTCAAAGTAGGAATGCAAATAGTTATAAAAGCCTTTATGATATACTGTTATATCAAGCTCCCAAAACATATATCTTAATACAAAGTAACTGCAATAAAACCCTATTTTATTGCCATTTTTGACAAGATGAAAATTAATGTTGTTTCTTAACAGACATCAGCCTTCATATAAACTTCACAGCAAGGAAAATACCGAAGTGATAGCACAGGTGGTAGGCACAAAGTATGTGCTCAGTGCAGATGTGTTGAGTGAAAGAATGGTAGTCATTTAGAAGTTAAATAAAATTTATGTCAACATGTAAGTGAGCATTAAGACAGAGAACTAGAAGTATCCTAGAAGTGAGTGGTACATTCTCTACTCGAAATTAAAGACTAGATAAGTTATTAAGAATTTTGAAAGCAATTAAAGTGGTACATTGTAACAGAAGTATGCTATTCATGAGCATCTATAAAGTTTCTCTGTCTTTGAGAAAATATACTTCCTTGTCTATTTTTGCCTCTACTTTTTTAAAAAAGGATTTCATTGTGTTTATTGTTCTTTCTATATTTGACAGTTCTACTATTTGCTACAAGATTTCATTGACAAAGTAGTCTTGAAGTACACGAAAAATTAGATAATCCCAGGATGGCGTTATCTTCCTCCTTTTTTCCCAAGATACCTACTTCTAATTAAAATGCCCATATTCAATTAAAATACATATTGTGCAGCGGTTCTAGTCATTTTGTTGTTGAAATAAAGCAGAATCACAGGGAAGAGTTAGCACATCATACATAATCTGAATGAATTGCAGTTCTTAACATGCCACTGAAAGTTTGAAGTGGCGTCTCCCAAACATAGAAACATCTGAGAAAACCAAAGAATGAAGAATGTAGCAAAGACAGCCAGTTTCAGAAGGGAAATTTCTCACTTTTTTTCCAATGGAAAGAGGCTGAACTATTAATTATATCATGCATTTAGAATTGTGGCCATCATGTTAAGATAAGACCACATGGGTGGGCAAGTTGATAGAGTCCATGCTGGACTGGAGATCTGTGTTTTAGCCTCAGCTGCTAAATATTTACAAAGTCCTTATTTATAATATGAAACAAATAAATTGACTTTATGATAACCTTGTTAAGAGGAATAAATGAGTAGATACTTGGCATGGTTCTTTACATAGTACATTCTCAATAAACTTCCACTATTGCTAGCATCATTATTATATTGCTAACATTTTCATTATCTTCATTATCATTTATGTAATGTGCCTCCCTATCCTCCGGGGCCTTAGATTACTAATTTCCAAAAGCAAACGTTTGCATCACACAACCCTCAGGCCCCTAACTACACTGAGATTCTGCGATTCATGAAGCCAAAGGCTAGTAGTTCACAGATGTTCACCAAATTATTAGGGAACAAAATTAATTCCAGGAGCTCTTTGCCTTACCAAAATTATGTAGTCATGAGACTAGTACGCTGATGTGCAATCACCATATGTCAACCTGCCGGCGATAGTGGAGTGAATTTGTTGGATATACAGTGGATTAGCTAGGAGAATTGCATTTTACGGTAAAATGGTGACATGGTTGAAAAAATAAATAAGAGCACTGCATTGGAAATTGGGCTATCTGGGTTTTCTTCTGGTCTCTTCCTGACAATAACATAAGCTCCTGAAAACATGTCTCTGGACTCAGTCACCTCTTGTTTCATGGGTTGGATTAGATGTTGTCTAAGGCCCCTACCTCTTCTGTAATTTTATGTTTTATTCAGTTCTAAAATTTTTGACAAGGCTCTTAAAGAGTGTGTTACAAATATTAAAGTCCCCCATAATATGTGAAACAGTTTCTCTGTAATACTTTTTTTTTTTCACTTTGCCCTGTCTTCCCACCATTACCCAAATAGTCCCCTCTGAATTTTATAATTCTTTTCTGAAAACACGTTTACTTATTGTAAGAATTGTGTTAAAATTGATATTTAGCTTTTTAGAAAGACAAATGATTATGTTTTGTTTTGTTTTAAAGGATAAAGTTTAGTTAACCACTTTTTTAGACAAAAAACTTTCAGGAGATTAAAAGATTTAATGAGCTTATTATGCCTGTTCTAATTTCGCAGAATAAAAAACATTAAAGAAGCAGTTGAACCAAATTATATGTACCAACCTGTAAACATGAAACAATTACATGAATATAGAAGAAATGCATTATTAGCATGATCTGTGGTTGGTTTTATCAATATTATGTATGTTATTTGCTCTTAAATTAATATTGGATCTTCTTTGCAAAATGGGTTACAGGTTTCAGAATTTTAGACTATTCATAGTATTTCATGCTATCAAATTATATACTTTGATTAATAGGGGTGCTAGAGAAGAAGTTTTTTATTTTTCAAAAAAGGACCCATATTTGCAAGTACATATGGATACTATTGGTTTTTCTGCCAAGATGTTGCCAATCATTTATTTGAATTCAATTTTGAATTACTTAAATATACACATGAATTAAGAAAATTGGAACATGTAACTAAAATTTCATATTATTTTACAATGTGACACATACTATTTTTCCCCAAAAAGAAATGTTCAGGGCAAGTACAAGAAAGAAAAGTCGCTTGTATGGAAGGGAAATAAAATCTTAAATTCATAACTGTATTCAGGGCTGCTTGTAGCCATAGGCAATTCTAGAGTTTTATGCTTTACAGCTGCAAAAATAATTATATGAGCATTATCTAAGCAACCATCTTTAACGGATTACGTTTTGTTAGCTTTTCATTATATACTGAAAAACTCAAATAACATAGTAAGTCGAAAAGAAATTTTGATTTATCTGACTTATACCTTTGATATTATGAAAGACGTTTTATTAGTCTTCGGTTTATTTGAGATATCGTCTCAATTTGTAAATAAGATACAGTGTTACCCTTGGTTTTAAGCTCACCAAGTAGAAAAACTGAGTAAATTATTTCTTTTTATTAGAAACATACTTTACTTTTGTATTTCTCAAGGGCATTAAAATTTTTCAGAAGTGTTGTCTTAGATTAATAAGGTGATACAGTAAAGGCATACACAGTTTGTTAAGGTCTCTCATTTGCTTTTTCTATAAACCTGACATTTTATTTGTGGTGTATTCATCATACCCAATCATATGTTTATAAATAGTGAAGATCTTCATACTGGTTTTTTATTATTATTATTATTATTATTATTATTATTATTATTATGTAGTAATAGCTGTTCAACAAGGTTTACCTTTGTACTTGTGTATTTTATTAATAACTAATGTTCAGCAGTGAAGTTAAAATTACAACAGTGTGATGCATATTTCTTTTTACTTTTCTTTCCAAACATGAGGACATAAGTCTTCTCTTGGAAGTTGTATGTACCACGTGTTCACATAGCCATCGTGTACCCAAGTTGTCTCAATCTGCATATTAAAAAATGGTTTTGCTTGAGCATGTGTTAAGCCTTACTTATGCACATACTTTTTGGCGTCAAGGAAGGAAAAGTACAGAGTTGCAAGAGAAATAGGAATTTGTAAGGCTCGAAGCTAGCTTGCGGTTTTGAAACCCAAATTGAAGTGACTGTTGAAGTTACAGTTTGAGCGTAAGTTGTTTTACATTGTTCTATCATACTTCGTCCATGAAAGGATTTTTACGTGCCATTGCATTGGAAAGACATTTATTTCAGTACACATTTGCAGTATCGGGTGTTCAATTCAGTACGTTGTAAAAGATAAATAATATTTACCACTTCAAACCTATGCCAAAAAACATTTTAGGTACCATCTTAAATTAGGTTACTAAAACTGTTCACATTTTATTGTACGCTGGAGGATAATGGACTGGGAGAAAGATAAATGAGACTTTGTATTGAAGTATGTGTGTATCTCCATGCCTGCTTTAAATATTGAAAGAGGTTGTGCCCTAAATTACCTGTCTAGTAAACAGCAGAGGTGTGACTTAAGACTAACGGATGACAAACAGCTCATGATTCCTCCACGAACAAGTACAGAAGACAGTTTGACTGTACGAACTATTTTTAAAATGCATAGTTGGTTTATTTTCCACATTTTATTCCAACAGAAACAAAGTGAATACTAGTAGTTATTTTAGAGTATATTAATATTGCATTAGTATTCAGTTAAGATTACAGTAATAAATTATTTCTTGCACAAAAATATAGAGTTGATAATACATACAGAGTTAATAATATTTCTTACCCTGAATAGATTTAAGTATTAAATGAAATACTATTTACCCACCTCCCCAAATTCCAAAACCAAAACCAAAAAATACAGAACACACCGGATAATGTTGGTGGCAGTGCTGTGATGTCATTGGTGCCTTTAAATACTCTCTCTCACTCAGTGATAATGGAAAAACACCATATTTTGAAAACACCTTGCAGATATATCTAAAGTTTTTATAATGAGCATATTTAAAGTATGATTGTGTACTTTTATTGACAAGTTTGAAATATCTAAGCTATCTCAATTGAATGGATGTTTGAAAGTGTATTTAGTTTTGCTTTCAGCATTTTGCTTTGTGTATCTATAAAATTCATTTAATACTGTTAAGCATCGCACCACTGTGGCCTGTAAATAACGAGCGGATTCAGTTACATTCATGAAAACATGGATGATAAAATGCAGGCAACTTGCAGAGAAGAAATGCAAGTTAAAGATAAGCCAAATGCTAACTCCAAGGGCCCTAAGCTGCAAACTGCACTTGCCCACTGGCCTATAAAGAATGATCAAATTATCCCTGTTGTGTATGTTCAAGGTCGGATATCTTTATTAAATTGCATGTGTATGCAAGCAGATACAGATTTTCCAAGATGCATTGAGATAGCTGTTAGGAGGAGTTTATGATAGCAAAATTCTCTTTTGGATTTCAGTGATATGGATAAGGATCTATCACTATTGAGTGTAACGATTTAATCTTGTCGCCACAGTACTACGGGATGACTTCAGACAAAACCCTTCTGACGTCATGGTGGCCGTGGGAGAGCCCGCAGTTATGGAGTGCCAGCCCCCGCGAGGCCATCCTGAACCCACCATTTCTTGGAAGAAAGATGGCTCTCCACTGGACGACAAAGATGAGAGAATAACCGTGAGTATTTAGTTCAGCCGTGGGGAACATTTATAGATCTAACAGTAAAGAGAAAAAAAGGGAAGGTTGTTTTTTTCTTTTTTTTTTAAATAAAGGGTTGCATTGCCTCCCACTCTTAGTTTTTCTTTAAATTAAATATATTTGAATTCTCCCTGTATTGACATGAAAGTAAGTGAGGAAAATTCATGTTCGCCTAGTTTGGAGACTAGCAAAAGACAACTTGAATTTCTATGTCAGTGTCTTAAAGGTAACACTTTTTATGTATGGCTTAATCATCATAATTCAGGGCATATCTCATTTCCTTGTGTTACAGTCAAACTTGTAAAAGAAAAATTTAGTAATGTAGTACATTTCCAGAGGGCCTCCTGTCACTGCAGAATTTTTTCTGTTTCTGCTTTTTGAATTGCTTTTCTATTCTATAGTGTTCAGTCATTTTTTCTGTGAATGATGGTCGATGGTGGATTTATTCATTTTAAAATAAAATTGCATGACTAGATTATTAGATTTCAAATTCCTGTTGTGATACAATCAGAAGCATGCCCTCTGTAGTAAGTAATGTGTATTTTCTTCTTGATTCTTTGTGGCTCTTTGCTCTCTCTCTGTGTTTTTCTAGCTTGCAGAGTATTTACTAACGCACATAAATAACTAAGCTCTCATTAATTCTCTGATTGTGCAGTATTCCCCATCATTATTTTCTTTGTTCTGCACATACTCTGTGTTCATTGTGAATTCATGGGCCAAGATTTAAAGTTTCCCAGGAGAATGCATGTATTAAACTTGTGGAAGAACAGAGTTATAACACAGACCACATAGTCCTAGTAAATGCTTGTACTATTTATGAACAACCCGTTAGCAGATTAGCATGAGAATTAAAGAACAGAAAAAAATAATACAGAAGGTTGTGGTAGGCAAGGTTTTAAGAACCTTGAAAGAAAAATCAACCATTTTTTTTCTGTGCTGATCTGAGTTAGAATGAGTCTCTCAAAGGATTTTTATAATTCTAGCAGTTGGGATAAGAATGACCTCGCTCAGACTTTGAAGAGGTGCTGCAAAGTCCCTGTATGTGAGCACACTGATTTTGGGAAATGGAGTCGAGCACAGGGGAATGGAAAATGTAAGGGGAAATGCTTCTCTCATCAGTGATAACAGATTCCTTTTAGACTTGTGTACGATTAAGATAATATTTTCCCTTAAAAACATCTTTTAAGTCATTTAATGATCATTATTTATAATTCCCTTTTCCCTGAGCTAATGATTCAAACTCACGAAAACCATTGTTACCCATCTCCTCTCTCGTCTTTTCCTGATTACTTATTTGTGTTTAATACAAATTACTGATAAAATTCTCAGCATTGGAGATGCAGCATTAAACAGCTATTAGTGAATGCCTTTTTATAGTTTATGTGATTGAGTATACAGATAAAACCAAAATAGATGGTATTAATATAATATATGGTATCTTTGACTATAATGAGTCCTATAAAATAAGCTAGTGAAGGCATAGATGGAACAATTAGGTGTGGGGTAGTACTTCTCTTTTAAACAGGATAACCAGAGAATGCTTCACAAAAAGACCTAAAAAATGGAGGGAGGGAACTCTCCAGGTATCTGGAAAACTGTTCTAAGTGGACCAAAAAGTAGGTTCCAAGGTCCTAAGGCGTGGCGCGCCTAATGCTTTCCAAAGGGAGCCAATCGGTGGGTGTGGGTGGAGAAGCCAGGTGGAGATGTGGAGGTGACAGCACTGGGTAACAAGCAGCCAGATCCTGCGGGACCTCTCCAGGCCTCTGAATGGTTTGGCTTCCTCCAGAGGCGGGCGGAGGGCATCCGTGGTTTCCCTCGTCTGTCTGGAGAGCAGGCTGATAGAGGGGGACACTGGCAGAAGCAGGGGGGCCAGGTGGGAGCATCTGCTGTCCTCTAGGCGAGAGGGAAATGGTGGTTTGGAGCAGCCTGCTAGGAGGGGAGGAGGTAGCAAGCAGTGGTGAGATTCTGGATCTGCTCTGAAGCCACTGCCATCAGAATGTGCTAACAGACTGGATGTGGCTTGTCGGGAAACGAGAAGAATTGGGGATCGCCTTCATGGATTGGTCTGAGCAAATGAAGAGGTAGGGATGCCATTCGTTGTATTCATAGAGGCAGAGGGATCGGGGCGGAAGAGGTCAAGCGCTCAGTTGCTGACATCGTCATTTTGAAATTCTTCTTACGGGACCACGTGTAAATGCCCAACACAATGGGGAGTATGACTCCGAGATTCAGAGTTGAGGTTGAGGGGGGATCAAAACCGGAGTTGTGGCGGAGTAACGAGTACTTCCTCTGTGCGGTCCTCCCCGCCTCTGGGCCCAATGAAAGACTGTCACCCTGGTCCCTGCCAGAGGCCACACCGACTTGACTCGTTCAGCTTCACGGGCCATGAGTGGAAATGAGATGCAGCTCGGTGTGGCTCTTTACCCTGTGGCATTCAGGAGGCCACACGTCCCAGGTCGTGCCTACCACCTGGAGGCCACTCGGGCAGCCTGCGCCCCTGAGTCACCTGTGGCAGAACCTGGGCCCCTGTGTCCTCCCATGACGGCCCTGTAGAGTGAGTAAGAAATAAATCTTAGCTGTAGTAAGTCACAGAGAATGTCTTACACAGACTGATGTGGCTAATCTGACGAACATGGGAGTCACCAGCATGTTCGTATTATTTAAAAACAGGAGAAAACGGGGGTCCCTGGAGGTGGAGTGGCTAGGCTGGGTTCGATTCCCAGCCAGGGAACTACCTCCCACCCCCCCAAAAAAAAACCAAAGAAACCAAAAAACAAACAGGAGAAGAATGGAATTCACCGAGCGGCGTTTGTTGCGTGTGTGTGTGTGTGTGTGTGTGTGTGTGTGTGTATCTGTGTGTGTCTGGCAATGTTAACAGTTTAAAACCACTATAGTGAATTATATTTTTAAAAGACCCTTGGAACATCCTGTTGTGTCATACATATATTGAATTAGAAAAATATGTTATAGTTTACAGCAAAATGTTTAATTTATCATAAGATCTTTGTTTATCTTTGGCTTCTAGAGGAGGGTGCTGTCCTGTAATTAAAAGGCACCAGTCCCCCACATATAAGTGGTTCAGAGTCAGGATTATAAGAACCACCACCAATCAGAAATCAGACAATTTAAAGTTGCAGTAACCTATGACTATGAAGTGGTACCAAGTTGTTAATGTATAAATAATTTTAACATCATTTAAATGCTGCCAAAATGATGATTCACGATAATGTTCCATATGTTAGGAAGTTGTAACATCTGAAACTTTTACTATTTCTGAAACCATCTGTGTGTTTTGTATAAATTATGACTGTTAAATTGATAAAACACTAGAGGTAAAAAGCACATTTATACTTGCAGCAAAATGAATGGATTAAAAATCAACAGTTTGGGTTTGAAATGACATTTCTCATTTAGATCATAATTGTTTTGTTTTCTTTTCATTAGGCAAAACTAAAATTGAGTAATTAAAACAAAAACTTAAAACAGAAACAGAATGCCTGATGTTATTTCCAATTCTTTTCTTTTTTTTCAAAAATTGAAAGTAAATTCTTAAGACATGTTGGTTATTAAATATTTCATGAGTCCCTGAGCTTTGTTCCAAATGATTGTTTTTATTTCTATTGTTAATGTACTTTGCCAAATGTGTTGAATATAGACGAACAGGAGATTAAAGCACATAATATCTTTATGAAAGGCAAGGGAAGATTGCACAGTTATTGCTACAGTTTTGGTTATAGGAATTTCTAGAGTTCTTTAATGTGGTGTCTTTCTTTGTTGAAAATTTCAAGTACGACTCTCCCAACTGTGAGAACAAAGACACACCCTACAAAAAAGGGGAAAGATGTAATTGAATTTGGAGCTGCACCTGTACTTTTTGATGTTAAGTCATTCCTTTTTACGTTGACCAGGATTCTGAGCCAAATTTTAGATCTATGATGATTAGTAACCGGGAATATGTAAATAGCATTTTTATGTTTTTCTACCTGACAGGAAAATCATTTAGAACTCTTTTGGCACATATTTCTTAGAATAATTGAAAGGGGCCTTAGCTGATGTTTGTCTCCTTCTTTTCTTTCTTTCTTTCTTTTTTCTTTTCTGAACATGAGTATTTATATTTATAGTTAGAAACAGAACTAACTCTAACCTGGCAGGATGTATTAAATAGATTTACTTCATATGTCAGAGACTTAGTGGTAACCATTATTATTAATAAATGAAATGTTGTCATAGGGAGAGGAATCAGAGTACCATACTTTTTTGACATACAACAACATTCAGACATACCTTATAAAAAGTGATATATTTATTTTATTTCATTACATTATATTTTACAAATACTGTACTTATTTTGAAGATTATTTTGTAAGGTTGCAAAACTGAGAATGTTAAGACTGGAGAAAAAGGTAATATCAAATATTGAGAAAAATAACTTGTGTTCAATCAAATAACTAAGAGTTCTCTTAAAGAAAAATGTAAATGCAATTGAAACTAAACATCACAAATACTTTCCTAGATTATGAAAGGCCTTAATTACGTAGGTATGGTCATTAGCAGGATTATGTTGAATAAAAACTGATAAGTAGACCCAAAAAGGCCCAAGAAAAAATTTAGCATGGTTTTGGATTTCTGAATGGAGTGAATAGTCATTGGTAAAGAGAAAAGAAAAAGTTACTGAATCAAAAATATTGTGAAAAAGTATTAAATTTATTTAAAATTTGCCATTTATTTTATATTTGTTGATGTGGGTGATTTTAATATTGTTATATTAGTGAAAAGTTGTGTTATAAATCAGCGGAGTTGTTGGGATAACACACAATTGCGCAATTTGTGAGGAGGCATTAGTTTCCCAGATTTTTCTATTGGGTCTCTGGGATGTGAGTGTCCTCCTGGTGGTAGCTACTGGAATTGCAGGCATAGAGACAGAACAATTATAGCCGATCCCTTATAGAAGATAGCTTATAAATAAAACTTATTTAATTAATTATTATAAGCATAAGAATAAATATATTCATAATTAAACTAATAAGGTACTCAATACTACCTAGCCCTAGGTGGTAACTAATGGAACAGCAGCAGCTATTTGGTTTACTTCAATATATGATAAATTGGGCTAGCAAATTAATAGCATTATTTTAATGAAACAAATTGATAGTTGGCATGTATTTATAGATAAGATCTGATGATGTATGACTAGGAATTAAAACTCACTCTGAAATGTAGTAGCTTGACAATTTTATATAGATACAATAAATAAAATATAGTAAAAACTAACACAGTAACTATGCAGTGTAAATAGTGAGATCTACCTAGACTCAATTCTGAAACTCCAGAGTTAGTTTCTTCATATTGCGTGTGTGTGTGCATGTGTGTATCTTTTGTAATAAACTTTGATTTAATGATAACTTTTGACTGTCATTTATCCTGAATTATTATATTTTAGTATGTAAAAGAAGAACTTAAAATACATTCAACATCTCTTTATATCTGAAATTCTTAGCTTTTAAGTGAAAATTTAGAGATGAGTAAAACATGCATTTTTCACCTTTTATGCATGCAGCTTTGTGACATCAACATTTTTGAGGAACTTACATTATTCCTTGAGATAAACTGTGCCTTGAAATTTTTTACTCCTTTTTGGATATGGTCTTAATGTAACATGCTGCAAATACTCGATATGTCTTAACAGATTTTGTTTTAGTTTTACTTAAAAAAAGTGGATGATGGGGAAATAATTTTATTATGGTATTTATTTCCATCAAAACTGTAGTTGAACCAGAAGTCATTTGATTGTCAGTTTCATCTGCTAACCATGTAACTGTATTACGATTCAATTCCTTCTTCTTTGGTAAATGAAGTGTTTAACATGGCTTTGAAGTGTTCTGAAATGCTGAGCAAGCATATTTACTAGCCTCTTTTTTTTTTTTTTTTTTTTTTTAAGGTTCTTACTTAGGTGAGATAATCAACCATCCTGATTTGGTTGGAACTGTCCATGTGTTAGTTCTGAAATCCCCGAGTCCTGGGTGGGTGGGGGAGATATTCTTCTTGGGACATTGGCTCACCCAAACCCTAGATGGCATAAAGAAAATCATTCATGCATGAATGAGAAATCACATTCATATAAGCGAAGTAAAAAGTAATTAAAAATAAAGAGAGGAGTTTGAAGTATATAATTTTGATAAGCAAATTAAGGATTGGAAAATCATTAGTCAAGTTAGGAGAAAAATTCAGTTATACATAAAATAATTATTTAATGCTTCCCATTCTCATGCTAACGTGGTACAGTTGTTAAAATGCACCATGTCGTCAGTTCTTCTTCCAGGGCTTTTCTGCTTCCTGTGTGACTTTATGGGTTTCTTTGATTTCCCTTGTTGGTGTGATTTTTGGGGTGACAAAGCAGCTGACTCATATCCCATTCGAAGCCCCAGCGTCCTTCACAAACCTGGCATTCAGCCCTCTCCTTGTCAATGGCTTCCTTCCCCCTGAATGCCCACGTGTCCCCTTCCTTTGACAAGTGCTGTCCTCTGCTCTTCCAGTTCTGTCATTGTTCAGTGTCTGTCGCTGCCTTTTCCTCTCTCCTGCCCTAGAGGAAACCCACGTACTTAATGCAGCTGATGTCATAGAGCCCTTTTCCCCTGTTCTTGCAAAACAAAGATGTAGTTCTGTGGTGTGAGGTCAAAGGAAATGGGTGGCGTGAACCAGAATTTCTTTTCTGTTCATCTTACATCAAGAGTCATACGCATGATATATTTTACCTTTTTTAAGAAATAAAAATTTTATCCATGAGTTAAGTGTAAGGTAAGTCAATATAAATTTATAATATGAATCATGACACTGAAGAAATGAGTTAAAAAGAAAATATATGGCCTCTCCTACTTAATTTTCAGATTTAATAATGATTTAAGATTTCATAGTAAAAGAAAATATAATCTTAGGCATTATAAGACCATATTATAACCTCAGGTCTCAGGACCCAGTAAGGACATGACCTTATGGATATTTTGATTCCTGTAAATTCCATTCGATCCATTTGTGATGAGTTGTCTAATCATACCTATGTATTGGTTCTTGGTGGCGGTGTGGGAATCCAGGGAGAAAATACATCATTAAACATCATTCATTGTAAATGGTGACACTCTATACAGATTAGTACTGGGTGTTTTGGTTATTGTTGTTTGTATACCTGCCTGAACTCTGGATATATTTAGTCATCAAAACTTTGATGGAAAAGGAAAATCAGGACTAGTATCTTAGCAATTCCAGCTTCCCCAAATAAACAAGAAGACCATATAAATGTATATGAAAAACAGATTCAACACTATGTCTCATCTAAAGTTCTATCTACAGCTGATTCACAACTGTCAAAAATTGTCCAGTTTTGCACAATGCCATGAGTATGTAGTGTTGGTGAATATTCTAAGTAAAGTATTAGGATGAATACTCATATTAAGAAACAAATTTGAATCCCAGGTACACTTTTATTGTGAAATGCAACAATCAGCTGGAGATTCTATAGAGAATTAAGCCCTAATACCTTAAAGCAGTTTCTATGTGTAATAAATTGACTTTTCTTATCTGAATCCAAAATAGGTCTAGGTACAATTCTAAGGGTCATTTAGAAATGCTGTGATTCAGATAGGTACATTGATTGAGAAACGCTGAGTTAGCTCACCAAGGAACATCCTGAACCTTTCTAAAAACTTGTTGTTATATTTAAATAATTACACGTAACTCATCCTGTTTGACACTGAAACTAGAAAAAAGAAAGCCAAGCATTCCGGACTTACTTGTGAAGTCCAAGTATACTTTTGAAAGGATTGTAGTAAATTAATGCATTCTCAGTTCCAGTACGCATATTAGTTTAGATGGCAATATAGTTATAAACCTAATGCCAGTAGGCAATTGGTTATAGCTTCTAGCTTTTCATTTCTTGTGTGTTCGATGTGCATTGAAAAGCTTGGATACCAAGAACTTGAACAACCGAATTATGAGTCTTTGCATATGCTGTTCTCTTGCCTGGAATGTTCTGACCCCTAAACCTGCTTTGTCTAACTCACTCATTGTTCGGGTTCCATTTAAAGGCAGCTTTTTCAAAGCATCTTCTGCAAAACCCCTCTCTGCACACCCACACTAGATTTATCTTCCTGTTATCTATTCCTTTCCCTTTTACTAAATATTTATCTTTTAATTGGTGCAACTCATTTATTTATGCATTACTTATCTAATGTACATGAGACACATAAGGGCCAACTGTATTCTCTGTGTCTGTATTGTGGTAGGATCTCAATACATATTTCTTGAGAAAATGTTAACTGAATGAAATATAAAGCAAAATAGTGTTTTCAAGCATACCCAGAACTCTGAGTTGCTCATCTGAACATACTTGATTTTATTACTCCCCCATAAGATTGAAAGAAGGTATCATCCACATTATTATTTTTTTGAAACCATGGTTTTTCACAGGAAGAGAAGGAAGATACTTTATGCAGGTTAATTATTTGAATAAACATATTTCTTTAAGTGTAGCTTCCATATATACTCACAGAATCTCAGAGATGGGGCTAACTTGAGAGATTGTGATTATACAAGCCCCTTTGCTTTGAAGAAGAAAACAAAAGCTAGCAGATTTAATTTGCTAAGTCACTTACTGGATCTACATTGTGAGTCAGGAGTAAAAGCCAGACCTCTCAACACCAGTCTGTTTCCTATTCTGATTTTTCCTAAGACGGATAAACCTGATCAACTCCTTTAAAACAACAATGAACTTCTAAGATATGTCCTAACAAAAATTCCATAGGTAAAGTGTTTTACTGTTCATTTTATACAATTTTGCCCCTTGTTTCATGTCCTAAATTCAATATTTTCTATCTTGGTACCAGTATAGAAAAATAGTATTAAAAAAATAGTATTTTCAATATATAGGTTTAACAACTTTCCCTGCTTGTTCACCATTGGGTACAAACATGACCTTTTGTAAATTTGATTAATAATTCTGTGCATAGTTTTGCTTTATCAAGTATGGTATTAAGGACATATCTAAGTTCACCTTAAGTAATTGTCTATCTGAGGTTACCTCAGAGTATCATTCAAAAAATAAAAATAAGTTACAACAATTTAAATAGTAATTTAAGCTTAATTTATGGTCATCTAGGGAAAGTCTCTTATGTCTGAAACTCCTTTTTGGAACTGCTCTAACAACTAGACCTTGGTCAACTCCTGTAATTGTTGAAACTATTAAGATAGTATTTTTCCTGACTATTTATTAGGATCATTATGAGAATCAAAGCAGAGCAGTGTGAGTATTTTGAGGGCTATCAGTATCAGTCTCATTGTAAGGTGCTCTTTTAAGGACTCCAGTTTTGATTTCCAGTTAATGTTCATTGTGCATTGATATTAATAACTTGGGGAGGTGAGAGACAAGAGATTTTTAACTTCAAAATTATAAAGCACCCTTTTGAATTAGAAATAGTGGACAAGACAAAACAAACAACAACAAAAACAAACCAAAATAACCAACACCGATAAGACTGTAGTATATCCTATTTTTGATCAATTTTAAGTCTACATCAGGTATACGAATCTCCTTCTGGGTGATATTTACCTTGATGGGGTTTTATAATTTGTAGTCTGCAGCCCATTTTTGTCGGGTTCCCTTAAGACACCTAGTTGCAATTCCTAATAAAAGTCCTATAACTCCATGTAAACTGACTCAAGTACTTCAGAGAGGATGTAAATATATTTGGGTGCAGAGTTCAAGTAGCAGAGTCTAAATATATTTTCTAGCTCAACCAATAATCATTGGTAACTTCAGAAAATGATATACTGAAAAAAGTTTGTTTCCTCTAAGTGCTAGTATGAGTAAGAGTCAGTGTATGTGAAGAATCAGAATCATCTCAAACAGTTTTGGTATTGTGCAGTGTTGGTGTTTTGTCCTGTTTTGTGTTGCATGTGGATTGTCAGTATTCTTTTAAATCTCTTCAGATGATTCTGGCCATCTGATGCTTTTTTTCTAAATAGATTTCCTCAAAACAGTTTTGAATATTTCCCTTCAGATGTAGCCCCACCGAAATGTCAGTCCCAGCCAAAGCAGCATTGGATGCCACAAGGACTGCCTAGCAGGCCTGCCTAAGTGGCCTTCCCTGTGCAATTTCACTAACTCCTGAAATTCACTGGGCCACAACCTGATGTGAACATGGACCGATTTTTAGCATCCCTGACATCCTTCCGAGTAAATCTTCCGGAAAGTTCAGTGTCTCAGAAATTTGAGTGCTCAAGTTCCCTGGTGGTGTAGTGGCTAAGGCTTTGGAGCTCTCAACGCCACAGCCTGGGTTCCATTCCCAGCCAGGGAACTACCAAAAAAAAAAAAAAAAAAAAAAAAAAAAAAAAAAAAAAAAAAAAAAAAAAAAAAAAAAAAAAAAAAAAAAAGAAAAGAAATTTGAGTGCTCAACAACAAAAGAAAGTTAAGAAAGTTGTACCCCATAATTCAAAATAATTAGCAAGAGAGTATACTAACTGGAAGTATTATAACTACAAAATAAACACATGGTCAGAGGATAAAGCCTAAAATAGGAGTTTCAGATTAGCTCCATTACCTAACACAGAAAGCCAACTCACAAATACCATTTTTCCTTATAATATATGTTCCACCAGCAGCTGTGTTAATTCACTTCTAAGCAACTTGATATATTTGATGAGGCCATTACGTTTCTCCCAAAAGCCCGGGTTAGTGGAATTTTACTGCTATCTGTAGTTAGCCAAATTAAAGATACTGTATCTTGTGATTTCAAAGATGGTATTCTAACCAGTTTATTTTATTTTTCAATGTTCTATTAATTAGAGATAAACTGTTTCTCCAAAGATACAGTTTTAAAATGTATCTTAAAACATTGCTTATAAATCTTACCTATAATTTGGGAAATGTCTGAGAAAAAGGTATCAGGATACATTTTTAGTAAATTCTCTGTTTTTTAAAAGCTTATGTTTCCAGTTGTTTGTGATTTCTGTGTTGGCTCGCCATGGCCCAGATACTTCGCTTTTCTGTTTACCATGGCCAGATGAATTATAACCTTAAAATAGAAAAAATGGATTCAAAATAGCTCTGGTTGTACAAGACAATCTTTTCTGGAAACATGTCCCCAAACACAGAAACCAAAGAAATTATTTTAATTCTTTAAATTTTAAATTATTTTTAATCTGAGCACTTTAAAGGTGGTCGGGATTTCCTTTTTATTATTTAGGATAGGCTAAGATTGACTGTTTCTTCATCTTGTCCATATTATCAGTTTTATTTAGATGCCTTTTAAAGGAATAATCCCAAATCTTATGCTGAAGGTAATGTCTTCTCTAATCGAATGCAGATTCTGCTCTTCTTTTGTTTAAAAGGCTAGTTGCTTTAAAAGTACTAATTGGTACTATTGGTAACATCTGACCACTTCGATTTTTATCTTTTTAAATCCAGAGAGTTTGATGATATGATAAATTACACACTTGTAAAATAATCTGGTGTGCATTAAAAAATTACTAACAGATGGCACAGGTTTTCTCTTCTTAAATCTTACAAATCTAGGTGATCACAAAGCTTTAAAGGCTGATCGTGCATGAGCTGAACCAGGCTCATGTTCAAGTCACCTCTAATAGCATTATCTTGTATGGGAAAATTTCAAGAGCACTTGAACTTGATCTGTACCATACTGGTTGAAAATAATAGACATTTGTCTCCTTGAGTGGACAAAGTGTAAGTAACTAAGGAATCCATCGTTTCTTACGGATTTCCCTTTTGGCCTTCATGGTGTCACTCTCTTCCTACCTCGATATGTCGCATCACGGTGTTGCCCTGCGCATCATGCTCATAGAAGACCATGTCATATTCCTCATCTATATTAGGGAAGCTTATAAATATTCCATTTGAGTTTGAAACATGCCATGAGAGTAAGTGCATGTTTACATGGAAAAAGAAGAGTCATTCCTCTGTATAGGAACTAATAGGAGAATTTACTTGACTACATTTCTCTTAAAAGGAGCACATGTGCATGTGAAGTGTAGACATGGACATGGTTTTCCACCAGCAGCTGATGGATGATTAGCAGTTAGGTTGCGTATCAGATCAGTTGGGCTTAAATACGGATGTGATGGAGCAGGGGTGTCAGTCCAGCTCAGGGAGGCCCACACCCCACACCCATTTTGTCCCCAAGCCCGGGGTCTCGGGATCTATACGTTTCCAAGCTACTGTCAATGTTTATAGTTTGTAACATGGGAAGGAAAGAAAATGGAGCTCTTGTTTTCTGTCCAAAAGAAAATGCTCTGCCTAAGCTTCCTTTCGATCTAGGTCAGGGGTTCCCAACCTTTTTCTACCTGTGTGTATGCCTTTTACACCCATTTCTGAAAATAATACCCCTTGGTTTTAAAACAGCTGTTTTTAAATACTCACACTTTTGTTCAGTGCCTGTCTGAATATAAAAGAGTGGAAATGAGGTAATAAGTCAGGAAAAAGTTATTGGGCTAAAAATACCAACCACAGGTTTAATTTTAAATATTCTTAACACAAATATTGATAATGGTGATCAAGTATTTAAACATGTAATAAAAAAAACTATTGGAAAAGAATCATGATTAAAGATAACACACTTACTTTTACTCAGTCAATAGCTAAACTGATCAAACAGTCTGGCTACAGATATATTTATAGTTTGGGGAAGTTCTAGAAACAAGGCAATAAATGATTCTGAATCTGTGCGTAATGATTGGTAGAAGAGTAGTTTGGGGGAAGGGCTCATAGCCACGCCCCCAGCCATCATCATTCCTTCATGGGATCTAATTTTGAAGTGTCTCCATTAACAGTGATTCAAACTTACCATTTATTGTTCCATTACTAACTTTTTGCATTTTTTTACTTTTACTTGTTTTTTGTGCCATTACTGATTACTTTTTGCTTACCCCAGAATGGCCCGACACGTATCCCTGTGGGTACCAATACCAACGCTTGGGATCCGATGATCTGATAGAAGAAATTCCAGCCACTTACTAAACAGCATGGAGCAGGTTTTGAACATCCTTGAGCCTTAGTTTTCTCATTTAACAATAGGAAATACACCTCCCCTGTGAGACTTGTACCGTCAGAAGACCACACATACATCAATGTCAGGTATACAACACATTTTGATACGCCACACTTCTCATCAATTAAAACAGTAACAATTCAGAATGTTGTTTATATATGATAGTACATTTATGAAATTTCCCATAAATTTATTGGCGTATTTGTGCAGACAACCGTCAAAGGCATTTTACACTTAGCACGTAATTTTTTAAGGTGTTAAGTTTTTGCAGTGGTTTAAGTCCTTTAAAACTTCTGTTGAAACATCAGAGATTTTAAATTTATTTATTAATTTGGTATGAGACATCAGAATTTGAATTGTTCTTCTAGAAGCCAATATAAAATAGTATCTTCTGAAGTAAATTTTACGGTATCAAGCCTTTTTCTGAAGAAAAGATGACGGAAATCAAAGAATTCCATATATCCAATTTCTCGGCTCTTGAAAAATCTGGTGGTGTGACTTCTGTGTAGTGTTGTGCTAGATGTTAGGTGTGATAAACTCCTTGCCATCACAGAACTTACATTTTATACAGAAGAAAGGCAAGAAACAGAAGATCCAGGTTATTTTTACTTTAGCTTGCTCCTTAATCTTCCCACTGACTGAGGTCACTTCTACCACAACCTTCCCTACCACTTAAGGTAGGAACCTCCCAATTAGGTTTGTGTGGAAGCAACCTAGAATTCACAAAATTCAACTCAAAGTTCAAATAGTATAATGCACGATTTAGAATTAGAGGACTTCAAAACACTGAGATTCTTAACAGCCTTAATATTGTTTGCACTGCATCTTCGGTGCAGTATGTTTTTACATTCGCCAGGGAATGGAACCGTTGGTGTCTGAGAAGGATTGCCCCACGCCAATAGCAATCCAAACGACTTTTGACTCTTTAGATAGGTGTTTGTTTTCTCTTTTGTCCTCACAGGTGACTGTGGAACGATAAGGCAGCAGGATGCATTTATTTTTATTTGTTATGTGTCCATGAGTTAATCATGAGTTCTCAGGAAGTAGTGAGAAGTATGTGTGTGGTTAATTCTGAAACTTAATGTAGCCTACCAAAAAGAGTTTAAGCTCTAGTTCCAACCAACCTCTTCCTCATATATATATAAAATCTTAATTCCTTTCTCTTAAGAAGTATGTAAATATGTATGTATGTATGTTGTGTGTGTGTGTGTGTGTGTGTGTGTGTGTGTGTGTGTGTGTAACATGCAGGGCTGGGAGAGGGGTGTTATCTCTGTCTTAGCATGTGTCCCTTATAAAACGAAGCACATATTTGCCAAAGAACTAAGCTAGGTTCTGGCATAGTCTTGTAATCAGTAAAAGAGAGTGAAGCAACTGGCCATGTGGATAGTGAATCTCTGACCCTGGTCTGAAGAGCCCTGACCCTGATTAATGAATGAAGCTTGTCACCTACAAGTATCTTCTTGTCCTCTTTCCACTCTTTGGGATTAAACTGTGAAAGATTGGGAATGAATGTTGATTTCAATTTGCAGCTATTTTAGGGATTTTTTTCTTACTTATGTAGAAACATGATAAATTGTATTAAATGCTTTTATTTATTTATTTTTGCAAATTACAAATACATTTCCATAAAGTAATTATGCTTTTTAAAATTCCTTGATTTCCACAAATTCATTCTGAATTTAAGACCCTTGCATACTCAACCTTGATTTCCTTTGTATGTCTCTTTTAGAATATAAGTGAATTTAAATTTCAAGAATAACAAATTACACACAGTGTCTGGAAAAGGTATTATCTTTGCAAGACATTTGGTAGTGAGAAATATTCTCACACTACCAAACCTGCAGAGAGGTAGCAAGCATAAGAATTCATGGAAACAAAAAGGGACTTAGTGTTTGAAAAGCATTTTCACTTGGTGAACTTGTAAGTTGAAAGGGTCAAATGTTTGAAAATGAGCCTTTCTCTCCTCAAATACTGTGAGCATTTACCATCTTTATATCTAGAGTGTAATAGCAATAATTAATGCCTTGAGAGATTGTTCTTTCAGGCTATCCTAACAGTGACTGTATGTAAATTCAGAATTATAGCCAGATGGTTGGACGAGGTGATAAAAAGCAAACCTGGTGTTTGCAGGAAATGAAAATTGCCCATAAGCCTTTGTTTTTCCCTTTAAAACAGCAGGGCATTGTTTCATGAGACCTGTGAAAGAAGTAATGCATTAACTTTAATAGCTAGGAGCTAAATTAATTTTTCATATGCATGCAGAGTACTACCCTGTCATACCTAGAATGTTCACAGAGGTAAGAAAATCAATCAACTTTCTTCCTTTTAGGAGCTAGATAGCAAAGACTACTTTAATCCAAGACCGCTCTTTGTATCACCCTTATGATTATTATTTTTAAGTAGGATTCACTTTTTCGTTCTGATCTTAGTGACTTGGGAACCATACACCTGCCACAAAAATCTTTCCCTGTTTCACCTGCCCTCAGCAATCTGTCCCTGGTTGGGAATACTATGCATTAGAGAGGGCTTTCTTGGTTGATTGATTTAGGCTACATGACTGACTGGCTCAGAAGAAATGGCCAAATCCAAGTCTTCACAGGGACTTAGAGTCACACGTAAGCAGCCCAGATAGGTGTGGTTTAAGGAGACACACGTGTTTAAAACTGGGATTCATGGAAAGGTCCTCTGGCGTTCTAAACTCGATAGATAGTAAGGTAGCCATTTCTACCTTCACAAAGAAAATCGCCCTCGCCCTTTAACTTGACTTTGACACTCGGTAGCATGGCTCTCACTTACCTGCCATTAGCAACCTGGCTCGTCGCAGTGTGGGCCATAATGAAGTGATCACAGGTGTGCTTCTGCAGCAGCAAAGCAGCCGACTACAGTGGAGAAGCTGCTGTGAGGTAGGAGATGTGGAAGGCACAGGGAAGAGCAGCCACGCAGTCCGAAGCAGCAGTTGTCGCCGGCCGTGCAGAGAGCCACGTGCTCCCAAGGGGATAATCGCTGCTTCTGCCTGCGTCTCTCCTTGCTTCTCTGTGATGAGCCAGTGTGATTGAACTCCCCGATGAAGTCATGTTGGTTTTTAAATGGCACTGTGAAGTGTACCAGCAGACAAATGCAATTGGATCACGGTCTCTTGTCTGCGTGGAAACCCAAAACAGTACGCGACGCCAACGGAGGGATCCTAATGGCCTGTCTCTCCTCTCAAAGCCACTCCTACGAGAACATTTGAAAGATCAGCTGGAGGCCACAGTTTTCTCCTTACGCCTGAAATAGGCTCTAAGAGAGGAAGTGAGGTTCGCAGGAGGATGGACAAGTAAATGAATTAGTAACATCCAGGTGCAAGCTTTTTCC
This sequence comes from Lyroderma lyra, assembly GCA_004026885.1. Taxonomy (NCBI): domain Eukaryota; kingdom Metazoa; phylum Chordata; class Mammalia; order Chiroptera; family Megadermatidae; genus Lyroderma; species Lyroderma lyra. The sequence continues at coordinate 288,361 of PVJL010000402.1, read as the reverse complement.
ATTCCATCTTTCTCCTCCCCGTCCCCATTTTTCCTTTCTCTCCTCCTCCTTGCTCTATTCTTCTCTCTCAATTGAAACATTGTGGCTTAACATTAGCCATGTCCCAATGTGAAGCAAGTCACGACCTTGAACCTATGCACCCACTACATGTAACAATATTTAAGAAAGCAGTTTGATGTATAACTCAGATCAGCCAGGACCTCCGCAGGGTGAACGTCTCTGTCCAAGAACTCATCGAATAGCAGTCGCCTTTACGAAAAGTGGAAATACTCATCAATGTCGTTAGCCAGGAGCAAGAACTGTGATTTGGCTGACCCCAGTTTGTTGTTTATATCTTTATCTAAAATAAAACTTGGATTTGAGACTCAGCTATGAAATCCTGTGGTCACGGATACGTGATGCTTGCTGCCTCCAAAACCAGGAGACGAGGTTGGTGGGGAAACAGCTTTATTCAAAATGCTGGTGTTCAGAGAGGGTGGCGACTCCTGTCCAAAGACCATCTCCCCATTTGCTGCATGGCCAGAAGAGTTCATAGACACGTAGGAGGCAGAATAAAGGAAAGGTGGTCTGTAAGTCCTGGTTGGTTTGAAGAAGAAAAAAAGGTTCTTCCCAGTGGGGTCAGGGATTAGGGTGGATCTTATGGAAATATTAAAGACTTCTTCCAAATTCGTATAAACAGAGCCATTGAAACTGGTATGCATAGTAAACAGAAACTGGTCTGCATAGTAAACGGAGTCATTGAAACTGTGTTAAGGAGGGAAAAAAATAAAAGAAAAAGTTTTAAAAGGTTTTATTTAAGCTCCATTGCCTTTGTTGAATCGATCTAAATGTGGGGTGTTAGATCCTGAAAATAAAGAATACAGTGTCACCCTTACAATATTACTCTTGCTTGACAAGATGAATAAAAATAAATAGAAGAAATAAAGATTAATTTTTTGACATTTGTTCAATGTCAGCATTGATGACGACTAGAGTAGGGGTCCTGGTTATGCCGAAGAAAGAAAAGGGGCACAGCCAGCTGTGGGTTTATTGACAGAGAGAGGTAGGTCAGTGTATCCCAGAGGCGTGGGAGTGGGCGAGGTGAGGAACACTGCATCGGAAGGGGTCGGGGCTTGGGAATTTATTATTTTCGAAATGAGGGCCCAAAATATTCAAGACCTAGGGGTGGTGGTATAGGTATTGCCAGGCGGGTCTTTGCTGACCACACCTTTCTATGGGGAAGAGGAATTTTTCTTTTCTTTTTCTTTTTCCTTATGTGGCTGGCTCTGGTTGGAACTGTCCTAGGGCTACGGGGGGGTGGAGATTTTCCCTCCCTGCAATGCTAATAATGTTATAATCCATTGCAATTAGCTGAAGATGACCTTGAGGGGATGGAAGGTGTTCGAGGTCTGCTATGGGCCAAAATTCAGTTCTGGCCTTTCTGGTAGCTGTACTTTCCTTAGGAATGATCTCATCACCTCCTCCTCTGCTCTCCCTTACTTCCTCCTTCTCTTTCTCCTCCTCCTCTCTCTCTCTCTCTCTCAGACCCCCTTTCTTCTGCCTACGAAAACAGGTATCAACTCTTTTATATCAATGATGTTTGATAATGAAAATTTATCAAAAATTAAAAATTTTATCTGATTACCAGCTACTTTAAAATTTAGTTTCCAAAGAACAAAACCACAAAATAGTTCATGTGTGTATTCAGAAATATAAAATATCTCATATAATATTAAACCATAATTAGAAAAAGCTAATTATGGTTTAACATGAAATTATTACTATATGAAATTAGTTATGAAATTATTTAATTTACACATGGCTTCTCTATTAACTATTTTTATCGAATTACTTACCTGAGTTGTGAGCAAAAATATTGCTGAGTAGATTTCTTTGGTATGGTATAAGATTTGAACTATATGAATTATCTTTTACTTGGTTATAATTTCTCTTAGATTGCTATGAGACACGTATTTTATCAAATCCTTTGCCTATCATTTGTACAATGTAATTATACTACCTGCTTTATTTAGAATGCAAAAAAAATCATGATTGCTTTTAAAAGATACTATAGTGTATGTTAGAAGGTATGCTTTAATCTGAATTGTTTGCATTTAATGTTGATCGCGTTCTTGCAGCCAAAATTACAAAGCAATGGGTGTTATCTCACTTCCTCTCTCTGCTCCCTGCTCAAACAAGGTATCTTTCTAGTTCATTTTTGTTGTTGTTGAATGAATGATAAATTTTAAAGAAAGAAAAGCTGTTATTGTGACTCTGTTTTACATGTCTCTTAACATGAAAGGAGTCCTTAGGGACCACCCAGAAAGGCGCTGCAGCTTATTTCACCGAGGAGAATGTCTGAGAGCTATGACCGGCCATCTGGTGTACCTGCATCTCATTGTCATTAAGAAGTCTTAAAACCAATCACAGTACTTCTCCTGTAGTTCCTAACAGCTTGGTATCTGTTCTGGAGGCCAAAGGTCAGGCAGAATTGACAGCGTTGCTCTGAAGAGGTATTCTAACCAAAGAGAGTTAGTACAGAATTGTTTAAGGATGATACACTATGGCCATCAGTTCCCAAGTGGTGGTATGCCTACCCTCAGGGGTACATGCTGGGCCGTTCAGGGGTATGCGAAAAATAATCAGTAATGGGGAATAAACAAGTAATGCAAAAAATAATGCAAAATGTTAGTTATGGAACAATAAATGTTAAATTTGAATCACCATTAATGGAGACATTTCAAAATTAGATTACATTATGATTGGTGCACATGATGACTGGTGAAGGCATGGCTGTGAACCCTTTCCCCAAAATGCTCTTCTACCAATCATATGTACAGTTGCAGAACAGATCTATTCGCAATGCTTCTAGAACTTCCTCAAACATAAATATATCTGTAGCCAGACTGTTTGATCAGTTTAGTTATTGAGTGAATAAAAGTGCGTTGTCTTTAATCGTGATTCTTTTCAAGTAGTTCTTTTTCACCTCATGTTTTAATACTTGATCATTATCAATATTTAACTGTGTTATGAATATTGTAAAATTAAATGTCATTTGTACTTTGAGTGTAAAAATTTTTCTATCCTAACTTATTACCTCATTTCCACTATTTTACATTAAGATAGTCACTGAAGAAAAGTGTCAGTATTTAAAAACAGCTGTTTTAAAAACAAGAGGTATAATTTTTAGAAATGGGTTTAAAAGGGGTACACAAGGGGCACAAGATTGGGAACTGCTGTACTAGGCTACAAATCAAAAGCTCTCTTCTCATTTACCTTGTAAAATAGTATGAAACAGTAGTAAAGAATCAAATTTTTCAGAAAAAAGTAATTTCTAAACTCTGGTACTCTAAAAATGTTACTCATTATGTTTACCTGCTTGTCAAGCAGGGTGACTAAGTATTTTTGATGCTTTAATCTTTTAGAAAACTGTAAACGTTAAGTTTCTCATTGGTATGATGACACCTACGACTGTCTTATACAAATATTTTAATTTCATTTAGTTTTTAAATTTGTTGGACTGCATCGGTTCACAAGGTTGTGTAAGTTTCAAGACTACAGTCCTGTAATACATCATGTTTGTGTATGATGACACCTATGTCATCATACCCACATACGTATTTTAAACGTATTTCTGTAGCACTCTAAACCAATATTCTTTTAATTCATTTTTATGGTGTATTTTAAAAATAGTATTTTTAGGAAGGAACACAGATTTTGAATGCACAATCTATTAAAGGAAATGAGATAAATTATATGACAGTTTGGTGGTTAGCAATCTGAAATCATCTTTGAAGCCTATAATATAATTAGTGGTTTCGTTTTTGGTCTGCTGAATTCAAGTCACATTAGGTTAATGTAATTAAAAGCAGAAAAGATTTTGTGTAGCCAAACTAGTTAATTAGCCCCAGTTGGTTAGTCTGTTAACCTAGAGGTGTACGGATAACATTGTGGGGGTGATGCCTGGGGGGAAAAATTCCTGTGTAACAGATACTGCAAATCATCTGACTTGCTTTAGGGTAGAAAATGAAGACATACCAAGGAGTTCATTTGAAGTTCATCTTTATTTCTGATTTTAAGAAATGATTGCAGGGTAGCTATCTACTCCATAGACTCACCAGACAAAAAGTTTACTTAATTTACTGTTTGATAAAAGGCATGCTTGTTGATGTGCAAAGAAAAGGCAAAATGTTTTCCTTCTTGTATTCTGGAGATAAGAATTCTGATTGTAGTTTTTTCATACTTACCAGGAATATGAAATGAATCTCTTCACTTTTGGTTGAAAAACGACATCTTACACCTGATTTTTCTATATTCTCTTGTTGCTCAGTAAACCATTCAAATAAAGAAGATGAAAGCCTCTAGGAAGAGATTTTCATCTGCTTTAGAAAAGTCTTTTAAGTACTGGGAGAAAAGACTTTTTACCCTTAAGGAAAATAATAATTTACAGGTTCTTAAAGGGAAAATGGTAGTATATAAGAATCCCGTAAATCAAAAACATCGAGGTGTCCCATACCGTAATGTCTCTAAAACGTTTTTTCGAAATCTCCGGTTGTTCCAAAGGAAAAGGAAGTGTAAAGCATTCTTTACTACCTTCTTCTCCTTTCTCCTCCTCTGTCTCCTGTCCCCAAAGGAGCAAGACCTCAGGGGATCAACTTTTTGGGGTTTTGTTTTCATCAAGTATGTAGATAGTCCAGACCCCTTTTAAGCACTGTCTAGAGCTTATGGAAATGCGGCTTTTAATGTGGTTACCACTGTGGGTTGGTAAGGTATATGCTAATGAGGACGTAGGGACCTGTGCCTTGGATTTCTGACATGGGCTAGATGCCAGCAAATTGTCTCAAAGTTGAACAAATTCTACTTCTCCACTACCGGGATTATGTTAATTGAAGTAGTGCCGCGGCCACGCAGTATTTAAACATTGTTTCTGTTCATTATACAAACTCCTTTTTGATAGGTTTACAATTTGGCTGTCAGATCCAGCTGCACGAAGAGACCTGCCAAGAAATATTTCTGAGCTTGTTTTAAATAGTGCTGTTCTCACATTTATAGTGTTTTGTATGTGTTAGACATACTTTTTCTTTCTATGTAGAGAGAGGAAATGTCAATTTTGGGTTTCCGAAGGGGCACTAAGATTTAGAATGTAGAAAGTCACCCTTTGCAATCAGTATTTTTATATGCCTCTATTTTTCATATGACGTGGCTGGATACTTTCCAGACCACCCTCATATAATTATAATGATAATAATGTACAGGCAATTTTTCTAAGTGCTGCATATCAGCGGTCCCCAACCTTTTTGGCACCAGGGACCAGTTCCATGGAAGACAATTTTTCTAAGGACTGATGAGGGGTGGTGATGGTTTGGGGATGATTCAAGCACATTACATTTATTGTGCACTTGATTTCTATTATTATTACTACTACTATTATATTGTAATATATAATGAAATAATTACACAACTCTCTTGCCACTATCAAGCCTGGCACCAGATTTAGCTTACTTGTCACTTGCCACTCACTGATAGGGTTTTGATATGAGTCTGCAAGCACTTGATTTATTATGGTCTCTGTGCGGTCAGACCACCCTGCTGATGTCCATCTGTGTTTGCAGCTGCTCCCCGGTGCTAGCATCACCGCCTCAGCTCCACCTCAGACCACCAGGCATCAGGTTCTCATAAGGAGTGTGCAGCCTAGATCCCTCCCATGTGCAGTTCACAGGAGGGTTCACGCTCATCTGAGAATCTGATGCCGCACTGATATGACAGGGGGCGGAGCTCAGGCCGCTGATCTGACAGGGGGCGGAGCTCAGGTGGTGATGGGTGCAGTGGGGAGCGGCTGTAAGTACAGATGAAGCTTCGCTCACCGCCTCGCCATCCCCACCCATGCTCACTTCCTGCAGTGCAGCAGGTTCCTAACAGGCCACAGGCAGGTATGGTCTGTGCCCTGGGGAATGGGAACCTCTGCTTTATGTAATTTTTCTCATGCAATCCTCATACTATCCTTAGAGATGTGTGTTAATAGTATCCCCACTGTAGTGATGAAAAAGACAGGTACAGAGGAGTTAATACCTTGCTGAAAGTCACATATATACTAAGAGTCAGGGCCAGGCTCCCTAGGCTTTCGAATGTGGATCGATCTACTTTCAATCAACTTAAACGATTATCTGGGATTTAGAAATCTTTCTAAAAAATGTTTGTATATGTTTTGATTTTGAGTTTGGTTTCAACCTAGATAATGTTGGTAAAGAATACTTTGAGGGAAAAAAAACCAAAGGTACTCTTTAGTTGATTTTATTTAACCATGAACAATTAATATCTATGCTAATGTTATAGAATACATGCATTTTTCTCACTAAAATGTTTTCTAAGTTTAATATATTTATTTTCTGGCCTCCATAGTTATATTGTTTTTCATTGGTACAGAAATTATATATAAACAAACAGCCCCAGTCAGTGTATGCATTTAGTCATGTTATGATACTTATGAAAAAAGCTTCTCAGGATACCTGATCCATTAAAAAATATTTTTCTTGTAGAAAAAAAAAAATGCCATAGTAGGTCATTCTGTTATAGTTTGTTTACTTAGAAAGGACAGTTAAAGTATTTTGTAAAATGCCTGGTGAGTTACTTTTAATTTGAACAGTAGATATGAGTTAGTAAAGAAGTATGTAAAATAAATGTTTGAGACAATAATCATTTTTCTATTGATATTGACATCTAAAACACAGCTATACATTCACTTAGCATAGGTCTTGGTAGATTGAGTTAGAAAATGTTTCCAAGATAAGCCAAGTATAGTGTATAGTTGAGGCTATAATAAGAGAGTGTGTACAACCTACTCTTAAGGATTTTATAGCTTTCTTAGAACTTTTAGTTCATCTTAGTTATCATTTCCTCCCAGTCATCTCATGTCTGAGAATCTCCTAGCGGTTTCCTCATAAATTCCCCCTCCTTCTCCATTTATACAGATTCTTTAAAAATATAATAGCATTGGGCTGTAATATATAATGTTAATTGGTGTCCATGTGTGCATATACGCAAGTTGATTTAAAACTCTACATTCCCACGTATTTCAGATTTGTAAAGGTAAATTAGTACTATATTATAGTGAAACTGTAAAAGAAATCTGTGGTGTTGGAAATTATTTCTATTTTATCATTAACTCTCATTATTCTACATATTTGAGTATCTTTTAAAGTTTTTCTTAAAACCTTATGTTTTATTGTAGATATAACTCAATAATTAGCTATTAGAACAAAAAAGAATATTAGAGCATTTATTTACTTTTTCTTGTTTTGCTATCACTGTTATTTATTGATGTGCAATCCATTCAGAAATGAAGTGACCACTTAAACATGCAAGAACAGTTAAGGTTAGATTCTGAAGCATAGAAGGAAACTCAATGTCTTGTCCAAAGTTAGAGAACCAGTAAAGGAACATGTAAGACCACATCTTGGATCACTTAACTTCCATGTGAGGAATAGTTTATGTCACCTTCCTTTTTGCTGGAATTATTTTGTTTCCTTAGGATTTTGAAAATGTTAATGTGGGTGTTTCAAATAAGTACATGGTGAAAGATTACAATGAGTCTTCCTAGAGAGATCTTGATGATTATGATACTCATGTTTTCTCAACCTCAAGAACTCAAATTTATTAAATTCAAGTTTATTAAATAGCAATTCGATAACAGAGTTCTGGGCTGTGCGTTTCTTTTCATTTGTGAACGTCATGTAGCCGAAAACACTCTTCTTTATTAAAATCTTAGTCCTATTCCAAATTGCTGTGTGGCATTGGGCAAGTCACTTCCCTTCCACAAAAATATTTTCTAGTTACCAGTGACAGGCCTGGGAATATAAAGGAATTGTGAGGGCGGAGTGATTAATTTTGCTTTCACTGTAGCATTTTTTTGTTACATTAGACGTATCGGGATATAACTGGTTCTGTGCAATCACATGGTTTCTCCCCTCCATCATTCTTGTCCTTGCACACACCGAGGCTCACATTGTTCACCCAGTGCACGTCGACATGGAAGAGTGTTCAGACGTTCAATTCAAACAGTGTGCTGCGATTGAACTGTTAACAACAGAAAAAGTTCCTCCAACTGAATTCCAAAAATTAGTGTTGCATTGGTGGAAACGTATTGAAGTGTGTGGTGATTTTGTAGAAAAGTAAAATTACGTAGCTTCGAAAATAAGTGATGTGGGTATATTTCTTTTTTATTTCATGAAAATATCATTTCCTGTTCATTTTCTTTTTTTTTTTTTATTGCTAGACTTGCTGGGGTGACATTGGTTAGCAAGAACTCCATAGGTTCCACGTGTACAATTCTCCATGCATCATCAACTTGTGTAAGTTCACCGCCCAGTGTGAGCCATTCATTTTCTGTTGAAGTGGAGGCAGTGTGTCAGTCCGCCCAGGTAGATACTCTTCTCTGCCTCAGAGTTCGCAGTCAGGGAGGAAGTCTGGTAATTACAAGCCTAATTAAAACATAGTGTGATAGTGGGTGTAGCAGAAGTATGTGGGAGGAGAGGTTATACTTTTCTGAGCGGCTGGGCCCTGAAGTGAAAAATGAAGTTAGAACACTTTCCTCTTACACTCCCACAGCAGGGCTATGACTGTGCTAAAGACCGAAATTTAAATGATCCATTCGCACAGGAGCAACTTTATAAAACATAACATAGTTAGCACTATGAACCGATAGCCATAAGGTTGGGTATACATTTGATTTAAGAATCATTCGCTTTGATGGGATAAGCCAGATTGAGAAAGACAAATACCATATGATCTCACGTACATGTGGAATCTAAAGAACAGTATAAACAAACAATCAAAATAGAACAAAAAGTTTCTTGGCATAGACAGATAGTTTAGTAGTTGCCAGAGAGAAACCAGGGAGGGAAGGAGGGAAGGAGGGAGGAGGATTGAATAGATGGTGATGGAGAAAGAACTGTCAGCAACACGCTGACAATAAAGAACTGTACACCTGGAACCTATGTTATTTTACTAACCAATGTCACCCCAGTACATTTAATTTTAAAAGAAAAGGACTCCCCACTTTGAGACCTTCTAAGGAGATCATGCACATGTAAGAAGAGATACATGCAAAGAGATACAGTGTTCAGTACTGTTTAGAACAGGGAAAAGTGAAATACTTCAAACATCTATCAAGAAGGAAATAGTTTGGTTAAAATATGGTAAATTCATATTTTATAATTGAATACCATGTAGTCATTGAAATGGATGCCGATAATCCAAATACAATGTGTTCAACATTTAAAATGTGAAATTATCCATAATGTATTACTGAGCTGAAAATTCAACCTCTAGAAGAGCATATATGCCATGATTCTGCTTTATCTGTATGTCTATATTGAGAGAGAGGAGAGAGAGGACAGAAGAATGCTCACAACGTATTGATGGTAGTTAATTTAACTTTTGGAAGATGTTTTTTCATATGACACTAATTTCTTCTTTGTATTGTTCTGATTGAAAGTTTAGGTTAGTGTATATGAAGACAATGAAACTATTATTAACCTATCTTGTAACTGCTGTAAACCTTTACAGAAATGCTTCCTTGGATAACAGACTAAATTTTGTCTATAAAAGCAGTTTGCATTGAACAAGAATTTTTTGCATGATTACGATATGCAGGCATAGCTCTCCGTATAAGGGGTAGAGTCATGAACAATACAGTTAAAAATCCCTGGGTACTTATATAATGGTACCTGGAGAATCATGATCATTTTCTAGGTAAAACAGTAGTAAATTCTAAACCCACAGAAATTAAAACTGCTCTGTTTATATTTGGTTTGCTCAAATACATAAAGACTTGGTCATAATACCTAGTTTGGGTATCCGAATTGAAATAAGGCAATTTAGGCATTCCAAAAATGTAGGGTCTCACCTTTATAATGTAGTACTTTGAATAAATGTGTGATGAAAAATAATTCTGTATGAGCAGTTCCCTCTCTCCTCCCTTCCTTCCTATTTCTTTCTGTCTGTCTTTCCTCCTTCATTTAATTAATGCACAGTGCAGAGTAACTGTGAGGTCAAAACCTCTATGAACAGACACTCTGGGCGTTATTTCTGTGAGTTTCAGAGCATTATCGATATTCGTGGGTGATTGGACTGAATCCCCACCCAAAGCATACTAAATTAAGTAAAGATGGTTCAGTTTTCCCATTCCAATCTGCATCCATGTTTAACGTCAGCCTACTTACTGCACTGGGCGTCTGCTTACGTTTGTGATTCGTTCTTCTTCAGACACTTTCAGGTTCAAGAGTGTCCCGTATTGACTTCCCAGATGAGTTGCTGGGGTTGGTTCAGGCTCTGCTCCTAAGTCCCCAAGAAACCCCTGTGTTTTATAGAATGTGTCACATTCTGTAGTGCTGTGGCAGTTAAGGTATAGTCCTCTAAAGCAACCCTGGCAAATTAAGTAACTAGAGACATTTTTATTTCCACATCTTATAATACTAGACGGTGTTTCCTTGAAACCACTTATAGCTAACATATATTTCCACATTAATTATAGTCATGGGATACTAAGATTTTTCTTTTTCTTCTTTCCATTTGCCAATCAAATTACTCATGCTTTTTTTTTTGGGGGGGGGTTTCATTTAACTAAATAATATAACAGAACTTGGCCAGTTTGGAACCACAAATTTCTAGTTATATAGAATATAATAACTTAAATATAAAATGTAGGTAAGTAGAAATATGTTGCCTCTTCCATTAAACTATTGTACTTTTGGAATAAATTTGTTTAAAATGACTACCTATAAATACTACCTATCAACTTTTTGATTTAGTAATGCTCTTTTTGTAGGCCCTTAGGAAGTCTTCACTTACGAAGACCTGTCATGTCAACTCAGCGCAAGCTATTTTAATAGTATGCATGTGACACTTTTTATTTTAAAGATACGAGGAGGAAAGCTCATGATCACTTACACTCGCAAAAGCGATGCTGGGAAGTATGTTTGTGTTGGTACCAACATGGTTGGGGAGCGAGAGAGTGAAGTAGCAGAGCTCACTGTCTTAGGTAAGTACGCTGTTCAGCCTGCTCGCCGCAAAGCTTGTCGTTATTCGTATCTAGTACCCTTACACACGGGAGAAGGAAAGGACCTTTCTAGAGGGCTGACCAACATTTGGGGGGAGAGGAGATAAGGAAACAGTACAGCTGATTGAAACAAAGTAGCTAAGACACAGGAGGAAAATGAGGGGGAAACACTAAACCAGGGGTGTCCAACCTTTGGGCTTCCGTGGGCCACATTGGAAGAAGAAGAGTCGTCTTGGGCTGCACCTACGGTGCACTCACACGAACGACAGCTGATGAGCTAAGCAAAGGTCCGTGCGTCATTCTTATAATGTTTTAACAACGTTACGAATGTCCCATCCTCGGCTGCCTGTGGCCTGCGGGCTGCAGGTTGGACGCGCTTGCACAAAACCTAGGGAGGAGCTTTTAGAAGTAGGGAACGAGGAAGGGTCATTTTCTAAATAGTATTTTAAATTTGAAACCTGTTCTGTATAGAAAATAGCTTCTAGCTGGTTCAGCTTTATTGTTACTCGAGACGACTTTTTCTCCTTTCAGAGAGACCGTCCTTCGTGAAGAGACCTAGTAACCTGGCAGTCACAGTAGACGACAGCGCGGAATTTAAATGCGAGGCCCGAGGTGACCCTGTGCCTACAGTGAGATGGAGGAAGGATGATGGAGAACTGCCCAAATCCAGGTACAGCCCAGAATTTCATGGTGCGATGAAGCCACGCAGGATTCCGACAGGCCTGAGACCACGTTCACGGGTGTGTCGTGAGAACAGTCTACTCGAGACTGCTTGGTCAGGGACCAGACACAGCACTGGGGACAATTAGCATCCTGAGCTTTTGCCGTGTTAACGCTGAGGATTTCAGACAGGAACTCCACATTCGTGACCCCGGCCTGTCAAGTCCTTAAATGAGCTCGGAGCAGAGGTACCCGCGCAGCTGAGGGGGTGAGGTGATGCAATGAAGCTTCCAGACGTTGTCTTTTAGGCCGTCTTGGCCAGTGTCCCTCTTCCTTCAGCGGCCATGTGTTTAGCCCCACTGCTAGGTTTGGGGTTGTAGCAGTGGCTCAGGGGTACTGTCTGCTCTCAGGGAGCTCCCAGCGGAGAGGGCGTGGGTGCATACAGAACGAAGCAGCAAACTCTTTGGTCACCCAGCAGGGAACCAGGAGAGAGTTCTCAAGGCGAAGTGATGTGACAGCAATGCTGTGAGAAAAATAGATCAGTTTGATGAGCAAGAAAGAGGAGAAGAAGGGTCTGGGAAAGGAGACATCACAACACGCAGATCTGACCACAAACGTTACGTGTTCTGGATGGTGGAAGTTGGCGTGGCTCGCTCACCGGGTACGGGGTAGGAAGTGAAGGGATCCCGGGTTCAACGTACCGAGGCCACGTGACCAGTGGCTTGCATAGGTAAACGGGAGAACTTTGAGCTAAATATATTGTGGACACACTGATGAGGCAGGAGAGACCGCTACGCAGGGCATTGCCTTTCAGAGAAGTGATTTTTTTTAGCACTGTGGGTATTACATTAATGTGGGGAGAGGCTAGTGTCTGGGTCACTTGTTGTATTTAAGTGATGCAAATTGCCCAAACTGAGAGGCGAGATGGAGACAGGTGTCCACAGTGGCAAGCGATTTCTGAAACTAAGTGGATGAATTGGACGATGTGTTTGATACAAGGAGCTGGTGAAGACGATAGGTAGATTGTGTTATAAGGGGTGTGTTTATGTGATAGGCTAAGAAAAGAGAATTGTAGCTAACAGATTAACTATGAGGTGCCCATGGGATATGATGTTTAATTATTAATCAGTTGGAATTATGAATTTGGAGCTTAGGTGAAATAAGGATTGGAAATGTTCGGGTGGTCGGTTAATATTAATATATAAAATATAATAGATAATGGAACTCAGGGATACTCTATAGAGTGAAAGAGGGTTAAAGTGAAACTTCAAAGGGAACCCGACATTTAAGAGGAGGGACGATAAGGAAAGTGAACCCTAGAATGAGACTGGGTTCAGATATCAACTCTGCCACTCAACGAGCTGAGGGCCAACACCAGGTTGCCTTAGCTTCCTGTGCCTCAGTTTTCTCATCTGCAAAATGGAGATGACCATGAGACTTCACAGAACCGTTATAAGACTTTTGAAAGATCAAATCTGTGGAACACTTACTGAAGTCTAGCACATAATAAGCATTGCATGGCCATGCTCTTTTAATTTTAGCATGCCTACGGTAACTTGAGGAAATAAATAAGTGCCAACTTCCCCCCAAATTACCTTTTCAACAGCAGTTTAATATTTTAGCCCCCATAAATGCAAAACCAAGAGCGTTTCTGTCTGCATGCTGACTTGGAAGAATGTCACCTTTTACCTCTTGAATTTTCCGAAGAGAATGTTGCATGTGCTTTGATGCCTGGATGTGTCTTATAGGTAATGGTGAGTTCTGTCAAATAGAAAGGCACTTAACGGTGCTTTCTTTTGTCACATCACTAGATATGAAATCAGAGATGATCATACCTTGAAAATTCGCAAGGTGATGGCTGGTGACATGGGGTCATATACTTGTGTTGCAGAAAACATGGTTGGAAAAGCTGAGGCATCAGCGACTTTGACTGTCCAAGGTAAGGTTTGGGGAACCTTTTGTGATGGTTGTTTTATTATATAAAATAGAATGTTGATATTTGAAGAAAGTGTTATTTATTAGAGTCTTCTATATTAAGGAGAGGCCTTAAATAATGCTAGAAAAACTTTATTTCAAACATATTTTTAGAAGGTGGTTGCTTTGCCTGTGGGAGCTCTATAAGTTTTGTTAGAGGAAATTGTATTAAATTTTCAAAATTATGGAGAGTTCTGTCTTGATCAAGTAGAGGAGAAGAAAGTGTTGTAATCTCTAAATCTTCAAACATCGATTTTCATTGAATCTCTTAATTAAACGACAGAGATTGCCAGAACATTTGGTCTTTCAATGCGAATGAATCCCCCATTCCTTCAGATCAGGCACTTTCAAGGATCTATATAATTCGGGACACAAAAATGAGAAGATTCTATTCCTCTCTAGAATGTAAGATCCATTTGTAGAGTAGGGACCTTCGCAGTGTCTTCCTGTGACCACAGTACCAGGGACTAACAGACACTCAATAAATGTTGAATGGATTGTGCTTGCGTGCTGCTACTTTTGATAAAGATGTATTATTTGGTGTTATATGAGCCAAAGAAATGCCATCCATATTCCCCAACTGCGTGTTTTTGAATGTCAAGAGTCATGTCTTCCACTGATATGCAGAAATGGTTCTGTCACCTCCTCTGTCTCCGTCACCCAGATGTTCCTCATGCTCAATCCCTTCTCTCCTTTCTCCATATCATACAGCTTGTTTCCTACTACGTCTCATCAGAGAATTTTCTCTCTTCTTTTTTCTTCCTTTTTAGAGACAAATTGTTTATCGCAGAATTTGAGAGACAGTAACCTTTACAAAAATGTTACGTTGGTGGAAGAAATTTCCTCTTTTCACGTGTATATAGAAGCAACAGGGGCCTCAGCCCTGAACCCCTTAGCTTATTTCTTCGTCTGACATTAGCAGCTCTGGGTGCACTCCCCTTTTCTGTGCACTATCTCCTCAAAGGCTGTTAGGAAGAAACAGGTGACTTTTCAGAGAGGGTTTCTACTGTGGGCTTTCTACAAAAGAGCCTTGTGAGCTTTTTACAGTAAAAAAAAAAAAATAATCATAAAGAATAAAGAGTATTTCCTTCCTGTCTCTGAAGCCATTATGCCCCACATCGGGGTTTTTAGCCGAACCTCATAAAAACAAAAGAAAAAAAAAAAAAAGAAACGTTCAAGAGCAAACATTGAATTTCTAAGACCTAGACTGCTTCCCTTTAATCTGAGTTAAGTCTTGAACTCCACAGAAGGCTAAAACTGTGAGCAAAGAAAACCCCTTTACATTTAGTGAGGGCATAAATTTAAGAGATGTCAAATCCAAGTTCAAAAGCACTCCGGAGGCAGCGAAAGGAGCCCGGGATGAATACAAGACATGAAAAGGTGTGTCTGTCTCCAGGCAATCGTGACAGCGAGGTGGATTGTCTATCACATTACTCAGAGAAATGGAGTGTTTCACTTTACGTTTTAAGGTCTCTTATCTTAGGAGTCTGATGCTTTTATAAATAATGGCCATTCTACTCTGTCTACAGTAGGCATTGGAATCAAAATAGAGTCTCTTCGTGTGATTTTTAACTCCATTCCAAAGCTAATTCAGCCTTATGTTTTCCATGTGGGATTCCAGCTCCCTAAGCTTGCATTTCAATGGAAATTGGGTACAAATGATCACATCCAGAAAATACTTGAGGAATTTAGTTCTTATTTTAACTGCATTGCATTTACTATAAACTTACAAGAGATCTGTATGTAGGTGAGGAGGTATTTTAATCGAATATTAAAATATGCATATTAACATCACTGTTAAAATATCTTTAACATGCTAGAATAATATATACAATATGTCAGAGAAAGCAGTAGATTTTCAACATTAAAAGATAACCAAAAAAAAAAAAAAAACCAGGGAACTTGAGAAGCTATATATTTTTTTTCCTTTGAGATTAAATGTAGAAAAATACTAGTTACTGCAAAGGAAACGCATCAGAAATGAATTCATTTGATAGCAGAAAACAATTACAACAAGAAATTCGGTCGTGTAGTTGTTTTTTATTTCTGCACTTTATTTGTGGTTCATTTTTAGAAGACACCATTGGAATCAGTATGGGATTAGAAATAATCTTCCTTTCTCACTCCTCATACAATGAAGATTTATTTTTGAGAATGAGGTTGGGCAACAAAACCCTGTGCTCCAGGTAGAATTTATGAGATAGGACTCTCTTAAATAAAGGTGACTGATTTTTTTCACCCACAGGACAGACCTGATTAGTTCTAACATGAAAAAAATAATAATTTGAGAATTATTTTTTTACTTTTCTGCTTTTTTTTTTCAAATCCCAATGCTATATCTATATTTGGAGACTCTATCTATGTATGTCTCCTTAAATATTCCTTTCTTAACTCTAAGGATTTATGTGTTGTTATTAGTTGTATAGTGTTCACATTGCTGAGCTTTGTACTGGGCGTCTAGTAGGCACTTTATCTGATAAATACTTGTTACAACTGGAAATGTGAAGGTGGACCACAACCTTCTGCTCAGCAGTAGGAATATCACAGGTATATCCTGGGGGAAATTCAAGCACTTGCCAGTGGCTTTGATCCTCAGTGTCAACAGTAGGTTCAGCTGCATGAAATTTGAATAGATTGCCATCTGTGAGGGCTGCCCGGTGGTCTGGGTTTGAAAAGGAGCCATGTAAAATGGGGCTAGGCAGAATATCCTGAACTTGTTTGAAGTTTGTTCTCTGAACGTAAATACCTAAACCTACCTGAAGCTTCTTACGTGTACAGGTTAACAGGCATGCGCCTGGAGCTCCTGGTTCAGGACATCTGAATTGGAGCACAGAAATTTGTTTTCATTATTATTATTTTTGTTTGTTTGTTTTGTTTTGTTTGGTATGTGGGTAGCTCCCTGGCTGGGAATCGAACCCAGGCCGCAGCACTGACAGCGCCAGCACCGAAGCCTTAAGCCACTACACCACCAGGGAACTCCTTCATTATTATTTTTTTAAATGGGCAAGTTCATGACTCCCTGAATTGAGGAGCTACCTGATGAGCTAATAGAAAGGAGAAAAGGTTTTAAAACATTTCTTGAAAGTTTGGGGATTACCAAGGCTGGCACAAGTGTGTTACAGAGAATTGTGTAGCTAACAGCACAGACATGGGAATGAGACAGAATTTAGCTGAATTCTGACCCTGTTGTTTACTAGCAGTGTGACCAAGAAAAGGTTAAACTGTCTGAGCCTCAGTTTTTCCCCATGTATAAAATGCATATAGTAATACAATCCTCACAGCATTTTTAAAAGGATTAAAAAGTATATATATATATAGATTATGTGGGTGTGCGTGTGCGTGTATATATACAAAATGTTTAACATACTGTCTTTACAGAGCAAATGTTTTGTAAATAAGGAGCATTGCATTCCTATTAGTGTTATTATTATTGATAGCTTTATTGCTTAATTTTAATAATTATTGATTATTTAGTAAAAAAACTAGTAATGTTCAGATAATTCTAGACAGGTAATTCTCTGCTATTGTAAATGAAAACTCTAAAATGCTAAATAGTCATGGTAATTTATGACATAACATTACTTAAAACTCTTCTCAAATATAAAATATTAAATTTTCACTTAAAAAACCATCTTATTGGCTTTTATAGCAAAAGTGTGTTGGATCTTAAGTTTTGCAGAGTAACTGGATACATTAATGAAAATTATGACATTTGGGAATAGAAATGATTAAAAATGATTACCTTTTATGTCCAGTAGAGTGTTATGGTTATGGAAGAATTTTCAGTTCTGATTCTCTTACCTCTAAGAGTGACTACTCTCAAATTATTTGGACTCTCGGCATTTCGGGTTACCTTTCTATAAATTAGAGATGTTTCCTAGTAATTCATCTTAACCCTAGTAAGATCATCCATGAGCACATATCCTCAAAAACTGCTTCTTCCCCTTGGTGACCACTTGGAAGCTTCAATAAAGCACCCCAAGCCATGAGTAAAATCCAAGGTAACACACTGTTAGTAGCAAGTCACTGCACCCCCAAAGCCTACACCACATCCGTATCTCACATCACATCGGTGGGATTACTTCTTTTTAGGCAGCAGTATACGAAGTCGCTGAACCATATCTATATATTGATTCATTGATAATATAAAAGATTTTATTTTACTTGGAAAAGAGGTAAACTGTAATAAATTTTGGTGCTCCTGGGAAGTTTCCGATTAAAACTATGCATCCAGGCCTCTGTAAAAATTTGAGTCAATGAAAAGAACATGCAGATTCCTTTAACTTGCATGTCCTTTTTGGAGTAGCAATGAAACTGTCAGAGTAAGACTCAAAGGTTCTTCAGTAATTTGACCAATTGAAAAATAATTAATGTCTATTACCTAATCAATAAAACATGGTGAGGTAATGCTGTTTGGAACGATCACAACAAGAACAACAAAGTGTTTCTGCTTGAGTCTGAGTTAACCAGGACATTCAGTTAACCTGAACTTGATATTCTGTCATTTTCTGGAATAATCAAATGTTTTATTACCTATAAATTTAAACCGCCAATGTTGTGTTTATACTTCGTGTTTGTCTGCCTGTTTTTCCTGCATATGTATGACATCTATAGATGTCCTCAAGAATTCTCTTTGAGAACATAAAACACAGACACAATCATACATCTTTTTAAAGACATGTCACCTTCATTTTTATTTATTCCATTGTTTTATTTGCATGTTAATGGCTCATTTTGTCAAGTGTTAGGATTGCTGGCTCTGTCTTGGTTGGAAGGAATTATCCTCTGGACTGGTGTGTCCTCTTGAACATTGGCCCCATCTTTTAAGGAGAAAAGACATATTCCATAGCATTTATAACCATTTTATCAGTTGTGACACACCTATAAAATGTAAAATCTAACCAGAGCGAAATAGATGTGCAGAGGTGCGCTGCCAGCCTTGTAAGCATCATGCCATGGAAACTGCTAGAATTTATGCCTCCGCTGGTGGTCCAAGAGTGACCACAGGTTTGTTGTGTGTTTTATGATCTTAATCTAAACCGATTGGGCCTTGCTGGATTCAGTGCTTGCCATGTGAGCCTCGGGGTGCTTCTTGGAATCATATGCTAGCCAACTTAACTTTCCTTGCTTTTATTTGTGAACCAATTCATGCCTAATTCAAAAAGTGTTTGTTTATTTATTTTCTCCCTCTTTGGCTGAAGGTAGCCTTTAAGAAAAGCACCCTGGGTGTAGCTTCAAAACAATGAAAAGAAAAATAAAGGACGAAAAATAATGTCATTTGCTATCATATTCATCACCAACCCTTCAAATTCGTATTGATTTATTTATAATAAGCATCATGTCGCTAGTTTCTAAATAATTCCATTTTACAGTAGCGATATCCCCAAAGAAAGAAAGACAGACAGTTGAAACTCTAAATTTCTCCCATTTCCAAGTTTGTCCCTGGCCCCTAAGACTTCTTAGGACTCTGCCTCAGTGCTATTCACCGCTCCCCAAGGCCCGCTAGATGGTGTTACCCACCTTCCTGCGCCCCGTGCAGCTTTACACATAACGCAGCTCCATGACCGTTGCAAGCTCACGGCCGAAGCAGCTTGGCCGCTCTCCTGCCCCGCGTGGTCGTGCTCCCGTGCTGTCCCAGCAGGCCCCCCGGGAACGACCTTCCTCACACCCTTTCCCGAGTGTTCACAGCGTGACGAGCAATCGAATCCCGTCTGTGTGTGTCTCCTACAGTGGAAACTAAATGACCTTTAGCGCCTCCCGTCCCGCTGTAGACACAGGAAGCTGGACATTGAGATCTTGGTCCGTTTTCTTCCCTTGGTGGGAAATGACTCCGTTTTCTCAGGGTCCTCCCCTGTTTTAGTTTTTAAATGCTACAATCCGGTGTCGTGAGCAAGGCTGCGGCTCTCTCGCTTTACATCGCATTCTTGGCGTGAAACGGGAAGGTCTTGCACCCCTTCTCTTCCAAGGACCGGCCCCCTTTGTCCCCGCAGTCTTCGTGCCCACGTGGAAGAGCGCTTTCTCACTGGGATTGATTAGCCACGGACACCTTCTAGAAGGCTGAGCCTTCCAGTCTGAGCAGGGAGACACAGAGGCAGGAAGAGCGGACTCGGGCTGCCTTGCGCCCGATTTCGTTGCTGCTAACGGGACGCTTTCCGGAGCGCTCTCGTGCCTGCTAGGGAGCCTCGCGCTTCTGGCCAGGAGCTCCGCTGCAGTATCTCAGGCACTGGAGTTTCTAATTGAACCCTGCGTGATGTCCCTGTGAACTAGCGTTTGAACAGTAGTTAGAACTTTCAGTAAAACAAGAAGCAGCTATCCCAAGTCTGTTCAAAGCTTTTAAGTTTCTGCTGGCCCCGAGGGTGGTTGTTAATTCACAGGAAATAACGGGGATGCAGGGAAAAGGGGGGCAGTCTGGACATTAGAGATTGAGTTCTCTCATCTTCTCTATTCAGTTGAAGGCAGTGTGCCACCTGCAGGGACCCCAGGAGCTAGCTTGGGTGTGGGTGGGGTCACGCTTTACTCTGTGGTGTGTGTCACATGCCAGTCATCACAAAATCCTACTTATTTTGCCTTTTAAATATTTCTCAACTCTCTCGCTTTCTCACCATTGCTTTAATTCAGGTCTTTCTTGTCTCTCTGACAATGAAACTGTTTCTGCTCTGACCGGGTTGCTTGCCTCCACCTTGCCCCATAGAATCCACTCTTCACACAACATGCCCACCGGAAACACAAATTTAGTGATGTTAGTTCCACCCATGGTTCCTATCTCTCCGGGATGGCATCCAAAATGCTCAGGATCGCTCTGCCTGGCAATCAGAGTCCCCTCTCACTACTCTCCTCAGCTGAGGAGCACTATGTTATTTATTAATGTATTTTTTTCGTGCATATATTATACTGTGTAGCTTACTTAGCTCTGGACTTTGCTTCATGTCGGTCCCTTGGTCTAAACTGCCCTGCCCCCTACCTGCCCACCTTCTACTTCCTGATTCCTCCTGTCCTTGGACTCAGCTCAGATAAGCTTCCTTCAAGCTTTGCAGGCAGTCCTGACCCCCCAGGGGAGGTTAGGGTTTGCCCATCTGTGCACCCATTGCATCCTGTTGTCACCCTTACTGCATTTCATGGTCTACCTCGTTGGCGCTGAGTTCCCTGGAGCACACGTTGTTTAATTGCCTTCTTGGCCTTGGTGTGTGCTGCGGTCTGAGGGGCATCCTTGGGGCTCAGACATCGTTTTCTGTGTGAGTGAGTCAAGGGCTGCCCCGACACACCGCAGCTGTGGGATCCTGGGCCAGTCGCAGGTCACTTAACTCAGTGTTCTCATCTGTTCAGGAAAAAATGAATGTACCTGTGATACAAATATCAAGGAGCCGAGGTGAACTAAAGTAAGATAATAACCAAAATAATTATATTCTCATAAAAGTGGTTTGTGGATTATAAAGTGCTTGGGAAAAAGCAATTGTTGCTATGATTAATTTTCTCATCAGCTTCTTCCAAAACAATTAAAAAGCCATCAGATTCCCAGTAATATTTATTTTGTTCACAGAGGTTTCTTCATTTTTTGGGAGCTGATTAATGTGGAGCTTGATAATGGTTTTACTTTTCTGCGAAGGTAATTTTCTGTGACTCCTTGATATTGAGATCCAGCTTTGAAAATTACTCAATATTTCTTTGAAAGTGTCTTAGAGAGACATTTTTTCTTCTGCTGTCATTAGCAAATATTATGTAAAATAGAATCAATAGCAGTCTTTTCTGATGAACACTCTTGGATTCAAATGCTAGATGTGCCATTTATTAAATTTCTGATTTTAAGTTTTCTCATCAGTAAAATGGGGGTGAAAATGTCCCCTCCTAAGATAGTTGTGAGGATTAAATGAACTCAGAAATATGAAATGTTTAGTATGTTCTTTGAAGCATTTAAATACTCAATAAAATGGAAGCGGTGGTGCTATGAAGGAAGAGGAGTCACTTCAGTGATGTGTTTCTACGTGTCAGAATCAGCACTTCCTGTGCCTTTAATTCCTAGCTATGGAAAAGATTAGGATTGGAATCGTGTGCCCCTCTCCCAAAATTCTTTACATAGACATGCAGTAAATATTGTTTCTAATAAATAATGACTATCAGGGCTTCTGTACCTGTGGTTAACATATGTCAGTTTTTATTCTAGTTGCTTCAGACAACAACAGATAAGTGAAGTGTAATACAGAAAAAAATCTGCATTGAGTTAAAATCCTTTTTGTTTGTCTTAATTATGTGTATATGATACACATACATACATTTGCATTTGAGACCCAAATAATGACTTTGGAGTTTTTTTGATAAACATGTCCAAAGTTAGCATAATTTCCTTTGGTCTTTAAAAATAACTATTATTCCTCCTGGTATTATTTCTTCTAGCGCTGCTCAGTTACCTGATAGAATCGATAATACTGAAATCCCTTCACTTCTCTGTCTATTAATATAATGCATATATCAGAACAATTGAATTGATGGGAAATAAAAATAATTCAGATAGAGGATCCCTAGTCATAACTTCCATGTAACTTAAAACTTTAATAGTCTTGAAAATGGATCAGAAGGCATAATTCATTTAAAAAAAAATAAGTACATCTGTGCATTTGACCATTTTCAAAGATGTGAAGTAAAAACCTGGAAGATAACCAAACCACATGTTAATCTTACACAATGTAGCCTGCTACACGCCCATGCAGATTTTTTTCTTTTCTATATTTTTTAAGGATCACCAGATAATTATTTCAGAATGTAAAATTAAAATTTAGGTAAAAATAAAATAATATAGCTTACTAGGGGATAAACTTTAATAAACTTGCATTCAAAAGCCAACTCTGGGGGAAGGCAGGCCTGTTTTGTGAGGTCGTGGTTTCCATATATAGGGTTCACTATGTTTCGCTTTCTATCAGTGTATGAGATCTTCGTGTAAGAGTCATATGACTTTTTAGAGCTCGTATGATATCTAGGCATAAAAGAAGTAATGAGAGAAAAAACTGGACCTTTCAGTTCTGCATTTCCTTTCTTTGATGTCGGCTTCATTTAAATCATTTGTTGGAATAGTTAGCTCAAGTTGCTGATTTCAGAAAAGGTGGCAGTATAATAGTACATTGTTTCTGACCATTAACGCAGTTATTTGAGCAAAACTGACAGTGTCCGTGGAGCCTTTTTGCAGATTCAAATTGGGTTTAGTACAATCCAGGATCCCAGTTAAGAACTGTGAGTTCATCAACATTTTGATGAAACCCATATTATAAGACCCACTAAGCTTTGCTTTGATTACTTTAAGAACCTTGATATGTGTGTGATATGTTTGCCTGACTGACAAGATAGAGCCGACTGGCTCATGGAGGAATGATTCTTCATGGCATATGGCAGTAACCCACAGAGGCCCAGTAAAGTCAGTCCTACTCCGGTAAGCAGTGCTTCTGGGGTTGGGGGCTATTTACGTACGTAGGAGGGCTGTCCGGGAAAAATCCAGCCATGGTCCAGATAACAAGAACAGTTACAGGCCTGGATACTTTCCGGATAGCCCTCCTATATATGACATTTTATAATGATATATTTTATGTAAATACATAATATGTAAATATGTCACATATGACATGTGAATATACGTAATACATATATTTATATTATAATGCACTCATTACCGTGCTATATTTATTTGCCACCTCCTGTATGTGTTGCTACTTTTAATGCCCAGCTGAAGAGGGTTAATCAAAGTGTCTCCCTTACGGTGTAGAAAGAAACCCCAAGAAGCAGTGTGTTAGTGGACACTTACAGAGTCGTCCCGCCAGCGGAGCCCTTTGTGAGCTGACTGAAAGTAAAATGCCATCAGCCAAGGGCTTTAATGAAGTCCCACTACAGAATTTAACAAGAGCATGATTCGTGAGAGTGGCAATCCGGGGGTGTAAATAGGACGCTGAGCTCCAATCATGCTGGTTTTTTATGCTATTTGATTTGACTGAGACCCAGCACATTATGGACTATGGTTCCTTTCCTATTTTTTTTTTTTATAAGAAAGATAAAGTAAAGAACTTCTTGTATTCTCGTAGCCTTTCAGAAGTAGCCTTTTGAACCCCACTAACTGTTGAAGATGTGGCAGTCTCTTTAGATTTCTTTCACTTACTCATAAAGGTTTTTGGTTGCTTTCAGTTATTTCAAACAAACGGATGTAAATCTTGAAAATTAATCAGAATGAAAAGCATTCACCACTTGGCCTTCCTACAGAGAATTTGAAACACTCTCTTAATGTATGTGCCAAGAAAGTATTTGAAGAAATAAGTAGAGCATCAGGTACAAGAAATAATTGATACCTCAGATGATTCTGTGACAAATAATGACACAGCACCACACTAGGAAATAGCATATCATGGGACTTGCATTAGTTCTAAGCTTCACTGTGATTTATTTGTCTACATATCAGTGTGTAAGGTTTTCTTGTGGCTCAGTTACATAGATGTGTGACTTAGCAACTGTCTTTAACAACCTACATTCTGAAAGAATGGCACCAACATGGAACTATTTAATTGAGTTGTGTGAATCTGTACAATGTGAATTACTCGGCCAGAGAATGAAATTTGGAGAAATACATTAGTTTTTTTGCTCTAATCATTGATGGGCAGCTCAGTTTAAAACACTAGGTGCATTGCTAACCATCTCACATAATCGTAAGACTTGAAATTACTTTATAATGTTGTATACCATTTAATGTAAGGAAATTAATTCTAAGTTGATTCACATTGATTTGTTCTATTTTATCCAGAATCATTAGGCTATAGTGACTGAGATAATTAATTGCTTAAGAGAGAATGATCATAAAGCTAATAATTATAGACTGTTTGGCATTAAGATACCCTTTTCTTCTGATGAACCCTAGATAATTTAAATGTGTAAGACAATTAAAAATTTGACTATGCATCTATATGTATAGATATTTTTATTATTTTCAATATTTTATAGGTATACACAGCATTAATAATTACACAGGACAGGACTTATTCTTGGAGATTCACAAATCCTTCCAGCATATTTCAAACATTGGGGTCATCATTAGTATAGTTACACTTTACAATTATGCAAAAGGTGGCATCCTTTGAGCCTTATTTTAGTAATTTAAAAATACGATATGCTTTTAAAAATCATTTTAAAAAACATTCTGTATGAATTATGACTATGATATCCTCCCTAAAATTTTCAAAACTAATAAAAAATACCATGAGCACTTTAGTTTGCTTTTAACTTGTTATTCTCAAGATTTGATACCTAATGTGCTAGTATAAACACACCTGTAGAAAATACCAAAATAAGTATAAGACAAAATATAGCTGAGTAATTGCTTTATAACAGATCTGTGTGGATTGGAAAATCCATAAATGATCATTAACGTTAGCTGCAGCTTTAGAACATTCATTTTGTGTGATCAATGTTATTAGGAGAGAATTTAGAGCATTGCACAATTAAAACTGATAGATATGGATATTTTACAAAGGGGCTTTAAAAAAAATCAACTTTGTGATTGGCAGAATAGTTTTTTTCAAAGAGTTTTCTTTTTAAGTCATTAGCAAATATACTCACCACTTAAAGTCTAGTAGTCTTCTTTGGTCTCAATATATGTGACACCATTTACCCTCTTTGTCTCTCTCCCACCGCCCTTACCCTCTGGTGAGCACTGTACTCTTGTCTGTGTGTATGAGTTTATGTGTTTGTTTTGTTTGTTCATTTGTTACTTTCTGTTTTATATACCATATGTGATGAAATCATATAATTTTCATCTTTTTCTGTCTGACTTATTTCACTTAGCACGATAATCTCAAGATCCATCTATGTTGTCACTAATGGCACTATTTCATCCTTTATTATGGCTGAGTAGTATTCCATCACATATATACATCACATCCTCTTTATCTAATCATCCATTATTGAAGGTCACTTAGGTTGTTTCCATGTCTTGACTACTGAGAGTAATGCTGCTGTGAACATTTGGGTGCATATATCTTTACGAATAAATGTTTTCACATTTTTGGGATAGATACCCAGAAGAGGAATTGCTGGGTCATATTGTAACTGTACCAATCCCCCCAGCAGTGTACAAGTGTTCTTTTTTTCTCTATAGCCTCTCTAATAAATAGTATATTATTATTAAATATAGTTACCATGCTGTACATTACATAACTTATTTATTTTATAACTGGAAGCTTGTACCTTTTGAACCCTTTATCCATTTTATCCCACCAATCTGTTCTCTACCTCTATGAGATTTTTTTAAAAATTAGATTCCACATGTAAGTGAGATCATACAGTGTTTGTCTTTCTCTGTCTCACGTATTTTACTTAGTATAATGGCCTCAGGGCCCATCCATGTCATTTCAAATGGAAGGATTTCCTTCAATTTTTAGGGATGAATAATATATTTCACAGTATATACATGCCACATTTCTTGATCCATTCATTCATCGATGGACACTTAAGTTGTTTCCATATCTTGACAATTGTAAGTAATGCTGCAGTGAACATTAAATGTCATATATTTTTGCAAATTAGTGTTTCGTTTTCTTTGGATAAATACTTATAGGTAGAATTGCTGGATCATGTGCTAGTTCTTTTCTTTTTTTTAACCTCCATACTGTTTTCCATAGTGGCTGCACCAATTCTTATTCCCACTAACAGTGCACAGGCTTCCCTTCTCTCCCTATCATCACCAATAGTTACTGTCTTTTTGATATTAGCCATTCTAACAAATGTGAGGTGGTATCTGATTGTTGCTTTGATTTGCATTTCCCTGTTGATTTGTGATGTTTAGCATCTTTTCAAGTACTTGTTGGCCATTTACATGTCTTTATTTGAAATATATCTATTTATATCCTCTGCCCATTTTTTAATTTGATTGTTTTCTTGCTATTGAGTTGTGTGAATTCTTTGGATATTAATCCCTTATTAGATATATAATTTGCAAATATTTTGTCTCATTCAGTAGTTTACCTTTTTATTTTGTTGATGGTTTCCTTTGAAATTATTTATTAATCTATTTAAATTTAAGTGTGGTTGATATATAATATTCTATTAGGTATATTAGTTTCATGTGTACAATATAGCGATTCGACATTTTTATGCCTAACAATGTGATCACCCCCTAATTCTAGTAATCATCTATCACCATGCAAACTTACCACAATATTATTGACTATATTCCCCTTCCCTCTTTTCCCATCCCCCCTTTCTCTCCCCTCTGTTGAAAGTTTTCATCATGAATGGATGTTGAATGTAAATAATTTTTTATTGAAAGATATTTTCTTGAGATGACCGAACCAAAACATTTTAGAACCAAAGTTACATTAGAATAATGTTAATTTCTTTTTAAAACGAGAAAGTCCTGCAATGTAGTAAAAAGAGGAAGCATTTTAAGAGCTATACAAACCTGAATTCCAGTCCTCCATTTCTTACCTGATGTGTGACCTTAAGAAACTTATCTTTACTTTCTGCCCTTTACAAAATTGGTATATTGTCCTCCTTTGTACTGATTTGCTGGCATGGTTTCTAGTGTATGATCTGATATAGTTTGCTGATATTGGTTTCTCTTTAATAAACCAAGAGGTAGAAGTTTATGGGACATATGCAGGGCAGACCTGATTAATTTTGGAGATGATCTTGACCAAAAAAGTTGTTATCAGTTAAGTAATTTTATTATTATACCATCATGTACCTTAACTGTAGACCCTCCAGGAAATACACCATTTGAAAACAAATTTTCAAAAATGAATTCTCAAACTCTTTCTTCTATGTACAAAACAGTATAATGGGCACTGTGAATGATGCCCAAATGAATGAGGCATGGATCCTGCCTTCGTGGAGCTTCTTATTGACTAATGAACAAAAGAGGTACACACAAATATCTGCCTTATTAGCGGAATGTAAGAGTGTACTTGTAAAGATTTAGTTGTGCCAGGTGGGGCGAAAGTGCTTGGACTGGGCAATGGGAATATTGTAATGTGTTCACTCTTTTAACAGATATTTACAATGTGAGTGGTGTCCTCAACTTGATAAGTGCTAGAGAAATTATGGCAAACAAAATATGGCTTATGTTCATGGAGCTCATGGGCTAGTTTGGAAAACACATATATTGAATAATCATGCAAATATGTAATTGTAAAGTATAATAAGTGCTCTGCGAGATTACGTTAAGGTTGCTGTGAGAATGTATAGCATTCTGATAGATTTTTAGTATCCAATTTAGAGGTAGCTCCTTGAAGATGTTGAAGATGTTTTATTTTGTTTTGTTGTTTTTAGCTGAGAGCTATATATATCTAATAGGCAAAGAGGGAGAATTGTGTATTCAACGACTAAAATAAGGTCTATGAGCTTAACTTAGAGAGTTACAGGATGAGAGGAGATACAAGAAGACATTGAAGAGTTAACACAGCAATCCCATGTTAAGGAATTTGTTCTCTAATTTAAAAGCATTGGGACCATATGGAAGGATTTTAAGCAAAAATGTACTATAATCAGATTAGTTGCCTTTAGTTTTGTTCTTAATCACTCTGGCTACCTTGAGGAATTGGATTAGATAAAAGCAAGACAGTAGTTCCTAGGTGAGCACTATTGGATAACTTGGGCAAGAGAGGGTAGCAAGAGAGATAGACAGAGATGGGTGGAATGGAAGAATGGTTGCAGAATAAAAGCTATGGAATTTGGTAATACATTGTTGATCTCAAGGAATTGCAAGAGGGAAGATCTAGATTTCAGGCTTTCTATCAGCATGTCAGATGGCATGCACATTGACATAGATTGTTCATTAGTTGCATTTCAATCTAGTAGTAGGTAAATAAGTCATTTGCCCACAATTTAATAACTGCTTTTTCATAAAGTTGTCACATTTTTAGAAATGGAAGGATAAGAGGAAGAATATTAACTTTTTCTGGGTACCTGTAATAGTCAGGTGCAAGGCACAGTTTATTATTTGGTGGGAAATAAATATTTGTTACTATTTTTTTAAACTTTAGGTTGAATAGATAATCTACAGCAAGGTTTCTCAGTCCTGGAACTGTTGACATTTGGGGCGGGATCATTTTTTGTTGTGGAGAGCCACCTTGTGCCTTGTAGGATGTTTATCAGTATCCTTGACCTTTGTCCACTACTAGATGCTAGTAGTACCCCACCCACTCCTACTTGTGACACCCGAATTTTCTCCAGAACCATCGATCTGTAAAATAAGTGTTGAACAAAGGGGAAAAGTTCGTAGTATTTGATGTATCCATTAAATATATTCTAAAAATGTTCCTCTTAACCACTCTATTTTTTACGTCTGAAAAGTTGAAAGACATAATTGCAGGCTTTTATGTTAAACTTAATACTTTTACCCAGAAAGAAATCATACCTAGCATTAAAATATCCTAAGGGTTTTTAATTGTTAGAGATATTATCATTCATGAGTATCAATGCCTATAATTTCTCTAGCATAGCAGTGACTACATTTTGTCAGTTCATATGTAGAAAGCTTCACTACTTAAAAGTTTGAGTGTTCCTCTGTTTTAATAAAAATGTGTTTCTTCCCCCCAAAATCTTGTAACTCACTGCTGTTACTTCATTCATGTTTTCTAGAATGTGGTACATACAGTTCTATTCTAACAGATTTGTTCATTGAGCCCTCCTGTTCAAAAAGCATGCTATATGAGAATTTTTTAAAAATCACATTAATTTCAGGATTCATTAGAATTCAGCTGCTAATAATGAAAGCTAATATGTATGAATTAAAAGAAGAATTCCTTAGTCAAGGTGATTTTATTTGTAGTCCATTCAGGAAAATTGCTGTTCTCTGATATTTACTGGTAGGATGGGTTCTCCCATAGATAAATTTGCTACCTATTACATCGTCCATACAGTCATTCTAGGAGTTTCAAATACTTAAATTATTGTACACCCAAATACTGTGGCAGTCTTCCGTCAATCATACAAGGGGTGTCCAGAAAGTATCCAGCCGTGTAGCTGTTGTCGATGTATTGACAATAGATGGATATTTTTCTGGACAACCTTTGTATTTTGAAATAATTGTATGGACAAAACCAGAGTGAAGAATCTCAACATTTTATAAAAATTTTAAATATAAATTCAAATATATTAGCCACTAAGGTTCAAACATGGAGATCTCAGTGTAAAAATATCAAAATCTTAATAATAATGTCTTCATTATGCAAGTATTGTTCTTTCTTGGAATTTTCTGATCTCTTCTGGATTTATCGTATGAGCTATGGATATGAAGTACTTCATTAACATAAGGTCATAGTAACTGAAAAGAGCATATCTGAGGGCCTTTTCTAGTAGAATATGCATTTATATTAATATACCTGTAATCTAATGAGAAAATATTGGGAGCAAAGGTATATCTCCATTTTTCTGCTTTGCCTCTGCATTTCCATACATTTAAGATCATAGCTTAGGAAGCACTTTGAGTCATCTGCTCTGTTCCTTTACCAGACAGGATAATAACTAAATTGTTGTGGCCACATGGATATAAATCCCATTTTTAATGATCTCTAGAGACATCACAGTTGGCAACCAGTTCGTGGTTCGGTGATCTTTAGTGTTAACTGCATCTTTTCTATACCCTCCTAAGTCAGTCATGCTATTATTTAGGCCCATTATCTTCTCCTCTTCGGGCCTAGGTAGTTAGCAAGTTTGTCTGGTCCCTGTATTTATGAGACCTAATGTGAAGACTTCTTTAAGTCTGTTCAGCTAACGAAAAAAGTCTCTTCCTTAAGGTGTTTCAAACATCTATTAAGAAAAGATGAAATGCTGCCATTTGCAACAAAATGGATGAACCTTGAGAACATCATGCTAAGTGAAAAAAACCAAGAACCGTATCACTTCACTCATATGTGGAATATACAACTGAAAGCAACAAAGAAACAAAAATGCAGGGACACAATCAATAGTGGTTACCCAAGGGCAAGGTGGGAGGCGGGTAGGAGAGGGGGTGGGACAGTCCAATACATGGTGTTGGGAAGAGAACTGACTCTGGGTGGTGAGCACATAATGCAACACATACACGATGCTCTGCAGAATTGTACACATGGAACCTATGTAATTTTTGCTAACCAGTGTCACCCCAATAAATTTAACAATAAAAAAGCATTTATCATCTTTCTGACTCGTATCTCCTGAACATAACAAATAAGAAAATCAATATCTTTTCTTTTTCTTTTTCCTGTCTCTCCCTCCCTCCCTCTCTTCTTTCCTCCCTTTCTCTGTTCTTTCATTTCATGTTTGTTTTCTTGCTTAGCTTACCTTATTTATACCGAAAGATTATTGTCTGAACAATGTGCATTCTTAGAATACAGGAGATTTCAAAGGATGTAAATAATCTGGAGCCCTTTGTGGTGAAATTCAAAGAGAAAGAAAGCCTTTTTTTCTAAGTTTGTGTGTATGTGTGTGTGTGTGTGTGTGTGTGTGTGAGAGAGAGAGAGAGAGAGAGAGAGAGAGAGAGAGAGGGAGGAGAGATGTTAAATTCTCCCAAGCCTTTTAAACAGTTGTTTTTTAAAATTATTAGTACATATATAGTATTTGTATTAACTCCAACTATTTTAAAGAAAGTGTCCTTTTTCTCTTTTAGATGCAAAAAGAAATAAGTATTTTATAATTATATCATTTATATGTATCATACAGAAGGTGCCAAGAAAATATATACACATTTTAAGAAAGGAAAAGGCTGTATGAAAATTGTAATACTCAATATATACCGATAACAAAAAATGAATTCAAGTCACGTTTGACTTCTGCACTTACGAGAGGTGCTCAAAGTGGTTACCATCAATATGTATGTATTATATAGATAGCATCTCTTAAAATGTGTTTATGTTATTGCCATCCTCTGTATAAATGTGTATGTGTTTATACATACATTCATACATACATACATAAATATATGTGTGTGTGTATGTGTATTTACACTTTCTGTGACACTCCTTTCCAAAGAAAATATAATGTAGGTGAAAATAGTATGCTATCTATGCAAACTCAGTCTTGTGACAAATTCTCCAATTCTTTACCCCTTTTCAAGCTTTCTTCAATTAAAAAATAAAAAATTAGAGCGTTTCTGGAGACAGATCGTAATCTGCATCATGTTGTATGTTAAAAAAATTATCAGATTTTAATCTCTTAAAATTTATTTATTTTTAAAAGTGATTTTACCTTCCTATTTGACATATTTACCTTAAAATAATATTTGTGAAGATATTACTTGTTCTCGTGTTTCAAAAGAGCATTGTTTTATTCAATTTATAATGACTTTAAGTGATGTGATTATAATCGGTTCACCTGTGAGAAATTACTGGATTGTTTTTTCCAAAAGGTGAACTTCTCAAGGGACTTCAAGTCTGCTTTCTTCTTCACCTGTTAGTTTTTTGTGTCTTTTTAAAAATTATAGTTAAAAATATTCTCAAACAAATTTTAATAACATGAAGAATTCATTAAAAAGTTTTTATTTGTATGTAGTAATGGTTTTAGTAGTAGTGCTTTTAGGTTAAACAGTTTATAATGGTTTAACTGTAAAATCAGGTACATTTGTGTCATATTGCATGTAGTTCTCCCCAAACTGATTAGCTGGTAGGAAAATGTGTACAGGGAGCGACTTGGATGAAGGCTGTCTCTGGTTAGTCATCTGTGACCTTGGGAAAGCTATTTAACAATTTAGGTTCTTCATTTCTCGTGCAGAAAGGATAGGGTTAGACTGATAAGTTCTAAGGTCGCTTCCAGCAGTAACATTTTAGAGTTTTATTGTTTTATGAGAGGTGGAGACAGACAAGCTTTTCCTCTTTCTTAGGGAGAAAAAGGAGTAGGGACAGAGGTGCTTCCAGCCTTTCAAGCAGAAAGAAGTTAAGAGTTATGAGGTGGGTAGGAGGGAAGCCACTCGTAAATCACAACTTTAGCACAGGGGTGTCCAACCTTTTGGCTTCTCTGGGCCACATTGGAAGAAGAATTGTCTTGGGCCACACATAAAATATGCTAACATGAACAATAGCTGATGAGCTTAAAAAAAAAAAGTACCAAAAAAAAAAGCAAAAAAAAAAAATAAACAAACAAAAAAGTCCATGCATAATTTTTGTAATGTTTTAAGAAATTTATGAATTTGAATTGGGCCACATTCAAAGCCATCCTGGGCTGCAGGTTGTACAAGCTTGCTTTAGAAAACAATGAATGCACAGGACCTGCTCTTCTCTCATTCTTTCTGGACACACTAACTGGACAATAATGGGCATGTTGTACAGAAGGTCCATGCTGTCTGTATGGAACACACACCCTTTAACCTGACCCTGAGACAGATATGGAGAGCAGGGAAATCTGAGAGGCACTTAAAGAAATAGACTGTAATTCATTTTTTAGAAGAGGAAGTTTCCGATGATAATTTCCTTCAAAGAGTATGAGAATTTTACGTGGAGGGTATTAATGGCCTTTATGTGTTTACAGAAACTAGAATCAAGGAAAGGGGTGGGTAAATTGTGACCGGTAGGTTTTCATTTAGATAAGAAGAATCATTTCTTGAGAAAGATAGTTGTTAGAAGCCAAAATGATATTCAAGATAGGGTCTTCTCCAAAATTTCTGATTTTTCAGAAGCTACTATGTAAGATGTTGGTCTTAGATAACTTTTGGTGTCCTTAATAGACTATGAAAAATTTTCTGGTTATCATTTGCCATTGATATGATATGCAAATGTTTAGCCTGAAGTTCTTAAACTCATTGGATTTTAATAAATAAAATGTTTAACTCTATGACTTAATTGCTGGTACCTGTAAACAAAGAAAAACATTTTTAAAATTTAAAATGAGCTGCTGCTTAGTAATTTTCTAACTTCTAAAATGTTGGATTTTTTTTAAATGTTTAGGGAATTTTAAATTACTGAAAATATATGACTAGAAAAGATTTAGGAATCATTCTTCTAGAATCTCTTACTTTAAGTAAGGCTTGATTTTTAACTGCATCAGTTCAATTAGATCAGTTTATTTTCACAGATTACTCCAAAAGATACTTCTACAACTTCTTTTTAAAACAAAATTCTGTTGCTACGAGTGGGTCTGGTTCTCTCTCTTGCACTTTCTAAATATTTCTTCTGTCATCTAAAAGACATTGTCTTTGAGATTTACAGAAGTGTAACCAAGTCTGAGCCACTCTGTGTTTTTAAATCTGAATAGCATGGCTGATGCTCTGAAAAACATGTTTGAGTAAATAAGAAACACTGACTTTCTTTTCTTGCCTGAGTGAATGCAAAATTATGCTTAAAAGTTTTTGTGTGTGATAAATAAAAACAGATTGAAGGGAACACGTGTGTTAAAACATGTTTCTGAGTTTTAGTTAAATGTTGCATGTGTGGTAACAACAGGCAAGAGAACTTTTGTCTCTGTTTTAAAACATGACCATTTCCCAGCAGCCGTGCTTGGCATAGTTCATTTTCTTAAGCTACAGCAATGTACATGAAGCCTAATTTATTTTGACTTGCTGAAAGAAACATGGATTATTTATTTGAGTAACGTGTATTGTGGGTTTCCACTGGACGATTATGAAAAAGTTCTGCATTTGACAGTATTGATTGCCTTTATTTCTAAAAGAGAAAAACAAAACAATAATTCTTCAGCATTTAAAATATATATGGACATGTTAAAACATTAGGTTTTTTCAATGTGATTATGACTTCATTAGATAGGATTGTAAAGGTGTTTTTATGTTTTCAATATGTGTTCACATCTTTTCTATATGTCTTCTCAATTAAAAATATGCAAGAATTTAAATATAACACCATTTAATAACCTTGCTACTCAGCCTGTGGTCATAGACCAGCAGTACCTGTGTGCTTGTTAGAAATGCAAAATCTCAGACCATATTCCTGACCTATAGAATCATAATCTATATTGTACCCAGATTTAAGGGTGATCGTGTATGCATATTCAAGTAGGAGGGTCATGGGTTTCATAGAATATCACTGGCAGAACGAACCTTCAGAAAATTAATGCTATGATGGCGTTACAGAATTTAGCACTGCTTTATCTTTGATTAAATTGTGTGTTTCCATTCTACGTAGCATTAGCAGTTAAGATTTATAACGTTTTATAAACCCATTACATAATGTAGTTTTCTACCTCTGTGGTAGCAAAATGGAAAGTCATTGAAAAGTGTTTTAGGATTTTATAGCTGTCATCCAATGTACCTCTACCATTTCTTCACTGAAGAGGTTTTAATATTCATTTTTATTTTTCTTAACTCATTCATGATTATACTTAAAATGTTAACCAATATTCATTCATGAATAGTATAAGCCATCTATCCCAAT
The DNA here is from genome assembly GCA_004026885.1 of Lyroderma lyra. Classification (NCBI taxonomy): domain Eukaryota; kingdom Metazoa; phylum Chordata; class Mammalia; order Chiroptera; family Megadermatidae; genus Lyroderma; species Lyroderma lyra. The sequence goes on along the minus strand of PVJL010000402.1, from coordinate 253,375 downwards.
ATTAATGTGTTCTTTATTTTTTTAAAAAAAGATCATATTTAAGTCAAGTCGTATTACTTTTTCTGTTTTGTTGTTCCTTTGTTTTTATTTATTCCATGTTTTCTTTTCTTGTTTTGTTTTAGTTGGGTCTGGTAAGTTGACATTTTATTGGCCATCTTCTAATCATCGTGTCACTGTGACTGGATCTCCTCTTCCCCTTTCCATCCATACCCTTCCATGTCCTTCAACCAATCAGCCTCCATGTTTCACTTGTCATTGGCCACAAAGACAGTCTGCACAGAATAAAGTCTGCGGGAAGTATGGGTAACTGACAGAAAGTAAAGGTAATGCGGTTGCTAACTTCATGTGTTATCAAACGATGTGTGATGTGCGTCCTTTTATTTTTTCTCTCCTTAAATAAGTGACAAAATAAATGTTGTGACTGTATCTTGGTTAAGTACTATTTCAACTTAACTCTCATAAAATAAACAAACAAACCTAAATAGGTGCCCAGAAAACAATTTAGCTGGGTTTTTTTTTTTTGGTCCAAAATATGTTTATGTATTGGTCAGTAATAGTGATTAAAAGTCCTATTGGTGAATAACCTTGAACTTAAGGCTATGTGAACTCAGTATCATTTCCATGTGTCAGATTCATTTCATTTTATGTTAGAAGTAACTACATGATGAGTTCAAAATGTATTAAAGTTTGCTTTGATAAACATCTGTCCTTGTATACAAGGGCTTTTGGAAAGGATTGTTATATAATATGAAAAACAGAGGCATTTATGGCTGGATATTTTCCAGACAGCCCTCATAAGTAGTCATTAGGTTTCTAAGTACTTTCATGGTTAGTAGGTTGGGGATGGTTCATTCTCTCTTTTAGGATGTTGTAACACCATTTTCGGAGAATTTCGCATGAGTATGTTAAGTAGAATGCCAGAGAATAATTTTGACCCTAAAAGACTCTCCCTATTTTAAAAAGCTACCCAAATATTATAAAGGTGTTAGTTCATACTAATACAGATAGGATGGATTGTTCAGTAAGGGTGATGCAATAATGGACTATTTGAAAAAAATAGCTTTTCATGTACTGCCACATATACAAAAATATAGATGATTAAAATTTAAATAGAAAAAATAAAAAGTAAAAGATGAGAATAAAGGTGAATATTTCTATAATTTGTTATGTATTATGCAATCTTATATCATTTTATTGCTGGAGTAACAAAAATGCTTAACCAGATTAGAAAGACTCTTAATAAAATGAAAAAATAAATATATCTACATGTGTAAGAAATGAATAGTTTTAGCCTGTCAATAGTTCTTTGAAATCAAAATGATAAGCATAAAAACACTGTCCCCACAACAAGTAAGATATCAGTCACAAGGTAATGTGAAGATACATGTTTTAAGATCTCTGATCTAAAAAATGCTGATTAAGAGGAGATTCTATTCTCAGTTTAGCGAAGAGGTTAATGCTCAGTATTTGTGAGGTTTGGAAGGAAAGTGCCCTTATTAGAGATAAAATGTCAAGTGAAATAATTTTAAATATAATTGAAAAGGATGGTAATCTCACCACTCTTTTTTATAGTGAAAGTTAGAAACAATAGAAATTTAAAATCCAATAGATGGGTTAAATAATTTAAGGTAACTTGTATATAAATTATTAAGCAGTCATTAAAATCATATTGTAGGAGAATATGTGAAAACAGTATGGTCCAATTTGCATGGTTGGATTGCAAGGTAGTTTTTCTTCTTTTCTTTGCTTGTCTAATTTTCTAAAATTTCAGTGCTGATCACGTGACATTCATAACATGATTATGTATTTTTAGTTATATCAAATATGAATGTAGCCTTGAAAAACACTCCAACATTTCACCATAAACATCAAGTAGATGCAGACAGTGAGTGGCCTTCTCAATCTAAGCAGAGAGGTGATAATGGTAGATTGATAGCCATGTTTTATCCATTTAAATTATTTTTAGAGATATGTTTGTATCTGATAGTTAGCAGACATGTAGAAAAGGATTTTTGTAAAATTATATTTCTAAGGCATATCTTGTGGCTGATGTCACTGTTGATGTTGGCTCAAGAATCTGCCTCCAAAATATAGTAGATTCATTTCCAGGCAAATATCCTGTGTGGAAGGATGGCTGCAGGATGAGTGTAGTTAGCAGAAGGGTTTGTATTCCTTGTTCCCAAGTAAGTCTTTGAGGTTTGAGGAAGGCTGGCATTTTATAAAAGAAACAAGGGTCTTGGCACACGTTACTAGACATGCTTCTGAGACTTAGGAAGGAGACCACCCGAAGTTTTTACTTGTCTGAGTGGTTTAAACATTTATATTTTCCTACTCAAATTCCCTACATATCGGAAAGTCATATTCTCCCATTCATTTAATTAATCATTTGGTTTTCTTTCATTGAAATAAACCAAAAATCTCTTCTGGGTTTAGTTTATTATCCAGTCAATCTTTGCCATCTTTTCCTCTGATATCTACATCAATTATTCCAACCCTTAACAAATGTTCCTGTATGGATGTGGATGGAGGAAAATCCCCAACTGGAGATGCACATGCCTGTTATTATACCTGGGTAATGATAGTGTTTGCGAAATTCATGAGTAAACCACTCAATTACAATCAAGAGTTTTAAAAAAATTATAAGCTAGAGACTTCAGTATTACCAAATTGAACTTAAACTCTACCACCTAACTTCATATTTCCTTCCCTGTAAGTTACAGGACATTTGAGGGCATGTGACCTGATTTTTCAGGCCTCCTATAATTTTCTAGTCAAATGGTGTAATTTCTAGTAAGCCTCAATTAAAAATAAAAAGGGAGTATAGAAGAAGTTAGGAGATCTAATTGCTTTCTTCAGTTTAGCCACCATGTAATTATTGGCAAGTTGTTTGACATATCCCTTTATTTAAGAGGTTTATATTTCAATTAATTTGTATATATATATAAATTGATAAAAGTTATTTTTTATAGATATTATAAATAGTCATAGATATATATGTCTTAGATGCAACTGACCAGAAAATATTTAGCAAGAGAAAAATACTCTTTCAAGCCCCCACCTTTATTACCAAAGACATTATATTCTCGTGAGCAGAGGGTTATAATAACATTTGTGGACACAATCTGAATATAATTTTTTTATTCATGTTCACTGTGCAGCATTGTCCTAAGTGACTGACATAAATAACTAAAAGTACTTTCAAAGTGAATGTTAGAAACAATGGAATAGTCTCAAATGGTGGATTAGAAGGACTCCATCCTGGACCAACTGTTAAATGTCTGGCTTGAAACATTCACTTCAGTTTGAACGGAGACAAGAAAGAGAATAATTAGGTGTTTCAGACAGCTGATAAGAAGTGAATTTGAAACGTGTAAACAGTAGGTGAAAAGGCTCCCATTTGGTACACATTTTTCCAAGCATAAAGCTCAGCCCAAACAAGCATCTTCTTTTTTTTTGCTGGGAGTGATTCCATCAGCACACCTCATGTTTTCACCTGCCGTTGCCCTCCGTGTTAACTGACCCAATTTTCTGACACTCTTTACTGCTGGATGAAGTGGCCATTTGAGTCTGTATAAATCAAACAGTTTGGACAAAGCTGGCAGTATTTATAATGTCACGATGAGCAGCTGTTTCACATTTGCCCTCATTTCCATATAGATTCTGTTTGAACATACCCTTGCCTATGGAAATGAAGGAGGCATTTGACTCCACTATTGCTTTAAATTCATTTCTATACAAGTAATTGGACTGAGGATTTTTCATGGTTATAATTTGCATGGTAGTATTTCAAGAGCTTTTGAGTTAAATTAATTTTAGGACCTTCCTATATCAGGAGGGCCTTGTTTATGTGATTAAAGTTCAATTCACCTTTAAGTGGCTCTAAATGAGAAAATATATTTATTCATACAAATTCCAGGAATATTTTGAATGTAAAGGGTCACGTTGTAGCTCGAGCACTCTTTTTTATTATGGAGGTTAATCGTAGATGATCAGGTGTTTAAAAAAAGCTTTTCACAAAACAACTATTTCCTCTTATAAATAGGCATTGAACAATTTAGCTTCAGTTGAGTCGAGGATGAGAATTTGTACATCACGTACAAATTTTGTATTTAAGATAACTTTCTACAGTACATAACGAGTTATATAATGGCAGCATTTGGTTTATGAGTCAATTGTCTCAATTAGGGTAATAACTGCATGTTTTTATTCAATGTAATTTGTTTCATCTCCTTTAGAACCTCCGCATTTTGTTGTGAAACCCCGTGACCAGGTTGTTGCCTTGGGAAGAACTGTAACTTTTCAGTGTGAAGCTACCGGAAATCCTCAGCCAGCTATCTTTTGGAGGAGAGAGGGGAGTCAGGTATGAGCTTGGTCTATGATTTCCATCAGCAAAGCTGGTGTCAGATAATCATGTAAGAAAAAAACAACATATATGCCACATAGCTGTCACGTCAAGAGAACTGAGAAATCTCTACGTATCCTGGAAAATTTTAGTACAGAGAAGACAAAATTTCCTTCATTGTTTTAATTCTCAGAACAATTTTCCCTGCCTAGTTTTGGTACACAGAATAGTGATTCTTTTATTGTATATAATTTACCTTTCTTTCTAGTTCAGCCACATTAAAAAAATCAACACTATTTCACTGCAACTTAGTTATCATTTCTATGATTCAAATATCTGTAATTGTATGTTAAAATGGATTTACACACATTTAAAACAGAGATGGTCATTATTCAGTGCAATTTCTCTGGAAAGAACCAAGTGTCTGAAGTGTCTTCTTCACTTCTTTATGTTTTAATTGATACGTATATGTGTATATATATGACACGCAAGGACTGTCTGGAAAAAGAATCCAGCCATAAATGCCTCTATTTTTCATATTACATGGCTGACTATTTTCTGGGCAGCCCTCATGTATCAATTAAAAATTCATCAAACTATACGAAATTATCTTTAACATAGAGCACATGTTAAATACGTTCAGTATATTCTAATTCCTTGAAAACTATTATATGTGATCACCATATGCTATCAAATCCTACTGTCTAAACATTTTATAAATCATAATTTTCTATATACTTTCAAACTAGAATATAGAAGTCTATGCTCTCAGAAACTCAAGTTCACTGTTGGGTTTCAACTTAAAAATTTTACTATTTTTACAACTTTACTATTAAAATGATAGCAAATTTTAAAGTAGTTTTAAAATGTAAACCTTTTTTCTCTTATTTCTTAATGACTAACCTTCAATAAAGTGAAACATTTTTCTTTTGTTTCTGATACTTAGAAAATATGATTCTTACTCATTATTAATACAGTTATTTCTGGCCTCTGGTTTTTTGCTTAAATAAATCTTAGGTATGTTGTTTCATGGTCTTGTTTATACTGTGCTCATATAAATAACATATATGTTATTTACTGACTACACTCACTAATTTTTGTGGACAATGCCATCAAGTTTAATTTTGTTTTTACTTTAACAGGCAAATATTAGCTTGATTATGGTACGTAGGCCATCATTTAAGTTCTAGTATGTTGGTTGATTCTGACATATTCCATTTGACCTCACACAACTAAGTTGGCTGATAGCAAATGAAATACAAGAAAAAACAAAATATTTTAGTAAGGCAGGAATAATTAGAAGTGTATTATATAAGAAAATCTGTGTAGAAATAACAGTAAATCCACTGAAACTTCTTCTTAATGAATTAATATTTAAATGTTTTTATTTTTTAAGTTATTTAAAGTTTATATCAAATGTCAAGATAATTTTAGTTTGGTAACTTTGGTTTAGTGATACAACTTGCTGTTTTCTAAAATTTTGTCTTTGTATATCCATGAAATAGTAGCCAAGCCTTTATAAAATGATATATGTTAAAAGCCAACTATACTTGGAAAAGGGAGCTACTTCACTTTGTTCGAAGAAATGTTGATATTTTTATTTCATGAAAAACAGTGATATAGTGTATTATTTTGCATCAATTATACACTCCCTCTCACAAATATATTTTGATTTTTAGTGAGAAATTTATACCACAAAATAACATTACACTTATTTAATTTAATATATACTCACTATTTAACAAGAGAAACAGGAAATTGTTAATTTGATACAGGTGACTGAACTTTTATAGCGACCAACAGAGATACTTGTTATGGTGCCAAGTGATATCCTTGACCTTAACTCATCAGGTTATGTGCTTAAATTTTAATTTTGTTTATATGTGAAAAGACTTAGTGTTTATAACCTTATTAGTCATACATATATATGAAGCAAAATTTTTTACTCTGCTTTGGTTAAATTTGTAAAACTTTTAACTGTAATGACATCTAATATACTTTAAAATCTAGTGTTTGAAACTGATCATTATAAAAGCATGTATCAGTAGTTAGAAATTTTAATAACTTATGTAAGATGAGATCATTAAACCTTGTGTGTTTATGTGTTTATGTGTGTGCATATCTGCATATGTGAGCATGTGATGAAACAATATTTAGCTTGTTTGTGTGCATATATAGGTAGGGTGTGTTTGTGTATGTATATGTGTATGTTTATATATCTGCTTATAAATATATGTATACATGTATATGCCAAAATATCGGGAGCTGGCAATTAATCTGTTGTTATTCTTTTCTTCCATATTCTGTGTTCTAGAATCTGCTTTTCTCCTATCAGCCACCGCAGTCATCCAGCCGTTTTTCAGTCTCCCAGACTGGAGACCTCACTATTACTAATGTCCAGCGATCTGATGTGGGTTATTATATATGCCAGACTTTAAATGTCGCTGGAAGTATCATCACAAAAGCATATTTGGAAGTTACTGATGGTAAAGTAGAGCGTTTTGTTTCAAAATGTCAAAGTTTGGCTTGGACACTAATGAAATTGTTGTAATTAAGGATATACAGTTGAAAATAAATAACTGCAGCAGGATTGTTGTAAAGCTCAAGTGGATATTAATACAATGATTAAGTGTAAAATCAATCTGAACTTAACCTGGCTGTACTACAAATTTCTAACATTAAGTCAGACTCATAAAAGCATAGCAATTATGCAAAAAAAGTTTAGCTGAACAAGTGAATGTTTTCATGTTTTGGAAAGTAAAAAGCTATTTTAATTTTCTTAGTGTAAAGTATCATTCTTTTTTTCCTTGAAATTAAGGAGATAAGTGCATGATTAATAAATTCAATTCACAACCCATGATAAGGAACAATTTTGCTTAAAAATGTGATTTTGCTCTGTTTATTGGCTCTCCTAAACACGATCAATTAAAGCCAGATGTCATATAACAACAGTAATGAAGAAAATCTCCAAACCGTTATATGAATAATAGTAATAATAACTTGAGAATAAAAAGAGTAATAATAATTCGAGAAAAAAATATCATATGTGTGTGTGTGTGTGTGTATATATATATATATATATATATATACACACACACACACACACACACACCACACACACACACACACAGAGGGTACCAAAGCAAATATATACATTTTAAGAAATGAAAAATCTGTATTAAAATTGTAATACTCAATAAACACCAATACCATAAGGTGAATACAAGTCACATTTTGACTTCTGCAATGACAAGAGGTGCTCAAAGTGGTTACTGTCAGCATCTAGATAGTTCTGATTATGGTGAACTACTGTTTGAGCAACATTGACCCAAGTGTCCACTTGTATCGCTGAGCATGCTGTTTCAATTTCTTCCTGAAGTACTGCCCATGTAGCTGGTTTTCTATGGTTTACCACATTTTTTAGGGTCCCCATATGTAGAAGTCAAGGGATGTCAAGGGGTGTTAAGTCAGGAGACGTGGGAGAAACTCCAATAACGTTCTCAAATTTCAAATGGTCTTGGATTTCTCAAACAACAACCGTGCTTTTGCTGTTTATTTTAACTCTCTGGCCTGTCGCATGGTGACTAGCATTTATATGATTAATGCTATCTTTTGAGCAAACATCATACTATATGTTGCTACCATAATTCAATTCAACTTTGAAAAGTAATACATAGATAACATCGCTTAAAATATGTATACAAGTTTTTGGCACCCTTGGTATATACATAAAATATGTGTATGTATGTGTGTGTATATGTGTATGTATGTATATGTATGTATGAGGTCAATTAATTTCCAAAATTCATCCTAGAAAAATTGGTACATACTTCACTGCTGAATATCATTATGGTCACCTTTGAAGTACTCCCCTGGGGAAGCTATGCACTGAGACCAGTACCTAGTCCACCCTTCAAAGCAATTTTGGAACTCTTTTTTAGGAATGGCCATCAGAGCTGTCATCATACCCCAAATTTGACAATTCGGTTGATGAACTTGCCACCATGCACTTAACGTTGGCAGCGCTGTATAAACAACTAGGTAAGGTGTCATAACCTTGGCAAAGTATGATGACAGTTCTGATGGCCATTCCAGAAAAAGAGTTCCGAAACTGCTTTGAAGGGTGGACTAGGGACTGGCATCAGTGCACAGCTTCCCAAGGGGAGTACTTCAAAGGTGACCGTAGTGATAGTCAGCGTTGAGAGTATGTAGCACTTTTTCTAGGATGAGTTTTCGAAAGTAATTGTTCAACCTCATAATCACAATTCAAATGAACATAAATGTGTGGGCCTAATTCTCTTGTCTCTGTTCTGCTTCATTGATCTATTTGTGCTAGTATACATGGTCATAATTACTGTAGCTTTGTAGTAAGTCTCACACGCTGGTGGTGTTAAGTCTCCAACTCTGTTTTATTGTTTTGGGTTGGCTTTTAGAGGTCCTCTGCATTTTGTTGTATGCTTTAAAGATCAACATGTTCACCTTTATACACATATACACACATCTAAACAAATAAAAAAATCTGAGTTTCACATTTTCATTTCACTTAGATTATTGAACAGTTTAAGGAGAATTAACATTTAACAACCTGAGTCTTCCAATTTAAAGAAATGATATATTCTGTATATAGCACTGAATTTATTGAATCTTTAAATCTCTCAGCAATGTTTTACAGTTTTCAGGGTAGAGGTCCTGCACAGAATATAGCACATTTATACCTAATGACTGTGTGTGTGTGTGTGTGTGTGTGTGTGTGTGTGTATTTCATTATGGTATTGTTTAAAATAAGATGTATAATTGGTATTTTATATTAACCCTCTTTTGAGCAACTTTGCTAAATCCACTCGTTATTTCTAAGAGTTACAGGTAGATTCTTTTAAAGTGTGAACCGAGTGTGTCAACTACAAAGTGAACAGATTTTACTTCTTCTTTCCAATATTTATACCTTCTGTATCTTTCACTTGAGCTTTGTCTGTGATCTCCACTTTAATTAGTAGAATTGGTGTTAGTGGACTTTTCATAATTCTAAATTCAAGGGAAAAGCATTTACTATTTTATCATTAAGTATAATGTTAGCTAAGATTTTATAGATACCCTTTTGAAATTGAAAAGCAAAATTCTGGAGTAAATTTCTAACACATTAATTTTATTATTTTGTTTACCAGAGCTGTCAGAATAAAGTTTATATTTCTTAATATGCTTTACAATTCATGATCTGACCTCTGCAGCCACATCTCTGAATACTGCGTTGCTCACATACCCTAATTTTATCATTTGCTGTGCGTTTCCTTTGTCTTAAGACTGCTGCACATGTTGTTTCTACAGACTTGAAATGTCAGTTCCTTCAAAAAGCATTTCCTAGCTCTTCAAATATGGGTACAAGGCTTCACCCTTTATATGTATATGTATACTCATGTGTGTATAGATTGTGCCCTATGCTCTCTTATCTTATCTGTTTGTTTTCTTGTAATCTTCATTAGATAGTAAGTTCCACGAGATCAGGGCTCATGTCTGTCTAATCGAGTTAAATATACACCCAGTAACCTCCAAAGTCTGACATGTGGTAGATACTCAATAGATATTTTTTTGCATGAGTAGAAGAAACAAAGAAGAAAGAAATAAACACCTAGCTATTGGTTAAGGTAAAAATCAAAATGAGAATTATTTCATTCAAAAGTCTGAACTCTTACTCACGTCTGTGATATGTATTATATACAGAGGGTGCCAAAAAACGTTATACACAATTTAAGAAAAGAAAAGACTGCATGAAAATTGTAATACTCAATATATGCCAATAACAAAAGATGAATACAAGTCACGTTTGACTTCTGCAATTACAAGAAGTGCTCAAAGTGGATTATCATCAGTATTTATGTAATACATAGATATTATCACTTAAAATGTATATACAGTTTTTGGCACCCCTGATATAGCCTGGCTCACATGAATCAGAATGACCTGAGAAGTTTTTATAATTTCTTACATTCATTACAGCTAATACATGATAGTTGTGACGATCATGTAATGACTTTGACAATGATGAATATAATAAATATGTAGAAAAAACAGAATGTAGAATACCACATACATTGATCATTGCATCTCTATAAGCAGTTGCAAAAGGATAAGGAAAACTACAGTGAAATATTTTCAAGTACCTCTTAACAGTCTCGTAATTAGTAATTGAAAGCATAGCTTTCCGTGTGCCATCACCACAGCACTGTCATGAGTTGTAGTATGAGTGAGAATAGATTAAGGGTGATAACTTTTGCTAAATCAAAATTAAAAAGTCTAAATTTGTTGATTTGAGATTGATCCCTAGTAGCCAGTTCACTCCTAACACCAAATGTCCTGTTTTATCTTAGAATATCTGGAGAGATGGAAAGTCGTTTTGTGTTGGCCATGGTTATAACTGTGTTTTTAGCTCTATTTGCTTTATTTTGGAATTGATTGATATTGTACAAACAACGTACAACTATGGCCTTCTTCTTCATAGGTAAACTTACCATTATCTTGAGTGCTGGCAATATCAGTATTTATACTTTACTGAGTCAAGTCAAAAAGACAGCGAATAGCGTGCTTTCTGGATACTATTTGACTTTACCTTTTTGACCTTCTTTCTTTACTGTTTGCAAACAGAACAAAGCAGAGGTGGAATAATGCACAAGGCCCAGAATGTGGTGCAGAAGCAGCTGTCTTTGAACTGCTGCTACTCTGTAACTGTGACCAAACAGCATTTGACTCAGGAACATAGAAATACCACCTGTTAATTGAAAAATGTTTCTTCTCTTTATTACGAGAATGTAAGAAAACATAGTGGTTATTAAATGTTGTATATAATTTAAAATTACTTGCATCCATCTCTCAGAAGTTATTGGTACAGACGGTAGAAAGGGTATTAACTTTTATTCAAACAAGATTTGCCAATTCCTAACTATTTGATTTGGACAAATCACTTGAACTTCCAATTTCAATTTTCTGATTTTTCAAATGGGATAATATTTTATAACCTCAATCAGAGGGGTTTGTGAGATATGTTTGCAAAACTGACAGCAATTGTGATATACTATAACTGATATTTGTTAGTGTGTAAATGTGAATTTTTCATACTTACACCAGTCAGTGTGTATATCCTTTTGTATTCTTTCTCACTAAAAATTAGTTTATAAAAACACTTACATGTATTAACATAGTCTTCATGGTCATTATTTTTGAGGTGATAAAATACTACTTCTGATCATATGCCTTCAACTTTTATGGTTTTTGCATTCTCATTCAATGTGGAGGAAAGGTAGGTAGCGTTTTATCACTTCTGCTGTCACAGGGTCATATGTCCTGTCACACTGCTTATACCCTACTGCTACGACCACCATTAACACTATACTCATAATAAAAAGGTGCAGTTTTTCAGGGCTCCCTTTGTGCCGGGCACTGTGCTAAGAACCTTATCAACAGTTTCAAATGTGACAACATCTCATTTTATAACAGGCTCAAGAATGGTGAAAGGTAAGCCCACATTATGCAGAGAGTAAGGAGCAGATTTAAGTAAAAAAGATTTAAGTAAAAAATCTGCACCTTCCCAGCTGGTAGTCACTTGCCCCACAAGGCTATTTAAATTGCTTAAAATTCAATGAAATTACACACTGGGCTGCTCAGCGACACCAGCGACACCCAGATGGCAGTAGCCCCTTGACCCATTGACTTCTTTACTGGTACATAGGTCACATATGGGACATTGTCATTTTTTGGAGCTACATCTTTCTGACTCCAAAGTCTATGCACTTACTTTGTTAAAATGTATTTCTGCCTCTTGTAATTTTCTGTTGTGTCGCCTGATAATTCATTCTAATAATCCCAGTGTGAAATATCAGAACCTAAATTTGAGGTTTATCTCATAAATCTGAAAGTTAAGTTTGACTTGGGAACATACCATACTCTCTAGTTTGAGTAAATTTAAACATTTCATTAGTATTTTCTTCTAATCTGTGACACCACCACAATGTTTCACTTTTTTTCTATTGAAAAATATGAAATTGTTCTAATTAACTCTTTTAGTTTTGATTTGTCTATTAACTTTTTACCGAAAAATTTCACAATTCATATACATGTCTAGCTTTTTGCAATTAGCAAAGTACTTTCATGTCTATAATTCCATTTAAATCTTCAGAGCAATTTCTTGAGCTGGTTAGAACAAGTGTTATTATCTTGAAGTATTATTATATTTTACAGATTAAAAAAAATCTGAAGCTTAGAGAATTTAAGGAACTTGCCAAAGACATATGACAGATGGTAGAGCTCCAATGATCAACACCACTCCTCTTTTCTTACTTTATTTTTGTAAACTACCCATGTAAATGAGGAAGAGATAAATGACAGAGATACAGCATCATTAAACTGGGTTGGGATGAGATGGGAAAGTACAGATGACACTGAATATAATACAGATATCAAAGAAATGTAAACATATAGAAAATTCATTAAGTCCCCAGATATTGGATTATTTCTAAGTATAACAAACAAGAATACCAAATGTAAACCACTCTGTTTCTGGACTTAATTCTAATCAGTTACAAAGAAGCCCTCGGTTACTAATTTAATTAATGTCAAAGTAAATATTAATTTCTTCTTAGAATCAAGGGAACATAGGAGATCTGACACTTAAGTTCACAAACTTTGCCACTGTGTGCTTACATTGGCAGCACTGCACAAACAACTCGGTAAGGTGTCATCACCTTGGTGTATCTGTGCCTCACAGCTATGTTAGTGTCGACGTGTGGCCGTGTCTTGCTGAGTGGCATTCATTATTGTTGCATGTTTTTGTGTGCCGTCGCTTGATGGTGGCAGCTTGAATTAGAGCAACAAACAAACATGAGATTTCTTGTTAAACTCAGCAAGAGTAGAAGTGAAATCAGGGATCTATTACTCCAAGTTTATAGGGATGATGCATAAGGAAAATGGCAGTGTACAAATGGAGTAAATGTTTTTCTGAGGGGAGAGAATGCATCACTGATGAAGAGAGGTCACAGCGGCCAGTAACAAGCAGAACTGATGAAAACAATGCAAAATTTTGTCAAATTGTGTATCAAAATCATTGGCAGATTGTGAGAAGCATGGCAGACCAAGTAAACATCGATAGAGAAACACTTAGGAAAATCTTCACTAAAAATCTTGGCATGAGAGAGGTGTGTGCAAAACTGGTCCCGAAGGAGCTCACTGATGAACAAAAGCAAAGGAGAGTCGAATTTTGCCAAGACCTTTTGGAGAAGCAAGGCAATGTTTTGGGATGTGTTATCACTGGTGATGAAACATGGGTGTACCAATACAGCCCTGAAACAAAGCGTCTAAGTGCACCATGGAAGCCAGCCAAGTCTCCATGATCCAAAAGTTCCATCAGTTCAAGTTGAATCAAAACGGTGTTGCTAACTTTTTTTTTATATCAGAGGATTGGATTGTTCATTCTCAATTCGTACCAACTGGACAGTCAACCAAGTTTACTCTTCGGAAGTGCTGGAAAAGCTGCATGAAAAAGTTAGATGAAAACGACCTCAACTTTTCCCAACAACTCATGGCTCTTGCATCATGACAATGCACCAGCTCACATGTCACTGTCTGTGAGGGAGTTTTTAGCCAGTAAACAAATAACTGCATTGGAACATCCTCCCTACTCAATGATTTTTCTTTACACAAAGATAAAAGGAAATATTGAAAGAAAGACATTTTGATGACATTTAGGACATCAAGGGCCAGCTCTGACGGCCATTCCAGAAAAAGCGTTCCAAAATTGCTTTGCAGGGTGGACTAGGTGCTGATGTCAGTGCACAGCTTCCCAAGGGGAGTTCGTCAAAGGTGACCATAGTGATATTCAGCAGTGAGGAAGGCAGCACTTTTGCATGAACTTAATTAAGTCAGACCTCGTAAGTGGCAGAGTCTTATAAAAATCCAAACACAATAAAACACTTTCATTCTCTTTTCATACTTAACAGAAGAGGCCTCTGATTTTATTTAGCCACTCTCAACAGATAATGTAGAAAAATTTCAAATAAATATAAGCAAAGGAATTATTGGCTTCCTTTTTTCATCCACGGGATATCTGGACCACTCCTGCCAAGTTTCAGATGCCAGCCTTCTGATATACCGCCCCCTCTCCCGTGGTAGATTCCACACTAGTAACCAAGGATGGAAGAGAATTGGGAAGGGGGAGTGCAAACTCACAGTTGCTGATTCCACTCTCTGGCTGTCTTGTTTTTCTCAGATTGGATGCACAAAACTAATAATTATTGCATGACAAATGAGGAACAAATTGAAGTGTGACTCCAGCTTGTGAAAATCTTGGGCGCATAAATCTTTGAACATGACACATCCAACTTTGCAAATTGTTGCATCCAAAATGTCGTTACTCTGACAACCAGTTTTCTTTCTTAGATTCATCTTCTGTCTCTTTGTGGCTTTTATAATTTTGAACTAACATTCCAGGTATTAAAGCTTAATAAGGAAACAATTCTTAAACTTAATGTTTTCTTCATTTAAAAAACACCTATGGAGTTTCACCTAAATTGCCTAGGTCGGGGGATGAGAACATCTCTCTCATGCAGGATTTCTTCTGGGTCCACTGCAGTTGTTCTAGGTCTTTCCTTAAAATAATGATCTCAGTTAATGTTTTTCGGTTTTAGATTTTTCATGTACTAATAAGATTAGTTTCATTTATTTATTATAAAATGCCCTGCCTTGCACATTAAAAATATTAAGATAAAATAATTAGCAAAAGCGTTTTCCAATTCCTATTATTTCAATATGGAATTGTGATCTTTTCTAGTTTAGGGCGTTGGCCTGAGTTACCCTTCACATTAGCCGACCCACGATGTGTTTGGTGGTTTTCTACTTTTCTCTGAATTCATTAGGATTGAGAAATTTTTACCTATGTATTATTTCAATGGAAAGAATTCCAAGATAAAAAGAACTCAGTCATATTGATCTGTGAATTACGAAAGGCCAAAGCACCTTTTGAATCCCAGATTGGCAAACACGCTGTTATTTGTTGCTGTGTGATACCAAACCGTTATCAAATGTCAAGTCAGCTTCAGTCATTTGCAAAAATTCATCTCCTAAGTTTCATGAGGGGTAAATGTTTGTTGTGATTGCTGTGTTTTGTTTCTTACATATTTTAAAGTTTAAAAAGTCCAGCATTCCACATCTCACTGGTATACATCTCCTTCACTATCCACAACCCTTATGTAGGCCCTGAATGCTCAAGTTCAGTGGCTCCCTTCACAGTGCAGTGAGCTAAGTGAGTGGCCGGCCATTTGAAAGGAGTCTATTCTATCTCACTTTAATATTCTGAATCAATGCATCATGTAAATGCATTCTGAATAATGCATGCCTCCTACTTTAATTACTTGTTTAATTAGTTTGTTTCAAAGCCTAGAGCAACGGCTGCTGCTTCGATGATTGGAAAATTGCTTCCAGTTGCAGAAACCTATTTCCTGTGGTTTCTTCTGGCAGTGATTGCAGACCGGCCGCCCCCCGTCATTCGCCAGGGTCCTGTGAACCAGACGGTGGCGGTGGATGGCACTTTGGTGCTGAGCTGTGTGGCCACAGGCAGTCCCGTGCCCACAATTCTATGGAGGAAGGATGGGGTCCTTGTTTCAACCCAGGATTCTCGAATTAAACAGCTGGAGACCGGAGTGCTGCAGATCAGATACGCGAAGGTAACTTGAAAGGACACCCCGTGTTTCCCATTCTGTGTCCCTTTGTTTTTGCCTCCAGCGACGAGTGTTGAAGTCTGGAATCTTAGAATTCGTGAAATGCCACACAGGAGTATTAATATATTTTTCATGGGATGCTTCCTCCTCTCAGACGTTCCACTGTGTATAATATTTAAGATGATTTGACTCATAATTTAGCCCATAGCAAGTGATTTAAGGTTTTATAGGGAAGAGAAAAGAAGATGATTGAGACCTATTGAGGAAGGTAGATGGGGACTTGTGGGAGGAAAAAAAATACCTTCTAAGCAGTGGAATGATGGAGTCACTCATTCCATGGAGCATTTTTTTCAAAGGTATTTGTCAGAACCACTTTGCGTCAGTGTACCTCACCAGTTCTCCTATTGTGAGTGTTGGTTCAGCAGCTCGTAATCACACAACACTGTGTACACAAAGCAAAACGAAAAGGCAGTGCACACACGGAGTGCTCGTTCCGAGTCAGCGCGTTAAAGGAGGAAAATCCCACAGGTTGGTGGGGACAATTTAGGGATTTATCTTCCCGGGGCATCACATCCCGTACCTGTTCTTTCAGGACTAGAGTGTTCTGTTTTGATTTTTCTTTTTCTTTTTAGGTCAAGATCAGACAAGCTCTGGAGGCAAATGAAAGGATAGCCTTGTCAGCAATCAGCATAAATTTTAATTGCTTTATTGCCTATTACGGGTGGCTTCTTTGACGTTTTAGATTAGCATAGTTGTTCCTTTCATGTGCCACAGAAGTTCATATGTTACACTTTTTTGTGACTTTGTTATTGTAACTGCCAGAGCAAGATGACAACATTCTTGCTTTACCAAACATAAAGATAATAGAGTCATGACCCGCAGTGGAGGTGTATTGGTTCATTATACTGCTGAGCATTTTGCAGTTGGACACGTGGCCTGTGTTTGTATTCTGACATTCAGTCTTTAGAAGGGAGAGAGAGCGCTCATTCCAACTAGGGTTTGACTTTTACACTTATTAAACTACCTGAAGTTAAGGTTTTAAAAGGGTGAGGATGAGGATTGAAGAAGAAGAAATCATCTTGCATTCTATCCTTTTTACATGAACATCTGTTTATCCCAGATACCCATGTAGTTATAACCGATTCAATAGGAAACAGCAAGAGAAGTCATTGGCTGCACTTCAGCCAGGCTTATTGTGTGACTTATTAAATAGAAAGATAGAATTGAACAATAACGACAAACGCTTTAAATTGTTTATTGTCCCTGGCACTGAAAGTACTGTTAATGCAATTAAGAATTATATTTTATTATATAATCAGAAGAACCATATAAAAGTTTCTTACATCTCCATGCCATATTCTGCTTCACTGCAGATATATTTCATTCAATGCAGATACATTCAATTAAGAGGTAGTGCCTGGTGAGCAAATTGGAATGCAGTTAGCCATATTCAGGGGCCGCACCCAGACCTGTAATTGCTTTCCAGCTCGCTGAGCTCTGGATTGTTCCAAATATTTGTTTTCCATCTGTCTTCTCAGCTGGGTGACACTGGTCGGTACACCTGCATTGCGTCAAACCCCAGTGGTGAAGCAACGTGGAGTGCTTACATTGAAGTCCAAGGTAAAGTCGATAGTGTTTTTAACCTTAAAATAAAGCTTCCGGTGCCGTTGTTTACTTACTGGTTGAATCCTGATGCCTCAGTAGGTGTGTGGATATGTTATCTACACTCATTTATGTGCTTAACTGTATGTGCAAACCTTTTTTATCTTTCTCCTTTTTGTTAGAATTTGGAGTTCCAGTTCAACCTCCACGACCCACCGACCCAAATTTAATCCCTAGTGCTCCCTCAAAGCCTGAAGTTACAGACGTTAGCAGAAATACAGTAACATTGTCATGGCAACCAAACTTGAATTCAGGTGCAACTCCAACGTCTTATATTATAGAAGCCTTCAGGTAGAGTGAAGCTCATGTTTCCCAGGTGTTGTTCTTCTTTGGGAGTTACTGTTCAATATGCAGGTTCTAATTTGTATATCTCTCCTTAGCCATGCATCTGGGAGCAGCTGGCAGACTGTAGCAGAGAATGTGAAAACAGAAACTTTTGCCATTAAAGGACTCAAACCTAATGCAATTTACCTCTTCCTTGTGAGGGCAGCTAATGCATATGGAATTAGTGATCCGAGCCAGATATCAGATCCAGTGAAAACACAAGGTAAATATTGATTTATTCAGCTTGTGACACCTACTTATCCTTAGTTGTCATAATTTCACAGGTAAATCATGTGTACGACATGCTAGGATTGTACATTTAGCAGATCTGTTTTTGAAGTTGCTCAATTAATTTTTAATACATAAGCAAAATAGCTGCAAAATTGATCATTTTCTGGACTAAGTATCCCAAGATACAACTAATAACAGAGAACTATTTCTCTGTTTACAAGGTCACAAAGCCAGTGTTACAAGTGTTCTGGGACTATTCTTATATTCAGTTTTGTAATTTTAAACATGGTTATGTGTGGGTGTAAAATCTTAACCATAATAATTACAAAGGCTGTCCAGAAAAAAAAATCCATCCATAAATGCTTCTGTTTTTCATATTACACAGCAGGATATTTTCTGGACAGCCTTGTATATTTAAAATTGATTAAATTTTCTTTATATTGAGACGAGTCCTCATAACCTTCTAGAAGAGTTTGGAACATTACAGTCCGAATCCAGGTAATACTTCATGGAAATCATGCAGATGTAAAGAGATTTTGGGGAAGATGAGCTTGCCTAGTTCTAAATTTCTCTGTCCAGTCAACCTCCAATTAAGTAGAATGAAGAAACATCCTTTAGATCTTTACGTTGTTTGGTTTGTTTCTGGTGATTGTGTGAGTCATAGAAATGGAAAGCATGTATGCTTAGGTAAAAAATGAGCTAAAGAAACAGAGAAAAGGAAAAATGAACAGCTTAGAACTGCTTCTGAAACACCTGACATTGAAATTGTTGTTCACTTGGACCACATTCTGGATATATTGCTTTTTTATTGTCTTTTGTGAATAGAAATGATTCTTAGTTCTCAACAGACAGGTTATCTCCCATTCCCCTTCCTGCTCATCTATTTTAATACTTTAGTAGGAGTAAGTGTATATATTAGAAGAATGAATTTGAATCCACCTTTACCTTTTTTAGAACATACTGCCATTGCAATTAAAATATGCTTGCCCTTTTATTAATAAAGGATGATAATGATAGATGTTAGTGATTAGAAATAGAACATTATTTTCTCAACATATGCAGGAATCCATAATGTCTCTATCTTGAGCTTTACATGGGCAAAGGGGAGAAAAATGTAATAAGTTAGCATGATAGAAACAAGTTATACCCCAAATTACTGAAAGACTTAAACTCTTTTCTTTTCTTGTTTTGGGAGAGGGTCAGCCAGCCGTGTCGCATGTTTTGTCTTCGGCAGTGGGTGTATAAACAGCCTTTTCGGAAGGACTTTTGTTGCAGAATTCCCAGAGAAAGCAAACCGAGTTGTAGAACATGCCCACGTCTGTCTCTTGCTGTGTTAATTCAACACACCCAAATGCCTGTATTTGTTATTATGAGTCACCTCACCAGGAGCTTTGATATTCTTGGAGCCCGCCTTAGGCCGTTGGAGGTTTTCAGTATTAGACACGCATTTGTAAAGAATGCAGAAACTATGACAGCTGTAATGTGAAGTTCAACTTTTGTCCCCACTACCATGGTCTCTACCTAGGGGACTCTAAGGGAAGGTTTGGATTGAACTCTATTCTGTCGTATGGCCCTACGGATGATTTTCTAAAGAATATCTTCATTTGTAAGTGAGGACAGAGTTAACATTTTATCTGAATATGTCTTTTAAAATTTTAATCAAGTTAACCTTTGCCCACGAATACTGCGTCAACTGGAAGACTAGAAACATAGTGAAGCAGGCATACAATTTTGAAATCAAAGACTGTTTCATCTCAGCCCCTTGACGTACTAGCTGGATGCAGTGGAGTGAATTATTGCTGAGCCTCAGTTCCCTCCCTCCCCCATATAATAGCACTAAATGTACCTGCTCCACAGGGTTGGATAAGGATTAAACTAACTACTCAATTTGAGTATACAAGACTCAGATTTCTTTTGTATTCTATGCCATGAGACTATCACTGGACTTAGTCATTTCTTTCACTGTCTGGTCTAAAAATAAAAGAAATCATAAAATTTACAGATACCATAAAACCGAGAAAGACAGCTAGCATGCTGAATGAGGGAATTCGAGGTAAATGTAGTTGACAGGTTGGAATGATGGGCCAGCACTACCAAGATGGAAATTAAGAGAGCAAATTTAAAAGTCTGCCCCTTGGTCTGAGGTTTTAAAAATTAGTTAAGAGGATAGACTGAGGTTACTGGGCTTAAAAGTGGGTACATGTGAGTGTGTGTCAGGTCAGTGGGGGACAGGCCGGCTTTGGGGTTTGAAGTCAATTAACGCATGGACCTGAGCCCACTGAGTGATGTAAGAATCAAAGTAGTCTTAGCTGGCATTAGCAGGACCAGTCTGGGTCAAGTAATCTCTCCCCTTCACTCTGAACTGGTCAGATCATGCATGGAGTGAGGTGGTTTTTTTCTGAGCATCAACGTTTTCAGGTAGACTTTGAAGAGGACACTGAGAGTCTTGGTAGGGCTGCATGGAAGGGTAAAAAAAAATCACATCACAGGAAAAGAAATCCAAGAATCTTGGATTTTAACCCTCCAACTGGTACAGTTAGCATAGGTATGATTTTTTTTCCTTAAAATTTTGTCATGTGAAAGAGATATACTTATCCTCACTTCACACAACAAAACAAGACCTGTGAGTAGAGTCACATTGAGGAAGATTTCATTGTGTAATTCTCGGACTGCTTTTTAGATACTGTGATACCCAGGTGAGGGTCTGGCTGATATTGGCTATAGCTGGAATCCGGGGAAGAACCTGGGAAAAAAATCCATTTGGACGGTTCAGAACATGGAAGTAGTAAAGAACCAGGGTGGAGGGAATTCAGGAGAAGCTGGTTGGAAATGGATTCATAAGGGCGTAGGCATATCGAGACTGTCCAAAAATAAAATATATCCAGCCACACACACCTCTGTTTTTCCTATTACGTGGCTGGATATTTCTGGACAGCCCTCGTATTTCTGTAACCATTTCTGCAACATGGCTGCAAATAAAGTCATTCCCCAAGTGGAGATCTTTATGAGTGAGCTGAGTCTAAGGGGAAGAGTTGCAAAAATAGAGGGTTTCCACTTCAGGCGTCAGGTGGACCTATGTCACAGTTGTAGTTAGAACCTCGTCATGGGCTAGCCAAAGTCTGTGTTTGCAAAGGCAGGATTTGACAAGGCACGGAAGCTGAGATGAGTAGCTGGCCAGCAGGGGTGGCCTCATCGCAGAGATGGGGGTGGTTGTGACTGCCGTTAACTACTGTTCTTCAGCTACATGTCCTGCCCACACAGCATCCTTGAGCCCTGTTCTTTTAAAGAATATGTTCACAGACACCAAATGCACAGATTATGTATGAGATAGACAATAAGACCAGTTACTATAAATAACCAAGTGGGGCCTGGATATTCTTCTTTCGGAGATGGGATCCCAATATTGGGGAAGCGGGTGCAGAGAATCATCTCAGATTGTCTCTGAGTCTCTTTCTGAAGGTTGCAAAAGACCTTTTACACTGTAATGCAACTCTTTCAGGAGGAAGAGGAAACCAGAACAATAAAAAACTGATTGGTGGACTTCTAAACATTCTGTTATTAGACAACATTTTTCATCTTTCTCTCTGATGGGAAATTTTCTAAAATAATATTGTAGACTGCTGTTGTTAAAACAGTTACACTAAGCCAGGAATATCCAGCCATGTAATAGGAAAAACAGAGGTGTGTGCGATGAACTGACAAGGTTATTGGAAACCAGAGGAATTAAAGATTGGGATGCCATAGTAATTACCTTTTTAAATACAACAGACTCTCGGTTAGCCGGCACCCGTGGGGTTTGGTAGATGCTGGATAAATGTAAGTAGACTCTTCCTGCAAATGTTTCCAGTTTCTTAAGAGTGCCAGCTGCTTGAGTTCTGTTTAACAGAGAGGCTACTGCAGATATTTACATGGTTGAAGATACTTCCTAAAAGACAGACCATTCCCTGAGGATAGAAGCTCACCTATGATAGAACATGTTTAGAAGCTGACATACAGGGTGTTTGCTATGATACTAATTCATTTTATCTCAGCTGAGTTCAATTCTTAAGCACATTCTTTATGGATGGCATTTTGCTAGGTGTTCTGGAGCCACCAAGGTCGACCAGATCCCTGCCCTCGCGGTCAGGCCCTCACATGCCTTACCGAACACAGTCCTCCCAAGTAGCCCCGTAAATGTTGCCGTTTGACAGATGAGGAAACAAAAATAATGAAGTTCAGACATCTCCCCAAGGGTGCATGGCCATGAAGTTGCTGAACAGGGTGCAAACCCAAGTCTGTCTTATTCAAAGGATGTCACTCTTACCCTGGAGATAGAAGGGAGCTGAGGTTATAGGAGCAAATAAGGGAGTGGGGAAGGACATAAGCCTGAGATGGCAAAGTGACGTTCAAGCGCTCTCAACCTGTGCTCACAGCCTGACAACCAGTCGTAGCCAGAGATAAAGTATGATGCAGCATGAGGAGCCCAAATCACTTCAGTTGTTGTTCTAATTTTGCTTATTTATGAGCTCAATTTAGAGGCCCAGTATACGAGGACTGTCCGGAAAGTATCCAGCCCTGTAATCTGAAAAACAGAGACACTTAGGGCTGGATGTTTTTTCCAAAGAGCCCTCGTCTATACCGTCAAGGGCATTATTGCCGAAAGTGTTTGATCACACTCTGCCTATCGTCTCTTCCGTTAGCCTGCCTTCCCTGGACTCCATGAAAGATACATACCAACCTCACTTTTAACATTTGCTGCTTGGCTTTCTATCCAGAGTCTGTTCTTTGAAAGTATTCAATCATTCAGAAAATTCTTTCTGTTGTTTATGGGATGATAAATAATCTAGGATATTTGTTCCAAGATACAGTCCTCTGAGAATTCTAGGTGCAAAAAAGAATTTAATTTTCTTTTCTTTTTCACCCTGTGTTGCCTTTAACTATTATAAACAAAGGAAAGCATGTGTATTATACACCTTTTTAGTAACAGGCAATTTTTATGGAGTACTGACTTGAGAAAGTTTAACAGAACAGTTCCTTATTGGAAAAGAGAAGTCCAATGTAAATAAACACTAATTCTTACTTTTCTAACATGTTGGTGTTCTTGAGATTAAAACCTTTGGGTCAAACCTTTAGAGTGATACTGTAGCCAAATGAAGTCAAACCATCATCAACTAAAGAGCTGTTACGTGCTCTTTTCTCATCAGATCTATCCTATCCCACCCCATTCCATCCCACCCCATTCTATTCTGTTTATGGGTAGCTCTGTATCCTCTGTTGTAGCCACTAACTTATCATACACCTAATTTGGGAAGACATCCAGGTTCTTCCTTTAAGCTGTAAGTTGTCTTGACATTTTTGTGTGCTTGCTTTTCATTTATTCATGCCTCCCTTCTTTTCCCGACCCATCTACTGCAATGTCTGCTCTGTTCTTTTGTACATAATTAAGATCACTACCGAAGGTTACAACAGACTCTATGTTAGGTTCCTCAACCTCAACCTCAACCTCAACCTCAACCTCAACCTCGGGAAGAAAGCCATCAGTCCAGGGAGGGAGGGGCCCTCACACGCTGTTCCATTGTTATTTTGCCTGCTGCTCGGTTTGCATTCTGTTCCCCTCTCTCCCTCCCTCTCTCTCTCTCTCTCTCCTTCTCTCCCTCCCTCTCTCTCTCTCTCTCTCTCTCCCTCTCTCTCCCTCTCTCTCTCTCTCTCTCTCTCTCTCTCCTCCTCCTCTCCCCCCCTCCCCCCTCCCTCCCTCTCTCCCTCTCTCTCTCTCTCTCTCCCTCTCCCCCCCTCCTCCCTCCCTCCCTCTCTCTCTCTCTCTCTCTAATATAAAGGTTAAGTTGTTCCTACTCTGTATCGCAGGTTGGCCTCACAGTCACGATGAGTCTTCTTTTCTGGGAGGTGAAGGATCCTTTCACCACATTTTCATTCAAGTCAATAACACAGTCTTCTTGCATTGTTGCAGATGTTCCCCCAACAAGTCAGGGCGTGGACCACAAACAGGTCCAGAGAGAACTGGGGGACGTCGTGCTGCACCTCCACAACCCCACCATCCTGTCTTCCTCTGCCATTGAAGTGCACTGGACCGTGAGTCACTGTTGTTGCAATGTTTGGTCACAGTTTTAATAAGCAGATGAATTCTGGGAGATCGTATGTAAATAAAAAAACTATGTGTGTGTGTGTATATATAATATGCAACAGATAATTAAATTACATATGTCTGCTGCTCACTCTCCACCAATGATAACTTTATAATGTAAGCATTTTTTTTTTATTATGGTACCTGTGGGCTGGCTTTAAACCAAGTTTTATGTTTGTGTGGATTTTCTATTATGCTGCAATAATGAACTTGACCAGTGTCAGAGGAAAGAAATGCAGAGTATTAACTATGAATATATAACTTGTGATGGGATTATTATCACATGAATTCTTTTAAACTTATAAATAGTTCTCAGTAATTAAGTAGTTTTTTAAAATTAGAAAGGGGTAAAACATCTTACTGCTTCATCACCTTGACCCTTGACAGACACATCCCTAGATGTCTGTCACAAAACTTCTGTGACACCTCACATTTCTGCATGAAGCATAAACATTAATAGCTAATATACAGGGTCCGGCAGAAGTAACGCCTGGACTTAAGTTTCGATTTTATTACAAAATCACAACCTTACATGCTTATGACTATAATAAAAGATTTGGCATACATTACCAGCTCATAAAAAAGCATTATTTGTGTAACCATAAGCTAGTATGGTTATGATTTTGTTATAAAATCATAACTCAAGTCCAGGCATTACTTCTCCTGGACCCTGTATAGTAAACTGAGAAACTGAACACATTATAAAAGTTAGTGATTTGTTTTCTTTGTATTCTACTTTATATAAATACTAGAAAACCGTGGGGTGAAGTCAAATAGAATTTTTTTGCATTTTGTCACATTTAATTTTCATACTTTTCTAATAAATGACTACAAATGTTACCTTTTTATTTGTCATTTTAACAGGTAGACCAACAATCTCAGTATATTCAAGGATATAAAATTCTTTATCGGCCATCTGGAGCCAATCATGGTGAATCAGAGTGGTTAGTTTTTGAAGTGAGGACACCAACCAAAAATAGCGTCGTTATCCCTGATCTCAGAAAGGGCGTCAGCTATGAAATAAAGGCTCGTCCTTTCTTCAATGAATTTCAAGGAGCAGACAGTGAAATTAAATTTGCCAAAACCCTAGAAGAAGGCGAGTATAATGAAGGGTGTGATTTCTATGCATCGCAGTATATTTATTAGTTCTTCATTGAATTTTTTAATGTTACTAGTGTTATTAACTGCCTTTATATTGAACATTATATTTTGCTAATAGAATTTGTTTAATTAAAACTACTATAAAACAAAATTGTATAATACTTTAATAGAAGTCTGTATAAAAATGGGCAAATGTGAACATGATATTACATAATGGCATATATGGAATATATTTAATTATTCAGAACTAAAGTTCAGAGTTAAAGATGGAAATGTTTTCAATTTGCTTGCCATTCCATTAATTAGTTTTCATTCATTCATTGAATATTATCTTGAGTAATGATTTATTATTGAGTAAATAAGGTTAGTCATGTCTTGGTTTGCCCACGACTTTTCAGGATTACCATTTTATACTTGACTCATGTCCCTGGACACTTCTCAGTTCTAGACAAACCAGTATGATTGACCATCCTATAACTGGAAATTAAAAATTAATATTTACATAAATGTAAAAGGTTACATATCATAACTATATTCTTTTAAAAACAGCCTAGCCAGAATTTTCTCCTAAAATGTCTTTAATACTTTGAACATATAAATGATAGGATAGAGTTAATATCACAGATGATTGGCATTCATCTTTATACTTTTGAACATTATTAGGGAGAACATGGCACTATGTCACTTTGGTTCTAAAAAATGCACGCTAACATTGGGTTGGTGACACGGAGGAAACAAATAGTGTGAGACAGCTCAGACTTCGATGAGATACAGCTTTAAAACGTGTTCATGTATTGATAGAATTTTTATGTAGTCATTGACTTTAAATATTAGGTGCTTGCTTTCAGTGTTCCCTAATGCACTCTTAACACTTGTACTTTCCGAAACAATTCAATAGCTCCCAGCGCCCCGCCTCAGAGTGTAACTGTATCAAAGAATGACGGAAATGGGACTGCGATTCTTGTCAGTTGGCAGCCACCTCCAGAAGACACTCAAAACGGGATGGTCCAAGAGTATAAGGTAATTCCTACACAGTGATGTTCTGGACAGCCCGCGCCCCTGGTGTTGTGCGTGGGTATTTGGCGCCATCTGCTGGTCCACGCAGCAGCGTGTAAAAGTATTTTTAAAACACTCCTGATTATTCAGTAATTGTGAATACTAATTCGTTTTTAAGCCATTTGAAAATAAAAATTAAAAGACAACTGACATGTTCACAAAATATATAGGTCCATGTTATTTCACACAAACAACAAATGTAAATGCTAATAAAAACATTATATATGTATGTTTTTTATACACACACACACACGTATATAAATAATTTTCTCTTTTTTCCCCAAAATAGTAGTTTAAATACATTATATTTTGCAGGATTGGGTTGCCCTGTGGAATTGTCTCTGAGTCACATTCTGTCAAATATGATTTGCTTCCCTTTTTTAACATGCTTGAAAATCTAGAACTTTGGAGCTAAGTTAAAAACATAATTTAAGTGTACATGAAAATCAGTTGTTTCTCTATAAACTTTGTTTGAGTCTCAAGAAATCCAATTATAAATTTCTGTATGCTTAACGGAATTTTTTAATTATATGATGCATTGTTAAGTGATTTATTCTAGTGATTTGAATAATTATCTCTACTTGTGAAGTCATTGGCTCCATTCATTGAATTTAGAGGGTCTTGTGTAGGCTTATTTTGTGCAAATATTTTTAAGCATACCAAGGTACAAGAGAAACTAAGTTAGAGACATGATGTTTATCCTATCAATGAATCTTTATTATGGGATAGTCTTAATGAGCTGGTATCTCAAATTAGACTTTTCTTGTCCGTGAGTCATTAAAAGGTAAGAATCTGTAAACCTTGAAGTGCTTTCTCATGAGTTTCAAGGTTATTTCAATACCGGGAGTGTCAGGATAGTATGATTCAGTACAGAAAAAAATAAACGTTTATGGAGGTTTTTAAGGATTTTAAATGAGGTGATGTCTCAGCTCTCAAGCAAAATTGTGTGATGTAGGCATTTTCCCCTAAGAGTCAAAACTCATTTTTCTCTTGAAGAAATGTGAAAGAGTGGATTGCACTTAACTTCATGGTCAATTTAAAATAATAAAATGTCTTTCAGAACCTGATTGCCTGGTACAAAATCAGTTTGTGGCTTTGGTTCAGCTGCGTAATGTAATTGGGAAGTCACTGTGGACTCTTATTTCCAAAGGGTCGGATCCTGGTGTAGAGTCTGACCATGTGCTGTGTTATGCATTGACACTATGGTAAAATATTAACTTCCAAAGATTAAAAAAAAAAACAAGAATAAAGGTTATTGCTCATGTGATAAGAGGACACTGATATTCTTTGCTTTATTTTAAATCCCATTTTTGATTACAAAGTAGGCAATAGGCTACTTGAAGCTAATTCCATGTCTTGCCTGAGGACATCATAACAAATAGAGAACGTGGTTCGCTTCTCCCTGGACCGTTCGTTTTCTTACAGAACCTGAGTCCAAGTACCTTCACGTACCATGTCCAAGTTCTTGAACGTTGCGAAAGCTTTCTCTTTGATTAAATAATCCTTTAGTCAAATTTAAATGAAGGATTATGGTGTAGTTCAGAAATCTTTGTTTCCTAAAAATTAATTCCTATTACAAATACCATTATTAAAACTAATGAGCTGTACAGTAATTTCCTCATAAGAACATTTTTTTCAGGGCATACATATTGTTCTTTATGATCTTACATGTGATCAAATGCTAAATAATATTCCCATTTAAATACAAGATTGGAGTGCTCCTTTTCTCTCATTGTTAATAGTTCAACCTCTCGTAGGCTGAGTGAAGAAATCCTAGGATGACCTTACATCTTGAATTTAGTTTTATTTTTAAGAACCGTACTTATACAAAAGTATTTTAGATTATTCAGAAACTCTTGTCTCTTTTTGTTTAAACCAAATGATTCTTGATTTTGATAGAAAAGGTGATGTGATGGACAGCACCCAGAGAACTGTTGAAGTCAAGTGCTAGACTTGGGGCTTCCTTCTCATCTTTGCTTTGTGATTATGGGTCATCTCCTGTGTGCCTGGCCCACGGGAGGGATGCAGGTGCTGAAGGGTCATAGATAAGTTGTTCTTATCTGATATACACAGCTTCCTGCTCCCCCAGACAAATAATTTCTTGGTGTTTAAAAAAGAAAAAAACCTTGATGATATGGGCTGATAGAAACTAGTGTCTTCAAGCAAAAATATGTTAACTTACCTGCTGTCATCACACGAGACTCTCAGTTAACCAGCACCCACGGGGATGGGTAGATGACAGGTAAATAAATGTAAGTAGACTCTGTTAACCGAAACTCAAGCCACCAGCACCTTCAAGCACCTGACAAGAAAATTTTAGCTGTGGCTTGAGAGTGCCGCTTGCTTGAGTTCTGATTAACAGAGAGCCTGTTCTGTATGAGAAAGTTGGAAGTGGTCCTGAAGGTCCTACAAACACTGAGTTTGCCTGGAAGCAACTTTTCAGAACACGAGCCTAGGGAAAATTGACTTTTGAAACTTAGATTCGGCTCACGATCCATCTGAACTCTGTCTAGTTCTAAAATCACAACTATGTTGATCTTTGCATGAACTGAAATAAGTTAACAGCTTAAGAACATCCACTGTGTTCTTCTCACAGGTTTGGTGTCTGGGCAATGAAACTCGTTACCATATAAACAAGACGGTGGATGGTTCCACGTTTTCTGTGGTCATTCCTTCTCTGGTGCCCGGGATCCGATACAGTGTAGAGGTGGCGGCCAGCACCGGGGCTGGGCCTGGAGTGAAGAGCCAGCCACAGTTTATCCAATTAGGTAAGTGCTGGTGCGACCTGGTTCGAGAGTAGATCACTGTTTGCTTTGCCTGTGTGTGTGTGTGTGTGTGTGTGTGTGTGTGATGGGGTTAACTTTATGGTACATATGTGTGTGCGCGCGCACACACACACACACACACACACACACACACACAGATATACATGGGCGGTTTGGGGAAAAACCCAGCCATAAATGCCTCTCTTTTTCACATGGCATGGCTGGAGACTTTCCGGACAGCCTTCATAGATCAGTCATAACTAAACCTGAATGTCGCCAAGCACACATTTTACATGACATTACAAGCAAAAGGCTATCAGGACTAGATTCAGTCACCCTAATCTAGTCCTATAAAAATTTTTTTGTTGTTTATCCAACAAATACTATTAATTGAGCACCAAAGATACCTCAACGAACAAGACAGACAGAATCTGGACCTTCATGGAAATGACAGTTGTTTGGATTTAAAAAAACAAACAAACAGATTTTCACGTTACACTTATACTAGGCTTACAATTATGCAATTCATATTCACCATTTTTGTGTCTATTTAAACTTACAATTGCTTTTTTATGGCAAAAGATAGACTGAGACTTCAAAGTCCATTGGAATACGGTTACGTGGTCATAGCTTGTAAAAACAATGTGTGCCTCAAAAGTTAGAGGAATGAAAAATGACGAGCATTCTTCATTAGCAAAATTCATGGTAGGTCCAGGGGTGTGAATATAAAATACAAATTAGCACGGGGTCATCTAAAATCTAAAACAAACAGCAACAAAAACAGTGACAAAATACTGTTGTAAATGTGAAAGGGAAAGGACAGGGTCCAGTGTTGAGGTGACATTTGAATTACAAAAGATGCTGAGAAGTTTATAGTCAACTTCATGTTCGATTGTTTGTTCTGGATCAGAAGTTAAGCATTAGTAATGTTCTCTTCATTAATAAGTTATGAAAAAGGATCAGATACGTGAATCCTTATACTTCACAAATAAGTACATAGTATTCTTCGTGTTGATGGCATCCTAGAGTTTCTTTTCAAGCAAAATTAAGAAATATTTGGCTTTAAATAAACTCTGCTGTGGTGCATAATGAACTTTACATTTGATTTGGAAACTGTTCTTGATGTTTCATTGTGAAGACATTGCTACCTGCTCTAACAGACACACTTGTAGAATTTTGGTTGTCTAACACTGTGATGGCCATCTGAAGGCCCCAGTGATGGGAGGGACTCTGTTCTACACAGAACCGGAGGGTCCCAGGCTGATGAGGCTTATCTGCTTTCATGTTGGGCTTCAAAGGGTGACCCTGGGCCAGCAGAGAGGAAGCATAGAAACACATAGTGTGTGGGAGGGTTTAAGGGTCCACATGGCTCTCGGCCCGAACTCTGTGGTGTGATTCCAAATCGACGCGTGGGAACATCACACAATGAAGTCCATGGCCAGGACGCTCCGTCCCAACAACTCCATGTTGGGAGAGTCCCATTCAGTCCTTCCAGTAGACTGCTTGCTGTCTCTGCCACGGCCATGGACCAGAACTTGAGTTTTGGATTCCCTTTTACATTTAGCACATTTTAAAACAGTGTGTATATATATATATATATATACTCGTATACAACTTTTAAATGCACATGGCTTCATGGTTTATTTCTGGTTTGTTTTTTGTGACATTCCAAGCAATACAGAGTGTGACAGTGTTATATAAGATAAGTTTAGATACTTTTTTACTCAACTAGTTACTCAGTTTTGTGAAATGTCAGTGTTACATATTAAAATTGGAATTCTCACTTACGTTGTGATAACCCTACACAGTGTGGATGTTATTTACCTGTTCTGATAATATATGACTTTTAGTCCTGGGTTTTCAAAGAGGAATTAGAAAAGGGACCGTGTCCATTTTATGTATTAAGATTTAAATCACGGGATTGAAGGGTCAAATGATTTTCTTGAAATTCTAAATGTGTTCTAGTGTTTTCCATATCTTAATATAGGCTCAGCTGCAGTGAGACAAAGACGGAGATAGAGCGTGGTCGTTTCAGCCATTAGTCACACCACACTATTCTGTTAAGGCCAGCTGGTCGCTTGCGTGGACTCTCTCTGCTGCCTCCATAAAAATGTGAAGCTACCCAACTTAACCTTGCACAAATAACCGTGAAATCCATAAACCTAGCAGATACAAAGGGTGTCTTAGGGAATAAAAAGAATAGGTCTCTTTGGCGAACTCTCAGAAGATGAAGTGCTCTCAGGGTGGCCGTAGATGAAAGGGGCTGGAAACGTGAAATAGAACTTTCAGTCAATGAACAGTTGCAGGCAGGTGACTGCTGGGAAAATAGGTTTTGCAGCCTTGACTCTCCATAGAATGGAATCTGAAATTCTGTTCAAGAAAAGCAAACAAGCCCAAAGCACACGTGCACAACGTGAGTAGCATTTCGGCCACTTTCCATGGAGATGGGGTGCGATTTTCCCGAGTTTGGCTCCTCAACCACCGAATGCTGCTGCTTTTTCTGCCATTGTCTTCTCAGGAGGCAATATCATTTAGTGAGAAAAAAATAACCTATAGAATGTTTTCAGTTTCAGGAATGTTACTCATATATATAATGAGTTCTGCCAATGACTTCCCTGAGGGAAACAAAGGATTTTTTGGACTGGAGCAAATGTTTCTGTTGAGAGCAGCTCTTGTATCAGCAGAACCTTTTCGGAGTCCAGTTCTTTGACAATTGTAAGAAAGCCCCGATCCCCACAAAACGGGCCCACACCTTCTTGTTCCAGCAGATGGTGTGGGAGAACATTAGAGCCTACAGGAATCCTGCCCATTGGCCCCTCCGCGTTGGCATCGCTTGGTGCTGACAAAATGAGACGACACTTTGGTGGTGGAGCAAAAGCTGGAGCAGTAGCTTCCCGTGTTCTACAGACACTGATTGCTCTGTGCAACTCCATGAAATGGAGCTCTGGGAAAATGAGTATCTTAGTGGGTTTAGACCTAAATTTGAGTATCAATAAGTTCCATCCACTTTAATTCTTGAATCAAAATAACAGGAAGCATAAGGCTGTTGGACTATTCATCACACGTGATCATTATTGTCCATATTTAATGTTGCTATATCTATTGCTGGTCTTGCAGTGGTAACGTTCTTAATTGTTCATTGTTTTTATTGACCCTGAATTTTATAGACCCTGGGATCATAGATTCACATGATGCGGAATCTACGGCATTTTAAGAGGCTTAGAATGTAGTTTGCGTTTGTGTGTGTGTGTGTGTGTGTGTGTGTGGTAGCAAGGGATACACTCACATTATTTTTCAATATTTGCCTTATAGAAGAAATACAATTTTATTGCTTACCTTTCTTAGAGCATACGAGGGCTGTCCAGAAAGTATCCAGCCCTCATATAATTGGGGGTTCCTGTAGAAGTCTGAGAAAGTGTGTATCTTCTCTCTATGTACTGATTTGAGACCCCTTATTTGTATACCTGCATTAATGTATTTCATTTTTCAGAATGGTCCTTTTTTATGTACCTCAGTACTGTCCTGTGAAATTTAACCCACGTAGGCAAAGCAATGAGCTACAGAGTTTTCTGGAGTGAAAAAAATAGAACATGTGAAGCCATTGCCTTTGTTTTAATATCCATTTCATGCAATTATTATATCATATTTGTTTTGAACTAAATTAAGTAAGTATAATTTTGCAGACATTCTCACGAGCGATTTTTCACTAAAAATGCTGAGTGTTGTGGATCCAAAAACAGATGGATACGTTGTCCAAGAAAACTAACAAAAGAATGATGCCCATTGTATAGTATATGCGTTCGTTGTCTCGTCCAGTTTTAAACCCAAATTAACCTGGAGAGGGCTTTGCAGATGCTCATGGAAACCCCGTGTCACCCGAGGACCAAGTCAGCCTAGCTCAGCAGATCTCAGATGTCGTGAAGCAGCCAGCATTCATCGCGGGGATTGGGGCGGCCTGCTGGATCATTCTCATGGTCTTCAGCATCTGGCTCTATCGACACCGGAAGAAGAGAAATGGGTTGACGAGCACCTATGCGGGTATCAGAAAAGGTACTCACTTTCCCGTGGTGTTCACACTCGCATCTGGTGACCTCGCTCTTGATTCTACTCCGGGACACCAAATGAGTATGGTTCTCTATAGCCTGTGTTAAATTATTTTTGAATATATACAGATTTTCCCAAGTGCTTTCCTTTTAGTGGGGTAGCTCCCTGTTAACGCCTGTCGCATGGCAGTACTACGACACAAATAGGGCTCATCAGTTTCAGGCCCAGCTCCTTTAACCTGTATTTTCCCAAGGTAAGTCTCCCCTTGGGGATTCCACCACCATGCTCTCGTTCTCTTAGGACATGACTTTATTGATTTATATTCTCCAGGAAAAAATTTTCATCTCCTTGTCCCAGGAATTATAAATACAGTAGACTCTCACTTAACCAGCACCCATGGGGACTGGTAGATGCCAGACAAATGTAAGTAGACTCTTAGTTAACTGTCACACACATGCAGGATAAATATACTAGTATTATTTCTTCTTTTTTGTTTTCTGTGAGTTTTTTTTTGTTGTTGTTGGCAGTTGCTTGAGAGTGCTGATTGCTCGAGTTCTGGTTAACAAAGAGTCTACAGTCCAAACTTTGAATTGTCTCACACAACTTTAAAGATGGTGGTGTTGCCTTTCTAAAGCTAAAGAGATTACTTGGAGAATCGTTATATTTTATGATTGTTTCTGATTGTTTCTGAAAGAGTCATTTCTTAGTAAATAAGGAGGCTGAGTACTTTGTCGTTATATGTAAAGTTGTTATATGCATATACTGTTAATGATGGTGATTTCATTATAAATATGTTTATGGTTTTAGAAGAGAAAGTTGATTTGCCTGCTATTATTTACAATTTTATGGATGAACCCAACATGCCAAGGTATTTCACAGACACTTTTGCCACATATCCTTAAAGTCTGTAGATGGAAGATTTGTGCTTTTTTATTCTCTGAAAAGATGCATGAACACTGTCACACAGATAATACTCCCTTCATCCCACATATAGCCATCAGTTCTGGGCTATAGGTGGGGTGACTGTAAGTCCCAGGATTCCAGAGACCGTCCCGATTTATGTCTTTAGTTTAAATTATTTACAGTGCTCCTTTGCTCTCACAATTGTACTGGTTTAGATGACAAATTATACCTTCCCCCTAGCAACAGGACCTAAGTTAGGACAACACTTTTGCATTGCTACAATGCAAATTTAAAGGGAATTACCAAAAACACATCCTGTCCCCCACCTTAACAACCCTTAAAAACAACGAACAAACATGTCTGCATATTTCTTACGTGAACATTTCTGACGTCTATCAGCCAAGTGACTTCCCTCTCCAAGTATATGGCAAAGTCAGAATTTACAGTGCTAGCTACAACTTTTTTCACTGGAAAGGTCAATGGAAAGTCCCCACACACTTGTCAAACAGTCCGGGACAGCGGGGTCTCAAATACTGGTGCTCTGGATCACAAGGGGTCTTGCAAGAAAGAGTCTGCACAAATCCACCAGCCCGACGGTAAAAACGAACCAGTGTGCGTGTCGCCTGTGGCTGTGCGTCACTCTCTGCACGTCCATACAGTGGCCCGAGCATTATCATCCTTAAATATGCTTTTATCTGCCGTGTCCCTGCCTGGGACACTGGGACATGGGGGCTTGGAGGTGACTGCGGAGGGCTAGTGCTTCTTATGTGCACAGAGTAGAGCAGTGTCTGACCCCATTAAATCTTTGACTGAAAAACAGTGAACAGAAGGGATTTGGGGATGTCCCTGTTGTGCAGTGGGAAAGGGGCAGGGTTTTGGGGAGTTGGGTTTTGAAATCTGATTTGAATGAGAAAAAGTGACTGATTAACACAGAGAGGTAGTAGCTTCTTACATTTTCAGGAATCCTGCATTTTTCAGGGCAAGAAAGTTCTAGAGCTCGGTAGTTGCAATGTCACGCTCTCTATTGTCTTGAAACCTAAATACGTGACCTGGAACCCTCTTCTTCTCTATGTCTTTTCCCTTTACTAATGTGCTTTAAGCATGCTGACAAATGCCTATGTGCGCTCTTTGCAAAACCTATGACACTAATGTCACTGCCCTTTTAACTAGCTTGTGTTTCAGCAGAAATCATAGAACATAATTACAAATGTAATTTGGTGAGCATTTGAGTCTGCTTTCCTTGGTTTGCCTTGTCAGCACTTTAAAAATATATATATTTCTGTTCCTAAGCAATGAAAAAGAAAAAAGTACATCCTGAATTCTTAAATTGTCTCCGCCCCCCAAACGCTGGTGATGGTAAGAAAACAGGAAGTGAAGTGTTTGGAAGGAATAAGTGGAAGAGAGCCTATTGGCAGATAATCCACCCAGGCAGAGTGTGATGGGGTACCAGGGAGCATCCCCCCACATTGATTCGTAGGTGTGCCCTCTGCCAGGACTCTCAGGACCCGCCCCCACCCCCACCCCCGCCCACATACATTCAGGTGGGGCACCAGCACCCCTGGGTAAGAGTTCATTCTGTTTTTCTTTTCTAAAAGGGGTTTATTCTGTTGTCAGGAGCTTTGGAAATTAGGTAGTTCTTTGGGAGCGTACGCTGTAAGAACTGCATTTAGACCTGTTTCAGTTCCTTAAAGTGAGGTTAGCAGTTAGCCAGGAGCACAGACAGGGACCTGTATGGTGCCCTGTGTCCTTGTGACTGCAAAGGAAGGTCCAGGCGCTCTGCTCTTGCTTGAATAGCTTTAGCTTCAAATGTACCTTTTCTTTTTTGAAATGAAGACTTGTTACTATGGCTCTGAATTTTTTATTGTAGCTAAATTACATTGATTGTCTGAAAAGACCTGAATGAAAGAAAGAATAAACGATTAAGACAGGGACTACCGTGCTGCAGAGAAAGGCCTCTGCATACACTGGGTATATGGAGCCTTGAGGGCTGTGTTTTTGTTCTTTCTGGTGTGCTCAGAGCTCAAATGGTCTGGTCAGAGGTGACCATTGTAAAGGACACTATAGCATTCCAGTTTGCAACCCCAAAGGCTCTAATCCTAAAGTCAATTTCTTGCAGCTGGTCCTATGTGAGATGGAAAATACATTTTTGGGGCAGCTTTTAGATCCATGACCGTGATTTGATATTCTAGTTTGAAAGAAAACCTGAGTCTTCAAGGGAGTCATGTACCTGGCCTTGCCTTACTTATCACCAGGGCAGTGTGCACTTTAAATTAACCTTGGAAAGCACAGCAGCCTGGAGTGCCGGGGACACAGCTCTGGTGTGTTCTGACACCCGGGAAAGGAGGGGCGGGAGGGTGCTACGTTTGAGGCCTGCGGTTCCACGTCAGGCGTTATTGCTTGGAGGAAGATTTCTAACTACGAAGAGTGACCGAGGATGGTCAGGGCATTATTGTTCTTTGTTCGGCTCCCCGAGTGAGGCATTACAAAAAATGACCAGCCTACGCCTAGAAAACTTCTAAATATGAACTATACTAGATACCAAATTCACCTTCAAAACTCCCCATTTCTTCTGTCCATTCACACATTTCTGTGATGATAAAATGTCGCGTTACACTGTTCCTAGGCTAAGGTGTCAGGCATTAACTTGGCAGTGAAAGAGTTTACGGTCCTCCCTCCCTCCCTCCCTCTCCCTCCCTCCCTCCCTGCTTTTCTTCCTTCCTTTCGTGCTTTCTTTCTCTTTCTTATTTCACTTTTCCATTTCTTCCTCTTTCTCCTGTCCTCAATGTGTCTCTGTCTCTCTCTCCCTCTTAATGATGAACACTTAAGTACACCTATGAGTCCACTTTAATGAGCATTTACTTGCAGATCTCTAGATAAGGTTCAAGCAGGACCCTGATAATACTTGTTTAAGAATCCATCATCCAGTGTTTGGCAGTGACTCACAGGAGGGAGTTCCTGTTTGTGCTTACAGCCACGGGCTAGAGCTGCGTTCTGAAATGCAAGGTCATTCGCAGGCTAAGCAGCGCAATTCCCTTCTGTACCAGAATGTCAGACCCTTCAAAACGGTACCTGTGGAGACAAGTTCCTTTTTTTGTTGTTTAACCTCAAATTTGGTTTGATTCACCTATCCGAATCGGAACTCCTGGCTGAGTTATTTACATTTGTTTTATGTTCAGCTGTCTGCTTGATGTATACTAATGTGATGTGTGTTCCCTTGCTCTCTTCAGCTTAATAACTGGTTTATATTTTGTTTTGATTTTTCAGTCCCGTCTTTTACCTTCACACCAACAGGTATATATTTGCACTTACCCTCCTCCACCCCTTTGTTTGTTGGGCATGTGTCGTATTCGTGTGGGTCTGTTTTTATTTCATTTTCCTGGAAGTTGGGGGACAGGGCTTAAAGGGAATACAGTGCTTCGTTTACTGTGTCAGGCATGCCGTTCCAAGTAGAAATGGTTAATGTTGCTCTTCACCCGTTTAATACAGTTATTTATTCGTGACTCCACATTGCATCTGAGCCTCGTATGCATGTGACTCATTAGATAGACACACTGTTTCTGCCCTCAGCATGACTTAACGTGCTAATGATCTGATTGATTATTTCACACGTGGCAGTGCCTTTTCCCCCTTAACTTAAGCTTCCCAGTTTTCCAACAAAAAATTTCTCTCCCTTTCAATTCTCTGTCCATAGAGTCCACGTTCTTAAAGGGAACCAGAATATCTAGCACACGTGAAAGATAAAATTTTTCATTTTCCCTAAGTCGGAATCCTAATGTTCCACTCTGTTCAGTTTCTTTCCAAGTCGTCCCTCTCCCTTCACATCACCTTTCGTAAAAGATGTACTTGTAGTCTTTGCCTCCTCGTTTTTAATCCAGTTACTGTAATCACTGGAAGCAGTTATCTCTCCTTAGCAGACTCCCAGTTTGGAGTTCTTCTGAGTAGCAGAATTTGGCAGCTGGGAGAAACACACTTCTTCTTAGCAAATGTGTCTGTATTTACAGAAAAGCTAGTCTTCTTAACCCCTCGGCTATGTGCAAACCTTGTTTTATTATGGCTGAATTTTTATAGCCATAATTTATTAAGCTAAGAATGCTTTCAAGAGAGTTAACGTATGTTTTCACTATATATACACGTCTAATGAAAATACAATGCAAAGTGTTTCTACAAGCCACAATGAAAACTCGTCCTATGATTAATCAATAGTCACAGCTTGACATACATCTTTGTGTGGTAGAAACATTTATCTTTGTCTTACCGGTACTCATAATTCTGCGGAAAGAGCCCAAAAGAAATATTTTCCCCGAATTTAAAATTCCACTTATGTAAATTCATGAAATTGTATGACCTAATGATACATTCAAAATGTAAATCTATGGAATGTGAATGTACAAATGTACAATAGTTCCATGCCATAAGCATGTACCAAAGTTTGCTTTTGCTTAGTCTTAACCTTGTTGGCACATAAAGAAAATATGAGTCACTTATATTTAATTTATGCAATCTTAAAAAAAATACTACTTGAATCAGAAACCTGCCACTTCCTGTGATGATTTTTGCATTGGCTCTAAGTAGCGCATTCTAGAGAGATGCTCATACATGTAATGGCTTTTGATATGCAAATATACATGTCTATTAATTTTTCTCTTTTTTCTTGTAATATTCCAGTAACTTATCAGAGAGGAGGCGAAGCTGTGAGCAGCGGAGGGAGGTAATTACCTTGCTTGTTTTGTAGCTCCTAAGGGGCATTCCAGATATCTTGCCCTGTCTTCCCTAATGACATCACTGCCTTTGCTTACAAGGTTTAAGGTAAAGGTGAAGTGGGTCGGCTCTTTCGGAAATGCTCCGTTCTGCTGCAGAACCAACCTGCTTTTGCCCAAATGCAGCTGATGGGAGGTGTTGCGTCTCAGTCTGTGGCCACCAGAGGGAGCACGACAACCGGGAAAGACAAACTTGCTGATTTAGCAGATGATTAAAAGGAATTAAAGTCATTAAATGATGGCATTTATGAAGATTAAGAAATATAGCTAGTTAACAGATACTATCAAAGAAAAACTGTTCATTTGGAAACCTGCTGAACACAGCGTTTACTCATAAATTGTCGGTGATGTTTGTTTCTTGTTAGGAATTCGCGTAGGTCAGCTCTTATTTGCAGAAACACACACTGAAATCAAGGAAGACATCTAGATGCCAGGTTGTTAACACAGAGAGCTTTCTTCTGTCTAATTAAAACGAACCTCAGTGCCGTAGTTATGATTTTTTTTGTAACTATTATTCAGTGAACTTTAATATAGTCACAAGGAAATCACAAATTGATGTGACGCACAGCTTAAAGGGGCTGAGATAAGATGCATCGCATGAGCCACACTTTGGGATTTCCTACAGTGAGGGGACTTGTTTTCAGAAACAGTAGCATCTTGCTTAAGGTATAAGAGATTTTTCAACCAAAACCATGTTATAATTCAAGTTCAGTTAACTTATGGAGTCCCTTGATTTGATAATGTGGTTGCTACTGGGAAAGACAAAGATGGGTCAGATGTCATTTCTGAATCTGAGAAACACACTATCTGAAAACAATTGCTGAATTTAGTGAATGACAAAGAATGATTTAAAGGGAAACGTTGAGCACCTTTAACCAATGCCATACCACTGTGGCAGCAATTACAAATGTCTTCTTTCCTGAGCACTGCGTCTAGCTTCCCAGATCCACACCCGAGAAACAGAACCAGCTGCTGAAAGGCCCTGAAGCCAGGGCGGTCTTCACCAGGAATTAATCCACTTGATTCTGGAATTCAACCAGGGCATGATATTGCATCCTGGGGAATTCCATCCAAATCACAGCCCAGATATTTGTGCAGCAGCCTTTGGCATCAGAACATTCTCTCATGGATAAATCTGAAATGCCTGATTATAGAACCACTTCACCAGTGTATATTCACGACTATAGACTTCAGCTTTCTCTTTAATCAAAGCGTAAGAAAGTACTTACTGAGCATCTATCTTCTGTATGTTCTGCACTAGCCCCTGGGCAGGAGCACGGGCACAGATGCATATGCACACGCACACACCTACACACACGCACATACACTGTATATGTCTAGTTTTTGCTGTAAAAAAATTACAACCTAGGAGGGCCAAATTATCCAATAGGAGATAATTACAGGAACCCATAGGTCCCAAATGCCAGTTTCTATGGCAGGGCTGAAAAATTAAAAGGTTCCTGAAATATTTATCCATTTTGAAAGCTCACTGTGTCACCATACAGAATTGGCCTTTTACATTTACAAATAGAATAACAGTGAAACCAATTTATTGCATACCAAAGGCAATGATAAAAGAGGCTGGAATGTTACAGAGGCCGCAGTTAAAGTTAAATAAAGATCTTCGAGTCGGGGCTCAAAATGACAATTGCATCCAGTTTTAAATTTATTTATTCATCAAGCATGTTTATTGAATACCCAGCTCGTGGTAGGCACTGTTCTAGTTGCTTGAGCGAACGAAGTCAGTAAAAATTCTTGTCCACGTGAGCCTTACATTGAGTGGGGGAGATAGCAGATAAATAATACACATTAAAAATAA
Source organism: Lyroderma lyra (assembly GCA_004026885.1). NCBI lineage: Eukaryota > Metazoa > Chordata > Mammalia > Chiroptera > Megadermatidae > Lyroderma > Lyroderma lyra. The sequence goes on along the minus strand of PVJL010000402.1, from coordinate 212,557 downwards.
GTGAACCTTATGGTATCAGTAGTTGATGAGTGCTGTGGAAAAACTAGAACAGGATGGGAGGAATCAGGAAGGCATTAGGAAGAGGTCTCATTCCCTCGCCATGTGTGTGTGTGTGAGAGAGAGAGAGAGAGAGTCTGTGTGTTTGTGTGTGTGTGTGTGTGTGTGTGTGTGCGCGCATGTTCTGTGACCCTGTGTAGTACGAGAATGAGAAGTGAACCAAACTCCTGCATTCACTTCTCTCACATCCATCCCTTGAACACCAGTTTCCCTCAGGCCCCTCAGACTCAGTGAGCCCTCACTGGACCCATCCCCACCTCATTTGGTTGAAGACACCAAAGTCAATGATCCAGTCATTCTCTTTCTTGCATCCATACTGTTCTTTGTTGATCCTACCTTTCATCCCCCTTCACTATCCCCATAGAGTTTCTCTTCAAGCACTCGCTCCCCCTTGCCTGCAAAGCTCTAAGCAGGCCTACCTTCATCTTCATGTGTCTGCGTCACTTCCTGTGAGTTCCCTTGGCCCATTGGAGCCAGAATGGTACTGTGAAATGCATATTGATCGTGTCTCTAACCTGCTGAAGATCTCATTTTCAGTGGAAGCCACCATGTTTAAAGTATCCAGACTTGGCACAGAGAAGCTCCCCAATGGCTAGGGCTCGACTGGTCTACTTCACTCCCCTGGGTGCCGCACCCCGCCATCCACCTGCCATTTGCCCATATTGCATCCTCCTGTACATCCTGATGACATCAGTCTGGAGTGTGTCCCCCTCCCCTTGTCAGGGGCTCACCTCTGTATCCTCCATGAACATTTCGTGCTCTGTAAATACCACAACAGCCAGGATGAGGTAATGCAGTTACCTTTCGTAAATATCAGGGGTCAGCACATTACGGCTCTTCGGCCCAGTTGGGTCTGCCACCTGGTTTTGTAAATAAAGTTTTATAAGAACATGGCCAAACAGATTTACAGATTGCCCATGACTGCGTTTCCACTGCAGTGGCAAGGTTGAGTTGTGGCAGTGGAAAATACATGGCCTGCAAAGCCTCAAATGGTTCCTAGTTGATCCTTTAGGGAAGTAGTTGGCCACCTTCCGACTGATGTAATTGCCTCTCACGCTACATTGTGAGACCCTGGAGTGTACTGGCTAACTCATTTACTAATCAACCAATAAACATGTGATTATTCTGGAACGTAATAATGTAGTTTATAGAATTATGTCCATGCATTTAATATAGGAATTATTGAACTTTGAAAGATACCCTCAGAAAGTATCTAAGGAAAGAAGGAAAGAGTAAGCTATTAAAAAAAAAATAGCAAGTCAGAGGCCTGAGTTGAGTCCTTCGTGACTTTAAAGAAAATTTTGGGGGGCTGGACATTTTTTTCTAATAAAGGAGAAAATAGAGCTAGAAATCTCTTCTAGTTTTCAAAATTGTAAGGTTAGTTTTTCTCAGGAAAGGAAGACAGTGAAGGGAATGGTAAGCAAAGAGACCTCTTCTTAACTTGAGGAGAGCAAAGGACTCATGATGTAATCTAGGTGAGGATCGTGGGACTATAGTAAGCAGCTATTCCTATTTATTTCTTTGCCTCAGACATTCCAGTCACCCCCCTCCCCCAACTCCCCCCCCCCCCAAATCTACCTAAAATCCAAACCACAGCACAAACCAGGGAACAGCAAAGAAAACCTGAAAAGGTGGGTGGGGAAGTCGGGCTGACCGGGCAGAGGTTGCCAATACTGCCTTTCCGAGCAGCGGGAGGTGAGCCGTACCCCAGCCTCCGGCCCTGCTTCTCCGCTAAACACTGGCCGCTCTGGCCGGTCATGGGTCCCTCCCTCCCTCCCTCCGGGCTTCTAAAGCCTTGCAAGTTACGGTGAACAAATAACAATGCATAGACGGTGCACTGTAGGTTGTACACCTGGAACCTATGTAATTCTTGCTAACCAATGTCACCCTGATAAGTCTATCAATGATAATTAATTCAATTTTCTTTTAAAAAAGGGCTTTCAAGCTGTGGATGGAACCAGGAGCCGGCCCCTCACCTTTTCCCCAGACACTGGGCTCTCTGGTGTTGCATTTTGCAGTTCAGGAGCTCCAGTAGGATTTTTTTATGTTTAGGAGTTTGGTCGGTTGGTTTTCGAGTGAATGAGTGCACCATCTAGAGTAGGAGCAGTGTAGGAATTGAAGGGGACTGCCACCAAATGATTTAAGTGCATTTGCCCTCTTGCTTGGTGACACAAACCTGTCCCCTTTATTAATATAAACTGGAAGGTAACTCTGGTTTTGGGGAGCCCTAATGACTTCCTTTCCTTGATAATATTGTCTTTTTGAAGATAAGGAAGAAATGAGCACACCTCAGATATGTTAGCATGAACACATAACCGTGGCCATATTGTATGACCATGTATGGTATGGTGACGTGTTTTAGACACATACTGATCACTGTACCCAGCTTCGTGTTTTGCTTCTGCTTTCTTATTGTTGGGTTGCTGAATCTGTTTTATACCACTGTCCTCTTAAATACATAGAGAGAGCCCGTGAGATTATTAGTTTTAACAAACCTTAACACTCTTATCAGAGTAGCTACCTATGACCTTGACCTCTTCAAAGACCTCTGAAATATACGCATGGCATTTTAAGACTCATTATGAGCAAGTAATTATGGTTAACCTGTTTCCCTAAAGAATTAGCATTCCCAACGCAAGTCCAAACTGGAAGCCAGGATGTGAATTGTTAATCCTATTTCCTGCTGGAAATACCCATACATATGGAAAGTTCTTTCAGCCTACGATGACATTAAAACACTCACTTTAAAAGTGCTTTTTTTTTCCAGAGGGAATCATAGTAGCCTAAAAACATTGTCTATGCCTTTTGAAATATGGAAGACAGACCGTGGAAAATTTCCACTTGACCCATACTTAAAGCATCCCATAATATCTCTGCAGTGTCAAAGACAGAGATTGATTTTTAATAACTTTTGTAGTGATAACACACATGGTTTAAGTTCAGAGAAAATAAAATAAAGGAAGTTAAAAGATGACTGGATGCAGAATTTCTACAGTAACATTTATTTCAAAGGCTCCAGTTATCTCTGATACAGCTTGCATTTAAATCTTTTACATTTCAACTGTTCAGCAGCATTGCTCTTCAAAGCATGTTTTTATCAACAATTTTAATAGTAAGTTTACTCAATTTTAACAGCTTTATTGTGAATTTCAAGACTTCCATCATATCCCCACTCTGTAATTGAGGGCCCGAGGAAACTTCAGTATCCTCCAGTATGTGTGTTTATAGCATCTTAGAGTGTGGCTTCCAGAGCCAGACTTCCTAGGTTTGAATTCTAGCTCTCCCCGTCATTCAGTTTGTATAACCATGCACAGTAGATGCTCAGTTAACCAGCCCCCAGGCCTGAGTAATGTAGTATTTCTTCTATTTTTGTGCCCGTTAACTTGAGAATGCTGGTTCCTTCAGTTCTGGTTAACAGAGAATCTACTGTACAGGTTTCCTAACCTCTCTCAGGTGTCTCAATTTTCCTCATCTGTTAAATTGCAATAATAATAGTAACTACCTTGTAGAAATTATGTGAGGGTGGAATGAATTGATAACACGTAAAGACCTCAGAACAATGTCTCATGCAATGTTAAGTAAACAGTGACTATTAATTTTTATTACAAAGTAGAGGGTGGCCCAAAAGTAGGCATACAGTATAGTTCATTTTGTTGTGTGTCAGTGTGTGTGTGTGTGTGTGTGTGTGTGTGTGAACCTATAGAGTGTGTTGTGATGAAATTCATTGATCCAATGCCCACCTACTTCTGGGCCACCACGCCTGTGTGCGCACACATGCACATGCATACTTACATATGGGTCTAGATATACATATTATAAATCCATAGTTTTCCTGTGAAGTGACTTATTTCTCAAATAACCACCATTTGCATATTACATTTCCCGGGTTGACTGTCTGTGTCAGAATAGGATCCACGGGGAGTAGAATGTCAGGTGCTTGCCCAGGTAAATAAGCAGCATGATTATTGCACTTTAACAAAGAAAACGAAACCAGGAGGAACATTTTTGCAGTGTGTAGTCCCAGTGTGTTTACTGTGGGCCTGACAGCACACCCTGCATCATCGCCTTGTTGCTGAGTTATCAGATGTGATTGGTGTTGGGAAAGGACATCAGGAATGCCGTTCTTGGACTACTGTGGACCTACCTGGTGCTGGGGAGCCAGGGCGCCCATTAATAATTGCTGGTGTGCATTGCATTCCCAGGACACCAGGAAAGAGGACTGACATCTGCTGTGCCAAAAAAAAAAAAAAAAAAAGAAACAAACAAAACCCCACATGAACGCCAGTGTTTCTTAGAACAAACATCTTTGTTTTATCAGATTTAATTCAGTAGCTTTCCTTCATGTATGTAGGGGTTTGTGGCATTTTACATTGTTCCCATCAGAAAATGTTGACAAGCTAACAGAACTGCACTGAAGCATTGACGTGGCTCTCTGCAAAAGGTCACAGAGCCCAAACTCGTGTCGTTTTTTCAGGTAAAATAGACAGATGTGCTTCTTGGGAAGCATCTATTGTCTAGGTAAGGAAGCATGTTCTGCTTCTTAACGAAGTTGTGAGAAAACTCCTAATTTTTTTAAGGGGTCAAAAATGAAAAAAATACAAACTGTCTTCACTATGAAACTATTAAAACACTAAAAATAGATGCACCCTATTTTTATGTTCTGTGTTTGATTTTCATTCACGGCGACTAGACGTAGAGAAGGGCATTGCAAATGGTGCTATATTTTAAACCTGAAGCACAGCTCTGCCCGTGTCCGAAGCTATGGCTGTACTCACTGAGGCACGTGCCAGGACATTACCTTACAGTTGCCTTGTCTATAAATAAAAGGAATGCTAGCATCTTTCAGTGACACTGACCAAATTATTTGGAAGAATACTGGAACGAAGAATTCGTTGGAATTCTGAATAGGAGATATTGCTTGTTATTTAATGTATGTTTTTTTTTTCTTCAGACCAGGACTTCTTAACATCACTGAGCCTGCCACACAGCCCTGGCTGGCAGACACGTGGCCCAATACTGGCAACAATCACAACGACTGTTCCATCAATTGCTGTACAGCAGGCAGTGGGAACAGTGATAGCAACCTGACCACCTACAGTCGCCCAGGTTAGAGACACAGAGACCTCTTGATACGTGTGTGCATTGTAAGGAACTGGCTGTAGGAGATGTATTTCTTCCCCTCTTCCTGCATGTGAAGGGAAAATTGGATCAACATTTTTATGAAGCATTGACTATCATGTAGCGGTCCAGCCTGATGCACATACTTTCTCCATCCCTGTATCTCCACACCTCAGTCTCCTCCAAAAAAGTTGCCCAGTGTGCAATGGGCAAATGGGGAATAGAAATTCTAGAATAGATAGCAAATAGGGGAAAATGAAATGATGTGCAAGTATTCTTGTCCATAACAGTGTTTGTGGTTACAATTCTTAATAGTAACTAATTATTTTCAAGATTTGGGGGATAGAACAGGTAAAAATGTCAATAAATCTATAGCTAGTATGAACCAAATTATTTTAATAGCCATAATAATAATTGTGTGACAGTAATAAAAATAAACTGAAATTCAAAATCCAATTTTTATAGTATTGAAATGAATCTTGAGGATGTGAGAAATCTATAGTTTTTTGCAGATGTGTCTACATACATTTATTTTATATTGTGTGTCTTGGGTTCAGAAATGTGTGTAAGTGAATTAGTTTGCTAAAATTTCATGCTAAACTATGACAGTAAAATATGGATGTACAGTATGCAAAATCTGAAGGGATAAACAAAATTACAAATGATTTTTATAAAAATAATATCCTTCAACATTCACAAGGTGGGAAATGTGAAAAGAATCATAAAGAATCAAAAGATACGATGATATAAGTAAAACAACTCATGGAATTAAGGTATAGGGAAATAGAAGATAGGGTTGGAACAAAGATGTTGTACAATGTCAAGAACAAGTCGTAGCACAATCTGTACGTGTAACCTTACCGAAGTACCAAGTCTGGTTGGGTATGGATAGGACATATCCGTGTGACCACCCAAGTCCATGTTCTCCAGGGGTCCATATTCTACTTGTGCAAACAGATAGATGCTCATGTAATTATAAATAAAAGAAAGACTATGACGGGCCCCACAAGAGAGAAAAAAATGACAGTACTCATTTGAATTAATATGTAGAGCTGTGTTGTCCACTCTGGTAGCCTCTGGCCATACGTGGCTACCTAAATTTTAAATTAAATAAAACTTAAAATTCAGTTCCTCATTCATTCTCATTAACCACACTTTAACTATTAGTCCTGTTGGCCAGTGGCTATTGTATTGGACAGTGCAGAATAGAACGTGTCCATCATCTCAGAAAGTTCCATTGACTAGCACTCACTTAGAAAGATTGTGGAAGAAAAATGGAATTGCCAAATCCATGTTGCCTTTAATAATCTTTTTATTCACTATTAAACAAAACTTAATACCTAGAAATTAGACATTAGAATTACTAAAGAACAGATGGATCACATATCCCTGTTTTCTGATCATTTATTATTGAAATGCCAGAGTTGAATTCAGTATTACAGAGAAGTTGCTAAATTTTCTTAGGATTCTATTCATAGCTACGTCTTCAGTAGCAACCATGTTAATTTATACTTTTTTATGATACCCAGTTGAAAACCAGTCTTCAAGGTGACCAGTTAATGTTGGTGCCACTATGTACTACACGAATAACATAATGGTATTTTTACCATTGTACTTTGACTGATATTTTTATTTTAACAATATTGTCATTTTAATTCCCCCTGCTGTTTTAACATTTTTAACTGCAGGCTTTAACTACCTCTCTATATATATCAGTTATTTCATTCTCAAATACTTCAGTGAAGGAAAATTCTTGGGGCGTCATTAGGTAACCATGAAAAAAATGATTAACATGTTTGCCTGACGATGATTATCCTATGTGACCAAGACAAGAGCTAATAAAATTCTCCCGAGCACTGATGACCCTCACTCCTCTGTTCCTTGCAGCTTTGGAGTAGAGATACTTTATAAAAATGCTGAAATGCCATATTCTTTGATGGGAGGTCAGAGGTTTTCTGCTTTGTTTGGATTCTCAACTTCTTTGTTCTGTTCTATTCCTTCAATAGCTAAGAGCTGTAAATAGTTCAGTGAACTCCAGACTAGGAAATTTCAATTTGGCACATAAAGATATTCATGAATATATTATTTTGGTGGAATTCCTATTAATGGAGTTGTTAAACAAAAATCATCTCAAATTGGATGAATTGTTTACTGTGTAGCACTAGCCGAAGTTCAAAATTATTTAGTCTTGGTATAACTTCTGCGTGTCCTCTCTTATTCCCTCTGTTTTTCATCTTTTTTTTTTTCTTTAGACAGTACATAGGAATACTTGGCCCTTTTTATTGACCTTATTTCAGCCCATTTGTTCTTCCCATGACAATTTTACTGTGACTCACAAAGCTACTTACAAAAAAAAAATCTTAAACCAATAACCATGGAGAATGACTTTTTCCTTTTCCTCCCCGTTGCACGTAGCCGATTGTATAGCAAATTATAACAACCAGCTGGATAACAAACAAACAAATCTGATGCTCCCTGAGTCAACTGTTTATGGTGATGTGGACCTTAGTAACAAAATCAATGAGATGAAAACCTTCAATAGCCCAAATCTGAAGGACGGGCGTTTTGTCAATCCATCAGGGCAGCCCACGCCTTACGCCACCACGCAGCTCATCCAGTCAAACCTCAGCAACAACATGAACAACGGCAGCGGAGACTCTGGCGAGAAACACTGGAAGCCGCCGGGACCCCAGAAACCAGAAGTGGCCCCCATTCAGTATAACATCATGGAGCAAAACAAACTGAACAAAGGTGAAAACCTTGCCTGTCATTCCCGTCTTTTTCCATATCGGTCCCCTTGGCCCTGCAGCACCACATGTGCCTGGGGCTAGCACGAGAAATCTTTTCTTTTGTTGCTGAGATTGTTCTTACTTCTTTGGTTTCCAAATTTCCACTGTCAAAGAGTTAATTAGTACAACAATCACCCTGGAAATTGATTTTATAATAATATAGAAGTATTTTCAAAGGCTTCTGTGATGAATTAAATTGAATCGTAGGTGAAGGAGTGCATAAGACAATCTTTTATTCATAAAGCAGATGTACAACTATCACAATACTTCACATTTTAAATAAATAGACTATCCCATTTTGCCACTCACGAGTGTAAGATAATTGTTTGTACAAGGTCGTATATGCAAATTGGCATTTTTATATGATAAAATAATTGAAGAAAAATTATTAACTGAAGAAAAATAATTAAACTCGACCTGGAGAAGTGGTTCAATTTGCTGTATTTCTCCTACCTTGTGTGCTTACTAACGCTGCTACAGTGTGTGGTTTTAGAACCCAGTTCTTTGGGTTCAAGTCTGTCAGGATAGACCCTAAAATAAATTGAGTTTAGTGTTAACTTGTCACGGCAGAATAGTATTTTATGGCCTGGGGGGAATGTTTCTCTTCATAATATGTGTGAGTTTGAAGAGACAGGTATTTGATTTCTTTGTAGTCCTTCAGGCTAATGTTTTAATAACATGATTTGCAAAGTTCTATCACAAAGAAAAAAGGGATTGCTTAATTTGAATAGATCAGGCGATTTGTGTGCACGTGTCTAGATAAAGTGTGCATTTTATTGTAGATAATTAGACCCGTATGTTCATATTCTGTAGGCTTGAGTTGGGATAATTTTTTTTAAATAAAACATTACAGTTAGAGATTGGAAAAAGATAGCTTAAAATCACTACTTTGCTTAAGCTAGTGTTGTGTGTTTTAAGTTAGTAACAGACTCTTCTTTTCTTTTTTTGAAGTTTAAGAAAACACTTGGTTGGCATGATAATCCGGTTCAATATTTATTAAGACTCTCGCACAAGTTCAAAGATGAATAAGACCATTTCCGCAATCACAGAGTTGACAGTGGGGATTCAAACTATTATTATATTATTCCTCTATAGTCTGTAGCTTTACCGTGGACTTTGGAAAGGTCTGACAGTCCCCTGTACAAATATTCCAGAGCTCTCGTTCATTGTTTATGCAGCTTGTAAACAGACTTGATATGTCAGCCTATAGTGAAGACCCCATCATGCAGCCAGACTCACAGGTTATTACTCATTATATTCCAGGGGTGACTTTATCATTTGGACTTTCCTCTCTGCTTAAGGAAGCAGAGCATTTCTGTGGCTAATTGAGGATTTTTTTCCTTATCAGGAGTATTTTTTATTACACATAATCTTACTAATGAGTTTCCATTTCGTTTTTTATTTTATTTAGTTTTTTATGATTCACAGACACATTTTCTTGATTTTTTTTGTTAAAGTTACTGTGTTAACTCTATTTTTAAAGATAAGTCAAGCAAATCTGATTTCTGTCAGCTGATTTATCAGTAAAGAGAAGGAAAATTCCCTCACGGGAATTCCTCCACACCTTTGGTCTGATTCACGTCAAGAAGATGATGTGGAGCGTTTGTATTTTATGCATCTTAGAGGAGACATGCTGAAACGCCTTTATTTTTTCTTGAATGTTCCCCTAGAAAACTTACCTACCTCTTAGCAAGCCATCGGTGTGATGGTATAAAAGCCTAATTGTTGGTACATAGCAACAAAAAGAAAATAAATGTTTAATTTTTTTTTCCCATTGGAAACGTCTAGACTATCGAGCAAATGAAGCAATTCCTCCCACCATCCCCTACAACCAGTCGTACGACCAGAACACGGGAGGGTCCTACAACAGCTCCGACCGGGGCAGCAGCACGTCCGGTAAGTGGGGGGAACCGACGAGGAAGCCCCGTCTCCGCTCGGAAGGTGGTACATTCCGAGGTTACGCACCGCATGCTAATGAGCTGAGGGCGTGGTTATCACTTGATAGAATGTAAATATTCCAGGCGTAGGTCCTGTCTCTGCCATTTGAAAGACTGCCCACTCACCCAGCAGTTCTGTGTTCTACTTGGTGACGGACATTGAGGACCCGATTTTCCCCCTTGTTCGGGAGCTTCAGTAAAACGCCAGACGCATCAGCTGATCCGAAAGGCGCTTGAAATTTCTCGTTTCCCCCCTCAGCCGAAATATAACGATGGGAGCTTGCTGCTGGTTAAGTCCTGCTTTCCTAATTAAAGGCGGTTCGTTATTAGAACTAACGGGCGGCCAGTCACGGTGAGAACCAAACTCACGGGCCCCGACGCGCGTGCGTTTCTCCAGGACCCGGGAGACGTGACCTCCGAGCTGCTGCGTTGGGGACGCTGCCCGGCGCTCTAGGCCGGCGTCTGCGCGGCTGCTCTGCAACCACGCGCATGCTCCCCGCTGCCTTGGCGGTGGCCCGTATTCCATCGGTGATCGAACTTGTTCGTATTTGAATTGCAGGAGCTTGGAAATACTAGCTCTTTACTTTTTAGGTCCGCTCGCATTCTACTAGGCGTTGTCGGACTCGTTGAACAATTTAAAATCTTACTAAATGATCTTTTTTAAAAATAAGTAAACGCTGAATTAACGGAAATGTTTAAAAGATCGACTCTTGTGAAAACCATAGAAAATATTTTGATATTGACGTCTCCTGCCATTTTATCTTTGAATTCTTAGCCCCTTAGAAAATCGTAACTTAGTGGGAAAGATATGATTCTGGGTTAACTAATTTTCAGTTCATTTTTATCCATTCCCCCAGTTCAGATACTGAGATGCTGATGTTCTCCTATTTATTATTGAATATTCTCTATTTAATCATGAAAATAGATGTAATGACACAAACATTGGAAATCTGTGGGTAATGAGGAGACAGAATGAAGCAAATAGATGAGGCGTAGGGGAAGTTGGTGATGTGAGACTTCTCAGGGCGAATGGGGCTGTCACAGTAGATGTGTGACAGTAAATCAAGAGGAAGGCGCTGGGGATATAGTCAACTCCACGACATTTGCAGAGCCCTTCCAATGCAGAACAGCTGGGTGGGAGAAGAGAGAAAGACACATAGGACATGTAATTTACTAGTAACAGCCCGTGCTTTGTACAGTAATGTACCAACGCAAGAATGTCTGACTTAACAAATAGCTCTTTGACGAGAAAGTCCCAAGTGAGCTAAAAAAAATAAGCCTCACTGACTATGCTATGACGTGTTTCCCACCCCGAGTCACTTGGAGCTGTTTCGGGAGGTTAAAAAAGACAAAAAAAGACCAAGATAATTCACTGAATTTAAGGGATCATATGAGAAAAATAATTATAGACTCACTGTCTGTAATTTCTGTAAGAATCTAAAATGTGTCGTATTGAATAGAGAAGATGAAGACCATTTTATCTCAACATAGCTTTGGACCCAAGTTATTTTAAAATGAATACTCTAAAATGCCAGCTACCTGTGTTTAAAGAATATGCAAAATCTAAATCTGAGCACTGAGGCACCTCAGTAATTGGACTACTTCCAACTTCTCAGAATGTTCAAGAAATGTTTTTTTGTTTTTTTTGTTTTTTTTTGTTTTGTTTTTTACTCTAAGCCATAATTTTATAAAAACAGTGGCTAGAAACCCTTCTTTTTAAAAATCATTTTTATGCTGCTTTTGTTGTTAGCTATATTGGTTTTTTCCAGCAATTATTTTCGTCTATGCCTGCCTTTCTGATGAAAACTAGTAATTTCATTGTGCCTAAAACATTTCAGTGGACAAGTACAAATTATATATATTCAGTGATTTAATGCAACAGTGGCACTCTAATAGATCGTATCTGTATCATATTGTATTTTAGTTTCCAGCAATTAAATACTAGAAAGAAACTTCAGAAAAATGTGTCTACAGCTCATTTGTTCGTGATGAGAATCCATAGGGCAATTAATTACTGGAAGAAGATCACTACTAATGAATATGACTTGTAAAATTCATTTATGGTTTTATTGCTTTTTTGCTATTTGTTTTGCCATTAAACTTGTTCATCTTGGTTGGGCAGAGTTCTGTTTAAAATTAATGAGAAAGACTGCTTTTCTCTGTATACATATATGAACTATAAGATCAGGTTGACAGATGCTATTGGTAATTAACATGTAAATAATAGAAAAAAAAATTGAAGGCCAGCTATAAAAGACTTTAATTTTATTTCTTTTCAAGGGAGTCAAGGGCACAAGAAAGGGGCACGAACACCCAAAGTCCCCAAACAGGGCGGCATGAACTGGGCAGACCTGCTGCCACCTCCCCCGGCGCACCCACCTCCTCACAGCAACAGTGAAGAATACAGCATTTCTGTAGATGAGAGGTAAGAGGGACTCCGAACGGGCTAAAGTGGGGCAGTCCATTCCTTATGCACATACTTAGTAATTGTTAAACCAAATCACCAAGGGGAGAGGATTCCTAAGGTCTGTGAACATTCATCTCTGCATAAAACTGTACCAATAGGTCAGGAGCACATAGAAACCTCCTCAGTGGTGCCAGGAAAGTAATCTGTACCTTGGAAGCTACATTTGAAACTAAGAATTATGAATCATGACCCCACACACACACACACACACACACACACACACACAGTCTGATAATTAAGTTTGCAAACTTGCCACCGTGCGTTTACATCAGCAGCACTGTACGAACAACTTAGTAAGGTGTCATAACCTTGGTATATCTGTGTCTCACAGCTGTGTTCCTGTCAGTGTGGGACAGTGTCTTGCTGAGTGGCATTCATTACTGTTGTTGCATGTTTTTGTGTGCTGTCATGAGAATGTCGGAGCTTGAATTAGAACAACGAACAAACATTAAATTTCTTGTTAAACTCAGCAGGAGTGAAAGTGAAATCAGGGACATATTAGTCCAAGTTTATGGGGATAATGCCTTGAAAACAACAGTGTACAAATGCATTAAAGTTTTTGCAGAGAGGTCAGAGTGGACAGTACGAGCAGAAGTGACGAAAATGTCGCAAAAATTCATGGAATTGTGCATCGGAATCATTGGCTGACTGTGAGGAGCGTAGCAGACAAGTAAACATCAATAGAGAAACCGTTAGGAAAATCTTCACTGAAAATCTTGGCATGAGAAAGGTGTGTGCAAAACTAGTCCCAAAGGAGCTCACCAATAAGCAAAAGCAAAGGAGAGTCGAAGTTTGCCAAGACCTTGTGGAGAGGCAAGATGATGTTTTGGGCCGTGTTATCACTGGTGATGAAACATGGGTGTACCAATGTGACCTTGAAACAAAGCATCAAACTGCACAATGGAAGTCAGACAGTTCTCCATGATCAAAATAGTTCCATCAGTTTAAACCAGGAGTCAAAATGATATTGCTAACATTTTTTGATATTGGAGGGATTGTTCAATATGAATTTGGATCAACTAGACAAACAGTCAGCCAAGTTTACTATTTGGAAGTGCTGAAAAGCCTGCGTGAAAAAGTTAGAGGAAAAAAACCTGAACTTTTCACCCACAACTCATGGTTCTTGCATCACAACAATGCACCAGCTCACACGGCACTGCCTTTGGGGAAGTTCTTGGCCAGTAAACAAGTAACTGCATTGAAACGCTCTCCCTACTCACCTACTCTGGCCCCCATTGACTTTTTTCTTTACCTGAAGATAAAGGAAATATTGAAAGGAAGATATTTTGATGACATTCAGGACATCAAGGGTAATATGATGACAGAGCTGATGGCCATTCCAGATAAGAAGTTCCAACGTTGCTTTGAAGCGTTAACTTGGCCCTGTCATCCATGCATAGCTTCCCACAGGGAATACTTTGAAGGTGACTGTAGTGATATTCAGCAATGAGGTATGTATTAATAGTGCCTTTTCTGGGATGAGTTTGCGAACTTAATTGTCAAACCGTGTCTACGTGCGTGCATACACACACACACACACAAACATAATTTATATGTGTTTTACATTATATATTATATACATAGTTTTCATCTGTAATAATGAATATATATGAGATCACATATAAATGTATATTATGTATGTGATTTTGTGATGAATCATATATATGACTGATTTTCAAATATCAGAACTTCTATATGAACATCTATGTATTTTCATAAAATAATTGTGTGGATTTATACCACACCTATGGCATCCTGATAACTGTTCGTAGACGTTAGAAATTATGCTGAAAACTGTAGATATTTAAACTTGACGGCACTGTCTGTCACAAGGATTTACCAAGTGTAATTTGTCCTCATGACAGCAGTTAGCAGGTTAGCCTGCTTCTCCCTTGCTCCAGATTCTGGACATGGTTCTTCCCAACAGAACAGAACAGCTGTTGCATAGTAGGATTAATAATGGAGAATTCCCTTGCCACAGAGAATTAGCAACAACAGAAGCACAAAATCTACCGGAAAATGCACTATTTTTAATCACTATTATAGAAATGAAGACATCATCCTTTACGTTCTCCACCAAAAAAGAACATCATTATCATCAACAACAGCAACAACAATGACAACTAAAACTTTATAGTTTCAGCTATGCTGGAAAACAAAGCCTCTGTACTTTTATTTTCTAATTAATAAGCACATATTGTGCCCTTGCTTGTGAGAGAAATACAGGATTAGGTTCCTGTGAACCTCTGGTCACAATTTCTGTGAACTGAGCCAAATAAAACCTTCTTTTATATGTGTTTTTGTTTAAAGACACCAACAACAGCAGCCCTGTAAGTCATTCCAGAACAAAGCTGATCTAATATGCCTATTTTCTCTGTTAAGGGCTGCCATAGCTTTTTTGCCCTTAGATACCCTAGACCACACGTACTAAAGCACCACCCTGCCAGGCCATTTCAAACAGGGAAGTCACCAATTATGAGAGAGGGAGAGAGAGCAGTGTGACACTGTGTAGACCATGAAAAGGACACTTGTTTACAGTAGGAAACCTGAAACAAGAAGGCAGAGTGTCACCTTGTTTGACCCCTGCCACTATTGTGCCCATGAGGTTGGCTCAAATTTTTCACCTGTCTGCACATGGCTATTAAATAACCATGAAAGCACCCCGAGTATTGGCGTTGGGGTTACAGATCAATTTAAGCAAGTAGGTGAATTTGTAAATATAGAATCTACAAATCATGAAGTTTGTACTTTTAAAAAATTGACTTTTTAGCTATACCAACATTTATTGGTATTTTAGTCCAACAATAACAGCAAAAATAACAACAACACAATGACAGAAAAAAAAAAAAACTACAACAGGGGAGACAATATGCCCCAACGGGGAAGACTGAGTCTCATTGGGAAGAATGGAAGTTTCCCAATCTTCTGGCTTTGGTTCTTGACTTTGACAAATGAGAAGGTTCTCAATCAAGAGAAGGGGCCTTATGGACTTTGGCACCACACGCAGATGTGGACGTCTGGAGAACTCACATGAAACAAATGGCAGGGAGTCAGAGGAACCCGAGAAGGCAAATATCGGCCAGACCGGACTGTGCAAATACGTGGATGTTTTGTTTAGGCACTTATATTTTACTCTCCAGGCAGTGGAAGCCTTTATTACTTTGAAGCAGATGAATGAGCTGGGAGTAATGTATATTATAATACAGTAAATTTGAAAGCAATGTGAGGACGAAGAGAGAGTGACTCCAGGCAAAGGGATTGATTAAAAAGTTATTGCAGTTGCACATACAACAGACTTAAAAAGGGAAATACGATTAGATACTAAAGAACTTTTAGAGGGAGACTGGAGATGAACAGGGAGGGGATGAGGTTAGGCAGAGACAGAGACATAGTTCAAAGATGACTACATGGTTTCTAGATAGACGAGTGAGAAAATTGCTGTGTTATTCGTTGATACGGGGAACATGCTAAGTGGGATTAGTCAAGTAAAAGGTACTGGAAAGTCAATGTCACATGAGCCTCAGCTTTCCTGAGTTCAAGTAAACAAGGCAGGTGGTAAAGAAGGAACTAGAAAGAAGGTGAACGAGAAAACAGTTTGGTATAGTGCAGTAAATCACTACCATTCTGAGCAATAGCCATGTGCCCTGGGATAGGAGGAAAAAGAAAAGCTTGAATGTTTGCCCAATCCATCTAGATTCTAGAACTTTTGACATGACTCTAGTAGGAGGAACGGGCATTTTTGGTCATTATTATTTTATTGTGTTTTTTGTTCATCGTCCTAAATGCAATCCAACTACTTCATTTTGTGCTCAATGAAAGACCTAGTGATCTATTTATAATGTCAGAAGAAAAGTAGTTCGTATAGGATTAAAGAAAGAAGTGGGTCTCCAATATATTTTCCTCTGAAGGGATTTTCAGGAATGAGTTTTTCAGAGTTTAGCATATCGTCTTTGGGTCATCGGCAAGACCATCTCTGAGTTGTCCTTTAGAGATCACGTTGAGTAAGAACCATAGAACATCGCAGACACGTGTTGAAATTACTGACTTAAAGTATGTTAAATAGGCATTTAATATCGCATGATTTCTTGGAGCCTATCCTAAGCCAAGGTAAATTGTAATCTCTTGGAGAAAAGAATATTATATGTAGCAATTCACAAACCTTTGTGTCATGATGAACAATTGTTTTTAACAATACCTACAGAAGGTTCATATTAAAAAAAAAAAAAACGAAAGCATTTCGAAGCTGATACACCTTTCACTATAGACATAGTTTATTTAAGTAACCTGAAGTATGTCTAAGTGCCCTCAAAATCTGTTGTAGCTATGACCAAGAAATGCCATGTCCAGTGCCGCCAGCGAGGATGTATTTGCAACAGGACGAACTGGAGGAGGAAGAAAACGAGCGAGGCCCCACACCCCCTGTACGGGGGGCGGCTTCTTCCCCGGCCGCCGTGTCCTACAGCCATCAGTCCACGGCCACTCTGACACCCTCTCCACAGGAGGAGCTGCAGCCCATGTTGCAGGATGGCCCAGAGGACCTGGGTCACGTGCAGCACCAACCTGACCGAAGGTACCATCGTCACTGGCTTTCTTTGCTCGGATCAGATCATTTCTACTCCTGAGCAGCACTTAGAGAATGCTATCACATGAGCCACTTTTTTTCCAATACCATTACGCAGCAAGTCTTGGTAATTAACATATCAAGTAATGTTATTGACCAGAACATTAAATTAATTGATCCTAGTGAACTTGCAACCATAACATAATGAGCGTTAAGACTCACCCACTTATGATAATTGCATTTATAAACACAGGGAGATTAGGTCCTAAATACATGGCTTGCTAATCTTTTAAATTTTATTGATGAAAAGTGGTTTTTTTTTTCAGTTTTCCTTATGCATTTGGTCTGTGAAAGATAGATTTTCTCCTGTCTTTTTAAATGAAGTCCACAGAATGATGCATTCCCTTATAGCTGTAATGTTGCAGAAGAATGAGTTTGGCATATTTATTTTGTGTTGACTTTAGGCACCTTTATTTTAAGATCTTAGGTTGGAGTCATTCTGTCCAAGATACTAAATAGTTGTATGTGTGTGTGTATGTGTGTGTGACTTAAATTTCTTTTCACCTATATATTTAACATTGCCAACCAATACATTTCTGTTGTATACAAATACTTCACTTGTCATTTCTGCCACGTAAAAGCTATTACTACATCATTTTAGCTCTTCTGTCATCATTGATGATTTTGTTTGTACTATTTTATTGCACTTGACACATTTTGTATGTATATATAAAACTTCTATATTCCTAATATAATTTGAAACTGAGTGCTATTATTTGCCTCACACAATTTCTCTTCAGTATTTTTGAATGAATAACAAATTCTGGTTTCTGTCAATTAAAATAGAACTTGCACTATTTATTAACTATTTTATTAGTAAGAGGTTATTACCAAATTCAAGTCATGTATTTTCTAAAATGAAGGAAGTCACTAAACCTTCTACTATGAGACGAAGAGGGAAGTTGGATTGTTCTACTTGTACATTTAAATAGAAGATTATTAACCCATGGAAGTTCATGAAAATTGAGAACAAGTAAGACATCTTTTTCCCTATTAAGCTCACAGACAATCTCCGCCTCTCTTATTCAAAGCAAATGAGAAGCTAATAGATGCCATTAGCTCTGAAATACCTTAGCCTGCTTCTTTCTTGCTCTGGATTTCCCTATTTCCCCACCATTCCCTTCTGTGTTGCAGGTGGTACCCAAATTCTTCCCAACAAGCCTCTTCTGTTGCATTCCTGTCATCCTCTCCAGCTCGCTCAAAAATAATCAGAAATTGGTTTACCTCCATCTTTCTTGACTTTCTGGCCTCTTCCTCTTCATTCAATCCCCCTTTCTCTTCACTGTTAACCCTGCTGTTTACACTTTCCTCCCCTTCTAGTTATCAGGCTCTCTCCATCCCTTAGGATTGTGGAACCACTTCTGACCTAATTCCCATTTTGCATTCTGGTGCCTGTCCTTTTGCTTCCGCTCCATCTACCGAAAGTAACCTCCTAACGGTCATCTGAAGGCTTCTCAGTCTTTACCTGGTGTCAGCTTTCTGCAGTGATGGCAATTGGAGAAGTTGTGAGAATCAAATGAGATAATGTACGTAAAGTAGCCGAAGCAGGGTCAGTACTCTACGGATGTGATTTCCCTACTGCCCTCACGCTTATGCTATCACTCCATTACTTGGTTCAAATATTACTCATATTCTGATGACTTTCAAGTTTATTTAGACACCCAGGCTTTTTTATTAAAGACCACTGTGATGTTTTCACTTGGAACATCTCAGGCTGCACATGTCCAAAACCAAAGCCTTTGTCTTTGCACTTGACCTTTCAGAGGTGTTCTCTGTCCTCCTTTGTTGGCTGTCTTATTTAGAAGGGTCAATCCCTTTTATCTGACCAATGTATGAAACATAAAAAGCCAAGGGAATAGGCAGAATTACAAAAAGAGAATTCTCATTTTGAAATCGGCTTAGTTATTCTACGGTTTAATTTTTTTTTCTATTGTCCTCCTACCCTTTCCCAAAATAATTATTCCCCAAGCCCCTTCAGCTCTAACTCCAGAATGTCTTGTGATTGGATTCGTTTGCTGTGCTTACAGCTGCTAGGGCTGGCCATCAGTCTATACTGCCATACCCTTGACCTGACCTTCACTTTGCCTCTCTCCCTGCCTTTTTGTCTACACTCTACAGTCTATGTCTTTACACACAAGTCTGGTCACATCTTACTGTGTCACATTCAGAGTCACATCTTACTGTGTTGTCCAGTATTAGAAGTCTTTCACAGTTCTCCCCCTTTGATTTTCTCCCTCCCTCCCCAGTTCCTCCAGATCCACTTTTCTAATTAGTCTGTTTGACATTCCTTGGATTTGTCTGAAACTCACCACCATCTAGGCCAGCAGGGCCACATCCCAGCCCCCAGGAGGCTGCTCTGCAGCTAGCGGGAGGGACAAGCCAGCCTTGCCTCGATGACTGTCACCAAAACACTTACCTGGGTTCCCTGGTGGTGTAGTGGCTAGGCTTCAGTGCTCTCAACACCGCGGCCTGGGTTCAATTCCCAGCCAGGGAACCCCCCCCCCACCCAAAAATAAAACAAAACAAAACAAATAAACAAAGAAAAATGCTCACCTGGCTCGTGTCCTCACTAAGCACGTGTGTCTTGCACATGCTCTTCCTTTGATTGCTTGGCAAGCACATCTCATCTTTCTAAGTAAGCCCTTTGCAAAGGTATCTCCTCTGTGAAACCTCCTTCCAGTTGCCTGGTGAAATCAACCAATTCTTTTCTTTCCTCTTCACAATGGTCTGGTCACAGCTCTGCTCTCATACTAATCAGTTTTAGGTTTCATTAGCACGTGCTATTTGTACCTCTATTTCCATATTTAAGTTAAAATCTCTTTGAGGGCAGGTGCCTAATGTTTTACTCATGTCCTTGAGTTCCACAAAGCCTTCTTAATTTGATTAACGGAGTCTGATATTACAGTAGAGTTTTGGAGTTGACCTACCCCTGCTGTTTGAGGTGGATGAAGGTGTGTTATAATTCACTGCAAATATGTGTAACTGAATGGGAAATGCATTGGGTACCTGCACTTAAAATCCTGTTTGACTAAATTCAGCCTTTCAAAAAATGGATGATTTTCAGTCTATAAAGGTATGAAGAATTATATTCCCAGGATTGTTGCTGGTAATAACACTGGAAGCCCATTAATCACAAAACTATTACCGTTCTTTTGTAATGAAGGTATAATCAGCATGGTTAATATAGAAATGTTAGAAAATAAAAATACACAAAATGAAAATATAAAAATAACCAGTGATCGATGTAGTCAGAAATAGTCACTGTTAAGACCTCAGTAAAGATCTTTTCAGTCCTTCCTATCTATATATACTCACATTGCATTGACTTTGTGAAAAGCCACTATTATTTTATAAGTGATGCTTGTCACTAAAGTCAATTTTCCCATATTAATAATTGTTTTATGTAGATATTCATGCTAAACAGATGTGCACTATAGTTTGCTTAGCACTTCGTTTCACATTGGACTTTACACACATGTCTGTTTCTTGATATGATACACAACTCTGTGATTCCCATATCCAGCTATGTCCTCGGGTAAAGCATCTTCTGAAAGCCTTGACCTGTCCGAATGCCCGCCCCATCAGTAGGTGACTTCTGTTTGTCATCATTCGCGCACTCCTCTGATGATGCACTCATTAAAAACAGACAGCGATTTTCCTACCAATTTCATTTTAGAGCACCCGACCCTTGTCTTTAACACTTAGATATCACTCAAAGTGGTGCACATACCTCTGGTCGCAGAGGTACTTCCCACTCCTACACCATTTTCTCTTGCCTGCGTTACTCTAATGGACCATAAGTGGCCTTGCTGCCTTTAGCCTGGCCTCTTCTTCAATCTAATCTCCCTGGTAACAGCCTGTACAAAGGCATTTTCCTAAAATGCAGCCCTGATCAAGTCTCTTCATGGCTTCCAATTTCTCGATAGCTTTCCATTTCCCTGAGAATAAAGGCAGCATCCCTTAACATAGCAATCAAGGCCCTTTGTGATCTGACCTTCGTGTGCCTTCTCATCCTTGTCCCTCGCCAGTCCTCCCCTCACTGTTCCTGTTGGCCTTCAGTCAAAGTTTCTTCCGGTTCTTGGAATGACCAGTGTTGTCACCCACCTTGCTGTCCTTGCACATGCCAACCCATCTTCCTGGAACACCATTATCCCCTCTCTTTTTCGGAGCTAACACATATTCTTTAGATCAGGGCTGGGCAAGACATCTATCACAGTCCACTGGTGGACCGCCAAGCAATTTTGGGTTGACCACCTGAATAATAAAATAAATAGCTAGTGGACTGTGACACTTGAAGAAAATTACACATAGCCCTTGCCCCGAAAAAGTCTGTCCAGGCCTGTTTTAGATCCAAGATTAAATGGCAGGTACTCTCTGTGGGAACTTTGGCCGATGTCCCAACTCTAAGATGGGACTAAATTCTATTAGTATGTGTTTCCACAACACCTTAGACATCCTCTGTGGTGGAGCTTTGCGATGCTGCATTATCAGTGTATGTTTCATTCATTGCCTGTCCTCTCTACCAAACTGTTAATGTAAGTCCCTTCAGGCAAGGGACATATATCTACTTAGCTGACTTTCTAACACTTGTCTCCCGGCTGCCACGTTCTGTTATTCTGCACTCACAGGGTCCATGAGGATTCAGGAGTGTTGAATGAAATTCCCCCTCTTGATAGGGGATTGGTAGGTTCTCATCCCAGAAGAACATTTGGGCTGTTTATTGATTAGGGACATATGTAAATAGTGTGACTGTATTAATAATAAATAGAACTAAGACTGTTATAACACTGCCATACTTAATTAGATAAATAGGTCAGACTTGCATTGTGCAGGCTGGATAGTGCAATTTTGGCATTCTGATGAGCTTCTAAGATAGTCCATTTTCGTCTAAAACTAGATAAACTAGGTGGCCGACATAATAAGAATCTTCCTTCTCTCTTTCAGACAATAGCTATGACAATAACATAGTTAGACTTATTTACATATATTGTTTCAAAAAAGTGTCTGGTCCTGGTGAGTTTACTGTAGTTGATACTTAATAAAAAAAAAAATCTTGAAAAGTAAAAGTAATTTTCATGCATGTAATAAGAAAATTACTGATTATTTTATTAATATAGACAAATTGAATATGATATAGTTGGGAGGAAAAGAAAAAGTAAGAAGGCAAAGGGAAATTAAATACCTTGTCTATTTACAATCCCGGTAATGGTGAATTAAATAAAATATTGAAGTTCACCAGTTTCAGAAAAAAATTTGAAAAGTACTCATTTCCCCTCATTTGCCTAATAAGTGGTATATGAACGACATAAACACCTGCTTTCATAAATTAATGGCATCATTCCCTTCTTTCTTGCACATGCTTATGAAGGCATCTTTTTGCAGGAGCCTATAGAGTATTGTGATTCACAGTTGTGTACTTGCACATTATATCAGAAGACGCTGAAACCCCTCAGGGAAAGCTCTAGAAGGTGGAGGTCCATTTGTGGCGAGTCCCACTTGCGTGTAGCATCTTGAAATAGCCTTTTGTTTTCAAATAGAATATATTACACATTTCAAACTGTACATGTTCATCATGCGTCCCCTGGGCTTGCCTTATTTACAGATGGTTTGAATAAATTTGTCTGTCTTTCTTCAGCATTTGCACAGGGTGGTAATAGTTAACAGCCGGCCCTTGTTTAACAGGAAGGAGGTTTTACTCTACAGAATGTGAATTCATCCAAACACATCAATGCTGGCCCCCTTTCATAGTGAGCTGACTGTTCTGCATCCCCTTATTGATGGTCTAAGCAGTCCCTTTTGTGCTAATAGTCTCATATGTCTTTAAAAAAAGAAGTGCTTGTGGTATTTTGGATGTGCATGCTGACAAAGACTGTAAATTGACTTTCAAGTATGGTATTTTATTGCAATTTATATTAAACAAAGGTTTTCCCCCTATGTGTCTAGCACTCTCCATATTGAAACAATTATCCATTTTAATCTCTTAAATAATTTCAGCTTTGGTGCATTTTTCGTATTTCTTCTAGTGCCACACACAGATGCATTAGAAACCACCCACAAATAAAAATAACATTATTTTAAGGAACTACACACACACACACACACACACACAAATAGTGTGTGTATATATATATTCTATATGATTTGTATATACAGTGGCTGTCCGGAAAGTATCCAGCCAATTAACTCTTCTCGTTATATTGAAATGGTTGGATTTTTTCCAGATAGTCCTCGTACGTATGCGTATGCATATATGTGTATTAACATCATACCTAGAAGTAAGGTCATGACCTTGAAAATGAAACGCAGGATTAAATTCTAAACTTGATACGTACTAATGGTGGGAATTTTAATGACCTCATCTGTAAAATGATGAGAAAAGAAGGGTCTTGGGAAATTGTGAGGATTAAATGAGTTAATGTTGTAAAATATATTTAGTTACAAAGTAGGTGCTCAAGTAATGAGTAAATTCTAGCATTTTAATAATGATTTATTTTGAATGCATTTCCAATTGTGTTACGAAAACATTTATTGAAGTATCTTAGTCCATGGGGATGAACACACGCAGTCTTTCTTTGAACATCCACCTTTGTACCCTAAAAACGGTGCCATTTGACGTTCTCTGTTTCTCTTATAATAGGTCCCTTAGTTAAGTCTTAACCAGACGCCATATTGTTTAGTTTGTATGGTCGCTTTTCATTTAAGCCCCAGTCGTGTTCGTGCAGCTATCCTTGTGGATTGTACCTGTCAGTGGATACATTGACTTGGAGCAAAGGGGCATGGTCTGCTTTGAAGCATTTCCCACCTTCTCCCCTTTCCAAGTGCTTTGTTCTAAGTGCTCAGTCAAGAAAGAGGGCTCACAGAGGGGGCAGACTTCAGCGAGCCCTAACAACTGTTATCTCGTCCTGCTCTACGAGTGTCTAAGGATGGTGGCGAGTGAGGGTTAGCACCCACTTAACTCCACTGATGAAGGACTCAGTCCTGGGCAGCCTCTCTTGGCATTTGTTGTCCCTGTTCAGGTGGACTTCCAGTTGGCGGCATTCATATCTCTCTTAGTTTCCCAAGCCAGCAAGGTCACCCGATGACACTGGCTCCTAATCTCATCTGCCTTCCGCCCTTCGTGCTAAGGTTGGCAGGCTTGTGTGGGATCTCTCCTCTGAACTTCTCAGGAACACAGAACTGGATGAGGTCATGTCGTGACCCTTCCAATGACATTCCCCTTCATACCATCTCTTTACCCTTAGAGAGCTCCGGGACAGCGGAGAGAGTCACAGACTCAGCAGTCCTCCAACTCAAAGTCACTGTATCTTTTTCCTGTTTTTCTGGCACTTTCCTGATTGAAGAGTTAATCTCCTGGCATTCTCCTCCGTTGGGAATCATTTCTTTCTACAAACCTTGCATTTCACTAATGCCTAAAACGCTTATATTCACTATGAGTGATGGTGTTAGATAGTAGTAAAAGGGTTGCTTTTAACTAATTTGTTCTCGGGTCTATGGAGAGATGATTGGAACTGGTTACTGGTGACTGTGAACTTAAACTGTAGGACACTGCCTCATTTTGTCCTCAGCTTTAAGCATTTGGTTAAAAGATAGGTGGACTAATAAATGGTCATAGCAGTGGACTTGACAATAGCTAATGACCTTGAGTGAAACTCCTAAGTGAGTAACTCAGACACATAGTTCTCTTAGCTCTCAGAGCCCCTGTTTAATAGAACAAAATCTGCAGGAAATTTTGTCCCATGCTGAATGTATACTTTTTTAACCCTGTGAAATTCCACTCTCCCTAGTCAGAATGAGTATTTGTTTACCATGGTAGGAATGGCAGTGAAGGAAAGAAGTAACATGTTTATGTGTTTATGGAACGATGTGTTTCAAGACTGCTGTCTCTCGTCTTTGGTAAAAGCTGAGCTGTCAGTGATACCCGATATGCTTTAGGACGTGTCGATGTGAAAATAAGTGGTCCTTCCCTTTTCTAGCTGAACATAATCCAAATGATAAAACACAAGGAGACTTACAGATAGCTCACTATGTTTCCATTCATCTTGAATCAAAAGCTAGCCTGGTTTGGTTAACGTGCGTCTGGGTGGGGCAAGTTTCTTATACCTCCAAACAAAACACAGCTTGGACAGCCTGATTTCCAGGTTGGTTGATTTTTTCCTGACTAGGTTGGGTATAGGGGAGCAAAGTTCCGTCGGTGTGTTGTGAGTGTCCTGATGAACGTACCCCTGTGTGGGCTGAGTCGCACGGTTCCTTTGCCTCCCTGCAGACGGCAGCCCGTGAGCCCCCCGCCGCCCCCGCGGCCCATCTCCCCGCCACACACCTACGGCTACATTTCGGGACCCCTCGTCTCGGACATGGATACGGACGCACCGGAGGAGGAAGAGGACGAAGCGGACATGGAGGTGGCCAAGATGCAGACCCGGAGGCTGCTGTTGCGCGGGCTGGAGCAGACGCCCGCCTCCAGTGTGGGGGACCTGGAGAGCTCGGTCACTGGGTCCATGATCAACGGCTGGGGCTCGGCCTCCGAGGAGGACAACATTTCCAGCGGCCGCTCCAGTGTGAGCTCCTCCGACGGCTCTTTCTTCACCGACGCCGACTTCGCGCAGGCGGTGGCTGCCGCAGCCGAGTACGCAGGCCTCAAGGTGGCCCGGCGCCAGATGCAGGACGCTGCCGGTGAGTCCCACCTCCTGGCTTTGCTTTTTATTGTTAAGTGCATTGGGGTGACATTGCTTAGCAAAAATGGCACAGGTTCCAGGTGAGCATTCTGCGGTGCATTGCCATGCGCTGCACTGCGTGCTCACCACCCAGGGGCCGTTCCCTTTCCATCACCCTGTATTTGCCTCCCCCTCAGCAGGAAGGAGAGAGTTCTGAGAAAGAAGACTAGCACAAGAAGTCAATAATTGCTTTCTTGGTGTTTTGTTGTTGTTGTTTGTATAATAACTATCACATTGGTAGTTTTCCTGTTGTCTTCGGATATTGAATTGGTCATTGTTTTTTATCAGTGTGGAATATATTAAAAGAAAATCTAACTCATATCATAAAGCTATTTCTATATATTACTTATCAAGAACTGTTGCAGGAAAAAAAAGGCCTGAAAAATGTCTGCTATCTCTCAACTCATTCCTGCAAAATATATATTTATTTCAGCCAGGACTATATTTTATTATATTCAACCAAATCCCCACCCCCGTAGCTGCTGAACGTAATAAGATATGTGTGCAAACTTAATCTTTCCTAATAAATGAATAATATCTAACTTTATATATAGCTTTTGTTTCTCCTTATTTTTTAATCTTCTGTAAAAAATGTAAGTGAAATTAAATATCTCAAACTATGGCTTTCAGATTGCATTAGGAGGTGTTTCAGTTCATTAAATCAGTGAGACACAGAAATTGTGTTAAAAATTCATCTGTAAACGACCATACGCCGCAGGGTCTATAAGCAGTAGATGGCCTTATACAATAGAAAGAATGATGGGTTCAGTCTCAGGCCTAATTCCCTCTTTTCATGGATATGTAACTTTAATTGTAGTAGTCTCTATCATAGCTAAAGAGAGTTTGGTTTAATATTTTATTGTATTGTAATTTAGTAGCACTTCTGATATTAGTTTGGTATATAATTATAATGAACTAAAAAAATGCATTGGCCTCTGCCTATTAAAATGTGTTTTTCAGGAAAGGGTGCTACTTATCATATGACTTGACGTTAATATGAATGAATAGTCCTATCACATTGCTTCTCACTTGGCCGCATTAATGTCCGTTATTTAATATGCTTCAGTTGGCATCTTCAAGTATGTTGACTTCAATATATGTGGATTCTCTTGTTTATAGCCAAAAGACATTGTCTAGGTCTCTTTGAAGTTTCTTGTAGAAGAACAGAAAGTTCTGGATTTGTGTCTCTAGAATTTCTAGGAACCAAAAGGGTGAAGGTCAAGTATAGGACCAATAGATCTCTATTGTCATTATGGATTAAATGTATGGAGTCCGTTGTAAAAACAATGTCTGTGTAAGACACCTAGAGAATCTGAGAGCACTGCAGTGCACCTTATCTAATTAGAAAATTCAGTTGTCACTGTACCTGTGATCTTTATCCTTCCAAAATCAAATGCAGGCATGCTTTGCTTTATTGTGACTCACAAATGTTGTAATTTTTACGAATTGAGCACAAGGCCCTCCACCAGCAAAAGATTATGACTTCTTTTTTTGTGTGTGTGATACTTGCTTTATTGGGGTGGTCTGGAGCCAACCTGGTAATATCTCTGAGGTATGCCTGTAATAAAACAACACCTCTACCACCATCAAAAACCATAGACGTCTCTGGCGGTGTCGCTTTAAGTAGCTAGGACCAGCAAGTTTCTATATTTTGGTAGAAAAGAGGTGTAAGTAATTTTTTGGCGTGTCTAAATTTGTGAGCTAGCATAATTTCAGGCTACCATAAGAGGAAATACTGGAGAATGTATTAAGATATCAGGATTATACCTTCAAAGAATAGCATAAACATATACTTCATTAAAATAGAAGATGTAATTCATACTGTTCATCCTTAGCACATGAATTTCATAAGGACTCTGACTATTCCTCTTGAGAAAGCGACATTAGATATATTATACAAAAATTTAGTATTTTTATTTAACAATAACTTGAGTGAAGTTAGTTGCAAAAATAGTTGGCATGCTTTTCTTTCATAAATAGCTATCATGAGCTTTAGCAGGATAAAATATTGTGATTTAAAAAAAAAAAAAAAAAAAAGAGGAGCCTGAAATGCTTTTAGAGTAATTTTTTCCCAGTGGACAGCTCAAGCAAAGTAACACAAATCTTATGATTTGCAAGAATTGTTTATTTAAACTCTTTTTAAAATTAGGGATGTTTCTCGTTTCCATGTTTATTTCTGTTATTCCTGTTCTAACTAAAATGTATTGATGAGTTTGGCTCTGATGTGTTTCTTTCCTACTCAGGCCGCCGACACTTTCATGCATCACAATGCCCTCGACCTACAAGTCCTGTCTCCACAGACAGCAACATGAGTGCCGCTGTAATGCAGAAGGCCAGGCCAGCCAAGAAGCCAAAGCACCCGCCGGGACACCTGCGCAGAGAAGCCTACACAGATGGTAAGTCCCTTGAAATGATGAAAACGCCTGAGTCGCGCCTGTTTACCCCGTGGCTCCCCCTGACTAGACAGTGCACCCACTGACATCGGAAATCGCATGAAACTTTCATTAACAGAAAGCCTCAGATCACGTAGAGGAATGATCAACTTCCACATCTTGCTAGGCACCTCTGATCCTTGCCATTTTCAAATAAGTTGGTTATTTAAGACACTAAAACAATGTCTACTTTGAATATGTTTAAAAGGAATAATTTCAAAGAAATTGACGTTATTTTAGTTGCAGTCATGGCATCGGGTCAGCCGTCGTCAAGATTCACTAACCAACCTCCCTGGGACCACATATTTTCCCCCTGTGGAATTTGGCTTTAAATGCAAGACAGTAAACTCGTCTGAGTACTAATTCTAACCATAGTGAGGTTACAAACAGTTGTCTGGTGCACAGAGAGGCAAACCGAGCTACCTCTCTTCGTGCCTTCACATACCATATCGACCCCCTGACAAAGTAAAGCTCAGATTCTCAAGGGCACACAGGCGAATAATGCGAACATTGTGATGTTGGCTACAGAAAGCCTCTAATGAAAGTGCCTCAGGTGGCCCGGCGTTTATTAAACTGCCACCTTCTCATTTTATAAAACAACCCCGAGGGCTTTGGTTGGAAATTCATGTAAGAGAAATTCTTTCAGACAAACCCATCTTGTCAAGTTTGCTAAATTTGCTAAAGGGAGGGGTGAGGGAAGGAGGGTGTCACGGGCAGCGCCCCTGCCTCCTGGTCCTCTGTCTCCCACCACAATCTGATTAGGACTTTCATCACCAGTCAGCAATTTTTCAAAGAAGGCCTCGCTTGCCATTATCCTACGAAAGCCTAATATTATAGACCCTTATCCGAGGTTGCGAGCGGGGTTTTCTGGGCACTTCTCCCTGTGTCTCCTGCCACTTGATGGAAAAATTTAATACAAAGCACACAGCATGATGAGCACAGGTAATTTTGCAATGAGTGGCTGCCCATGCTGTTACCTGCGCCTTCCTTGGAGTATTTTCTCGCACTAGCATCTATCTGATATTAGACTACATTAAATGCTGGCATGACACGGTGCACCTGGGTCTCCTGGCTTCTGCCCAGGACTCTCGTGTCGGTGAAACTGAGCCGTCAGAGCATTATCTGATTTTGAAGGGTTATTACTGTGGCTTTGTGCGCGTTTGCCTCTGTGAAGGGACAAACACTAGGTGTAAATCGCCCAACTCTGTCGGCAGTTTTACGTTTATGGGACCCTTGTAATGGCATTTCACAAGTTTTAAAGCTGTTCTGTTTGTTTTATTGTCTAGAAGAGAGGCACTCGTAACTGAAACACTGGTTAAACAGCAAACCTTGATGTGAACACATCAAGGTTAACACATAAGGGAGAAAAGCTGGCCTAAAGCTTTGTGTAGTTCTTTCTGCCTCTTATTTATATGTGTTTTGAGAGGCTGTTGCCATTGAGTGATACTTCTAAAAAATGCTTTAAATAATATAAACGTGTCAAGTTAAAGAGCGTAGCATCACAGTTATAAACCAACCCGGAAAATTGTGAACTGTATCTGTTGTCCCACATTCTGCAGGACTTAGTTCAGTGTGTTTAATAATTAAATGTAAATTCTAATGAATTCCTCAACAACAACTTTAAGCTGAACGATGAAGCACTCCCAATTTGTTAAGCCTATTTCAAAACTAGCAAAGAAATACACTGAAATATTTGTAAGGCCAAAATGTTAATTTGAAATATTTTTGTATTTCTAATCATTCCTTTCATAAAAGTGATTATGTGAAATGATCATAGCATATACTGTAATGTAGAAGCGAATATTTATTTTTTCAAAAATCACCAAAGTAGACATGATAGAGATAGGACTGTCTAAAGCTATTTTTATAAATCTTAGCTTTCTCTTTCCGCATTTCGATAACCAGTTGTTTTGTAGTCATGTGTATTGTCCTGACGAGCCTTGAATTTAGTTCTGGATACTTTCTGATTTGATTAAGAAGAAAGAAGCAACAAAGCTATGTGTTATTTTATATGTATCACATAATGCATATTGATTAATTAAAATCATGTAAATGCAGATACTTCTTAATGCACCAAATAAAAGAAATGCACGCACTATGACATTGAAACATGTCATTTTCTTAGAAATTATTTTCTCAAATTACTACACTGCATTTTTTCAGAAACTACTCAGAGACCATTTTATGAACAAAGTCAACGGCACACACACTTCATACAATTATTAAAGAAAGAGAGGGTGAGGGAGAAAAACTTGAAAGAGCTGCCTATTGCTAACGTGTGAATTAAACATTGTGAGACACAGAGGTTTCCTTTTTTCGCTCCTGCTGTTTAATGACTAAAATTAATTAACTATGGTTGATGAGTTTGCTTATTATCAATTGACTTCTCCTGTGAACTATTTTCAGGATAAAATAGATCAGTCTTGAGTTTGTAGCATCTTGAATGTCTTTGCTTAAGTTATGCATTTCCTTCGTGGGAGTTTTGTACACTGCAGAAAGCATGCCGAAGAGTGGCTGTCGGAGAGGTCGCAGGGTGATGGGCAGTGATGCTTGTCACTCAGCTCTGTAGTTTTCTAGGGCTGCCATAACCAAGTGCTGTAAACTGGTTGGCTCGAATAGCAGAAATTGTCATCCGCACAAGTCTGCAGGCTGAAAGTCTCAGCTCAAGGTGCTGGCAGGGTTGGTTTCTTCAGAGGCCTCTCTCCTTGGCTTGTAGATGGCCGTTTCCTCCCCATGTCTTTCCTTTGTCTTTCCTCAGTGTGTGCATCAATGCCAATCTCTTCTTATAAGGAAACCCTAAGTACTTTATTTTACCATTATTACCTTGTTAAAGACCCTAAATCCAAATACAGTTCCATCCCGAGGTACAGTGTGTTAAGAATTCAACATCTAAATTTTGAGGGGACATGTTTAGCCCATGACAGCCTTCCAGTCTCTGATTAGTGGCACTGTGACCACACCTTGCTCTGTAGTTAAATACTAGGCCTCATGACACGCAGGGAGAGTGCCCAGTGCAAAGTGGGGTGCGCCATGTGATAGCCATAGTGACAGGTAGAATCTAACTATTTATTTCATATTCACCATTTGCAAGTTTAAATCAGATGACGAGTAGGATTAAAATATATGAATATTTATCAGTCAGCATCTTAAAGCTAAGTAGAAGTGCATTTCTAGGACTTTCTAATGAATTCTTCCTGCCCCCACCTTTCAGTCCTTTCCGATGCATTTACATACTTGATTTAAAAACCAAATCTACATTATTTCTCCTGCCCTACTTTTCATAAATTATGAATTCACCACCCTCTTTGGAATGATGTTATTTTTACTTGATTTATCATTAATTACTGGTCTTGGGACAGAATGCAGTTAAGTTAAATAGAGTGCCAGAGCTGCATAGCGAGTTCATGCCAGCAGAATTATGTGCATGTGCATGCACCCACATAGTATACTGGTGTTTGCAAAATCTTGGATAAACAGTAGTGTTTATATGATAAGAGTCTATACGTATATATAGCAGGTCCACAATCCCATTTGTTAAATCCAGTTTGAGCTATTTAGAGGTATGAATTTGGTGAAAGTACCATTTATTACTCTGTGAAATACAGAATTATTTATGCTATGATAATCGCTGGGTTGTTTAACTCAGTCCTTATTTTATAATACCTAAAAATAATTTATTTGGTAACCTGTTTACTTAAGAAATCAAACCTTCCTGCATTTTCCTCTCATTGCCAGTTAGGTACAGTAGCAATGACATACAGAAGCTAGAACTCGTAAAATGACCACGGGGCTGTCTTCTCCCTCTTCGCCTGTGTGATACAGAGCACCCGTATAGAGCATCTTGTAAAAGGTTTTCTGTCACGAACCCTGTATTCCCAGGACTTTGTATGATATTTCAATAGCACTAATCGTCAGTCGTGGCAGCTAGTAAGCCCAGACATTTTCTGATTTGATAATGGTGGCAGTCATCAGGTCCCCAGTAATCTGTTATGTGCAATCCAGGTGTGATGGGAGAAAGCAGACAGTGCAGTCTGCAGTCCCTCACTGCCCCTGCTTCCACGTGTGTTCCGAATTACACGTTTCTGGTCCTCCAATGCCGGTCCCAGGCTCACTTGGAACTTCGAGAGTTCTTGTCTTGGGATTCTTGGCCACTCATTACAGTTGGTCTTCTAATATTCTCTTTTTTGGCTATTTTTAATAAGCAAGTAGCAGATGAGGGGGACTACATGATGGTCCTTTTTTAAAGTATTCATTTTTCAATCCATTGAAGTAGTAAAAGAGGAAATGAGGTACTCCAGCCACTCCTCGCTTAACCACCTTCCTGTTTAATGACCGCTCTGGCTTAACGACCAGCCCTCCAGTGCGGGGAGTCCCTTTGCTCAGCCCTAGTCTTGTTCCCGCAGTCGGTTTGTATTCACTCCACGAAGTGCTGGAAATCACACAAGACCACGTAAGTCATTTATAAGTGTGGTGTCACACCACAAGACATCTGCCTCTCTGCTCCTCGCCTATCTACCCATTCGCTTAATGACCTAGTCATAGGAACGAAACTCGGTTGTTACGTGAGGAGTGCTTGTAGTGCCTATGGCAATCTATGTTGTAGAAGACTAAAATACTTTTGATTCTGTAGATTCTGGGGGAAATTAGACCTATTGGCTATTCTTTGGCCGTCCTTTTACATAAAGTATTGAGGCTATTTTATATGAAATTAGAGCATGGTGAGTCATAAAAGCTAACAACAGCAACAAAACAAAATGCAAGCTTGACCACTTTTAATAACGGAGTCCTGAGTAAAACAGCTGGTAGGAAAATGGTGCCTCGAGGTTTCTGCTTTCAAAGACCCATACAATGAATTTGAATGTCTTAGTTTTAGCCATATGATGTCAAGAGAAAGTTAGTTGCAAAAAAATTTGTGCCTACTTATGGGACAAAAAAAAATTCATTTTTAAATAATATAAGAATGAGAAATGCTAACTTAAAACCGAAGCTTCCTAGAACCCTTAATTTTCTATAATATTAAAAACTTTCAAGACACCGTGTTAACATTCAAGGGCTATTCATCTGGGAATATGTAAATGATAGTAGATCCTTATCCATAATAGTAATATCTCTAGAAACAACCTAAATATTCCTCAGTAGGGATAGACTTCATACATAATGACTGTTCATAAAACAGAGCATCATGCAGACTCTCCAAAAAAAGTGCAAACCTATTTATGTTAATAAGAAAGGAAGACTGTAGACTTGTGTATGATACCTTCTGTCAGTGGACACACAGCCGCCATATACAGTCCCGGATGTGGCCATTTTATGTATGAATGGTGCTCCCTGGAGTTATGTGACTTGGCAGCCCTGCTTCATGTGAATAAATAATTTCTAGAATTATCTAGAAAAACCTATTCAAGCTGATTATCTCTGCACAATCCATATTGAGGATTTGAAATGGAAGTAAAGGTATGAGGGCTCCTTACAGACTTTAGAATAGTTTAACATGTGAATAATGTGCATTATTTGTTTAAAAGCTTAAGATTAATTTGATAATACTAAGCATTTGATAGAAGTTTTATAAATGTTTTCTAGTTGATTTATTCTATCACGTAGACATTGCTCTCTAAATGTGAAGACGATACCATTTCTGAAGTCATGGCTGAACAAAAAAGTAACTCTGCTGATAATCCCCAAATCTCTGTGTTTTGAGTTTTTATCTCTCTTGAGATTCAGATTTTATGTACAACAACTTGTTGGATGTCTCTCTAGGGTTACTTATCTAAAATTGAGCTTACAGTGTTCCTTCCTCATCCCAGCATTCTTTATCTTTAGTGATGTCTTTTTCATCCACCTAGTCAACTATGGCAAAAATCCTGAAAGCAGTCTTAGATTCTTTTCTTTTCCTTCCTTAATCTCTTTCAATGACATCTATTTTTCATCTGAACAGCTCCCAATACGATTGTATCCCATGTCATTATTCACGTGAACTATTACAACAACCACTTGTCCTCCTGGACATGAGTCTTCTCTTTCAATCCATCCTCCATTCTATAGTCAGAACAACCTAAAACTAGAATCTATTCATATTCTTCTAACTTAACAACTATCGTAAGGATACATATTTCTCCTCTTGAGGGCATACATAAGAATTGTTTTCCCCCTATAGAAGCCACTTTAAAAGATAGCACCACTTAAAATAAAATTTTTTGATAGCAAATATTATGCTTACTTTTATACTTAAGTATCTTTAGGTATATTTATAATATAAGAAATTGAATTATATATAGTTAGATGTAATATATTATTGTAAAACTATAACTATGTATATATACAGAGGGTGCCAATAAATGTATACACAATTTAAGAAAGGAAAAATATATTAAAATTGTAATACTCAATATATATCAGTAACAAAAAATGAATACAAGTCATGCTTGACTTCTGCAATTACAAGAGGTACTCAAAGTGGTTATCATCAGCATCTAAACACTTCTGATGATGATAAACTACTGCTTGAGCAACACTGACCAAAATGTCTCCTCATATCGCTGTATATGCTGTTTCGCTTTCTTCCCACAGTACCACCAGTGTAGGCAGTTTTCTATGGTACACCACATCCTTTAAGGTCCCCCATAGGGAAAAGTCAAGGGGTGTTAAGTCAGGAGAACACGGGGGAAACGCAACCACACCTCTCTTCATCCTATTCATTGTCCTGGCAAATGGTCTTGTGCTCCTCGAACAATATCTGTGCTTCTGCCATTTTCTGTGACAGTCCTGCCTGTCGCATGGTGACACTAGCATTCATCTGACTAATGCCATCTTTTGAGTGAACATCATACTACACATTGCTACTGTAATTCAACTCAACTTCAAAAAGTAATACATAGATAATGTCTCTTAAAATGTGTATAAATTTTTTTTGGCATCCCCTGGTAGATGATAGATAGATAAATAGATGGATAGATGGATGGATGGATAGATAGATAGATAGATAGATAGATAGATGAAATTAACCTATATTTATGCAGTGACTGATTTAAAACATCTGGTTGAATATACAGAGTTGTAGATTATAAACATCTGATAAAAGAAAACAGTATAAAGAACACTGAGCTTGAAATTAAGAATCTAAGGGCATTAGTCCTGATTCTGATCATATCTAGCTCTGAGATTGGAAAATAACTTAAGGCCTATGTGGTTGAACTTCCCTGTCTACAAAATGAGAAAGGATTTAGGTTAGATCAGAGAGAACCAGTAGGTATCAACTCAAGTGCCAACCTCAATCTGTTTGAAGTGGTTCTCTGAAAGGAGTAAGGGTATGCATCTCAGATCAGCGACATGATGCTGAAATCAATTAGGAAGGTCTACCATGGTTGGGGGAGGGAAAGTTACAGCACTTATGCCCATAGTAGCTACCTCAAGACCAGGTAATCTGTAAGTGCCAGCTTGATGATTCAGTTATTTCTGTGTTAGATAACAATGACTGCATTAAAATTGTTGGTCTTCTTATTCCTTAGTTGCCTTCAGTTGTTCTAGACACAGATGAATGTGACTCCAATGCTAATTCTAATATTTGATCTTATAAATGGTAGACTTGTGCAGTGTTGTAAATATTTCTTTCCAGATCTTCCACCTCCTCCAGTGCCACCACCGGCTATAAAGTCACCAACTGTGCAGTCCAAGGCACAGCTGGAGGTGCGGCCCGTAATGGTGCCAAAACTCCCTTGTATAGAAGGAAGAACAGACAGATCGTCAGATAGAAAAGGAGGCAATTACAAGGGGAGAGAAGCGTTGGATGGGCGACCCATTGCTGATATGCGAACAAACCCAGGTGAACCCAGAGAAGCACAGGAACAGCAAAATGATGGTAAAGGCCGAGGAAACAAGGCAGCAAAACGAGACCTCCCACCAGCAAAGACTCATCTCATCCAAGGTACTGATTTAGTCCAGCAGCAAATAAATATGGATTGAACATATATTGGCAAGGCATGCTGTTAGGTTCTCTAGGGCCATAGGAAAAGTAGTAGGATTTAGAAATTTGCTCTCTAATGGAACCCAAATAATTTTTGTACAGTTCACTCTAATACATAATATTATACAAGGTGTCCTTGGTGAGAGGCCACTTGAGTTGTATTTTAAAGGAAAACATGATTTCAACAGGTTAAATAATGTAAAGGATATAAGTAGAGAAGAAACGTGAAAGAGTGAAACTGAATGTTTGGTGAATCCTTATTTCCTGTTTGGCTGAAGAAGAGGCTCTTGGGGCCAAGGACACATGGTAAAAGATGAAACTAAGAAGACTGGGAAGGCCAGGAATATTATTCTAAAGAGTTTGGGATTTATGATATAAGCAATGATGTGCCAACAAGTAATTTTGAGGGAGAAATGACAAAAGAGATTTTGTGTTATAGAAAAATAACGGGCCACATGCTATAGTTCAGGAGGAGACTAAAATCAGGTAGATGACAGTATCTGAACATTGCAGAATAATCTAGTTATAAAATATGAAAGCACTGAATGAAAACAGTAGTGCAAATAAATAGGAGAACACCGCCTACACAGGTATTTCAGACATAGATCCAGTAGGACTTGGTGACAAATTGAATGTAGAAGATTAAAGTAAAATAATGTAGTTAAAAAAAATTCTAATGTCCATTAGATGGCCCTATATGACTAGTTGGAATATAATTGTATTAACCAATGTAAACCAAACAGGGAAAATGATAGATAATCTTAGAGAAAATCATTTCGGTTTTGATGTGCTGAATTAAAATAAAGAGATGAAATGATTTTTATCAGTCTCCTGAAATATAATAAGCTGTGCTTTGCATGATAAAAGTATTTCTAACTAAAGAACTAAGACTGCAACCATCCATCTAGAAATCAGGAACTTTATTCAATGGAAAGCACTGATATCACACTGACCAGTTTTTATTGTACATGTCTTGCTTTCCCGAAGTCTTATTTAAACAATAACTCTGTGTGTATGTGTCATGAAGTTATCATTTCTATGGATAGCTGGATTTTTCACCTTCATCATTCAGTTTACATTATTTATAATGAAAGAGGCATCCTGATTTACATGTGTAACAAATGGTTGTTTTTAATTAAAGGGAGTGCTCTTCTAGACTTGGAATGTCTGATCTTTTTGCTATTTACCTCAGTTAGTTTAATTTATTCTACATATATCAAACATCTACTGTGTCATTAAGCATAGTATAATATTAGTCCTGAAATTTATGTGTAAGCATGCCCCTCAACCTCAAGGAGCTTATAGTCAAAGAGGGAGATAATCTGCATATTCACATATGGTTTCATATTTGATAAAACATTGATTGTGTCATGATACTTCAGAGTCCAGGGACAGTTATCCCAGTCTTATGGGAAATGTCATGTAAAAGAAGGCTTCTTGATCTTTCTGGTAGAAATGCACATAAGCTGACTGTTCAGGACGGGTGGAATTTAGTTTGGATAAGAAGAGTGGATAGATCATTCTGGCAAAGAAAGTCAACCTGAAAAAATTTGAGGTAAATGTAAGCCTAAGTCATAGAGAGCCCGTGGTTCCTGTAAGAAGGTGGCTGAGTGATGAGGGCTTAGAGGGGGAATGACCTGATAAGAGACATTCACAACCCCCAGATGAGAGATGTAGAGAACATAAACCAAGCTGTGGCAGCAAGGATCAGTGAGAGGGAACATTCAAGAAATATTGTGGAGTTAAAAATCAGCCTTACTCAATATTATATTTGAATGGGTGGAAAAAGTACACTTTAGGGGATGTGGGACAGTTGTTGAAAGGGCAAGTCTGAAATAATTCCAGTTTTCTATCTTTGGTATCTTAATGAGCAGTGATTTCGATAGCTACATTAGGGTATACAGAGTGGGGACAAATCTCAGGGAAGTGACATGATGATGTCAATGTTGGACATGTTGAGTTTGAGGGACCTTCAAGAAGATGTGTTCGATTGGGCTGGCTGTAACAGCCCAAAATCCAAGGCATAGTTCAGAAGTTGGAAATATAAATTAATTAATCATGACGATAAACAGTTAAAGCCACTCATCTATTCACTCAAAACTTGAATCGATAACCTAATATTGTATTCACTCAAAACTTGAATTGATAACCTACTATGTCAAGCTATTTTGTAGAAGTTACAGTCTGAGAACGGATGAAGTCATCCAGAGTGAATGGGGGAAATTATATATATATGCAAACACTGCACTGGAAGTAGAAACCTGCAGGGGTCGACATTGGCACTGCATCAGAAGACTGGCCAGGAAGGAAGGAGGACCATAAGCTGAGAGAGTATTAATGTTTAAATTGAGAGTGTTTTTAGATTAAGGGCAGTGAGAAGTCTGGAGATAAAAGGCCTGAAACATGGTTAGCGTTATCAGAGTCAACAGTGAATTTTCTGTTTCATTGTAGTAATGTAGGCATAAATAGATTTCACAAGGGTACAAAGTGGCTGGGAGTTGCATCTACCAATACTGATGAGTCCAAATTACTTTTCAAGAAGCTTGGCTGAACAGTGAGGAGAGAAATAAGGTATTGATTCATGAAGAATAGAAGCTTAGGGGAAAGTTTTTAGCAAGAGAGAGATTTTTTTCACATTGTAACTTGTAAAACACTATAGTCAGGAACACATAGTGAAACGTAAATCTAGGAGGGTGGTTGGGCCAGATTGGGAAGGCCAAGAATACTCTTCTGAAGAGTTTGAGATGGATGATATTAAGCAGTGGCAAGCCAGCAAATAATTTTCAGGAAGAAATGACAAAATCGGATGTGTTTTAGAAAAGTATAGAGAAAAAGGTTGACGAAACAGGGATAGAAGATGAGGGTTGCAAGAGACCAAGTACTGTGGAGCTCAGATGCAGGAGTGGTGGTCCTCGTGGATGGAGAAAGCACAGCAAATCAGAAGTCTGGGTCAGACTGAAAATGGTGATGAATAGAATGGAGGAAAGCGAGGAGCCTTCAGGGAGAGCTAAATAGGCTGCATGAGTACAGCAGACTCTGAGATTCTCACACACACACTGATGGGGGTAGGGAGATGCCGGATAAATGTAAGTAGACTCTCTGTTAACCAGAACTCAAACAACCAGCACTCTCAAAGTGCAGGTTGATTGAGTCCGGTTAATGGAGAGTCTACTGCTCATGCCTTGGCCTTCCCAGGAAGAGAATGTGGGAGCAGAAATGTAGGGATGGAGTTAAGTGGGCTAGAGACAAGCCATCTTCCATCCACTGGAGAGAGAACATTGATGGAAAGCAGCAGATTTCCTTCTGACAAAGTGGATACCAGAGGAAGCACTTTGGGGGGAGGAAGACAAAACGGCAGGTAGAAGAGTTGTTGTTTTTTTAACGTATGTTTGGTGTTCAAAGAGTAGAGTGGGCAGCTTTGGAGAAAGCAGCATGGAGATAGAAACTCAGGAGACAGCAGTTCACAGGAGTGGCTCGCTTTCCCAGCTAGCAACCACAACAGGCTTCTGAAATTCGGGGCTGCACTGTGGGCATGCGATGTTGGAGTGGAGATGGAGGCCTTGGTGTCTGGGAAGTGAGCTGCAGCTTGGCTTTGTTGTGGTAGTGGGAGGAGACTTGGCTTTGTTTCTGTCAATGTCTCATCATAACCCTTCATAGTTTACACAGGGCTTTCACTGCCTCCTGTTTTCATACCAACACCACCAGCTCCTCTGGGTGGGGATACTGTTAGAGTAGGCTCGTTGTTAACCAGAACTCAAACCTGGCACCATCGAGCAACCAGCAAAACAATTGAAGAAACGATAACTGCATTTGTCCAGCATGGTGCCAGTTAACTGAGAGTGTACTTCCATTTATCTAGAATCTACCAAACCCCATGGGTTCCAGTTAACTGAGAGTCTCCTTTTGTAAGAAAAGTGACAACTAAAGGCCAAAATAATTTACGATCCCATAGTGAAAGCTAGAACTAGAAGCCAAGTTTGACTGAAGATTTGGTTTACCTCTTTTAATGATGTTGGTCCCAAGTGGGTTTAAGGTGGATAAGAGCTTATGAGTGAAATCCCAACCACTAACAGGAAAACAGGAAGGCTTTCTTTTCATTTTTTAAAAGACAGTGCTGCCCTCCTCATTATTATTATGAAACATCCTCATTTCTTCCTCACAAGCACTGATGTGTCCCCATTCGGAATTATGGGCGTGACTGATACCTTATACAGTGCAAATGGATAATGTTGTTCATATGTACTTGTTATATTTCATTGCACAGAGGATATTCTACCTTACTGTAGACCTACTTTTCCAACATCCAATAATCCCAGAGATCCTAGTTCTTCAAGCTCAATGTCGTCAAGAGGATCAG
Source organism: Lyroderma lyra (assembly GCA_004026885.1). NCBI lineage: Eukaryota > Metazoa > Chordata > Mammalia > Chiroptera > Megadermatidae > Lyroderma > Lyroderma lyra. The sequence continues at coordinate 172,108 of PVJL010000402.1, read as the reverse complement.
GAAGCAGACAAAGAGAACAAGCAAATGTAGGTCGAAGAAATCTTGCAGAAATGCAAGTACTTGGAGCATATGAAAGAGGAGAAGATAATAATGAAGAATTAGAGGTATCTATATATTTTTTTCAAGTTTCTCAACATTATACTAGTTAGTATGTCTCCCTCTAAGTTAGGAACATTCATCTACAGAAATGTTACTGTTTTATCCCAAACCCTAATGTTGGTAATACCGGAAAGTGTAGATCTGAAAATATAAATATTTTCTTGACACGCGTTCCAAAGTTTTAAACAGTAATAACAGTTTCTGTTTAGATCTAGGGTCCATAGTCATCTGTAGATGTTCAGACAAGGAATGTATATGGCAAACATGTTGTTAGGGAATAAGAATCATCCATCTAGATAATTGTAATTCATAGAATTGTGGTAGGCTATAAAATCCCAATAAAGTGACAGTTATTTGATGTGCGTGGGGGTGCTCTGCCTGTGTTATATGCCAACCTAGTGATCACTGGGGTTAATCCACCTGGTTTGGCCAACTGTCTTCCACCTTCAATCTTCTGAAACTGGGGACCTGATCCTCGATGCTGACATTTCTTGAATCAAAAATATGCTCCTTAGTTGGAATCTATAGTTAGTGATACCAGATAGGGTTGGTAATGAATCATATATTAAAATCACCTCCCATTTTTAAGATTCTGTTTTCTGTGTTTCATAACAAAACAAATTGAGGACATTTTAAAAAAATTTTTTTTAAAAATACAGTTGATACTTCAGCAATGCTAGGATTAGGGGATTCACCCCCCGTGCAGTCAAAACTCCACATATAAATTCTGAAACCTCGAAAACTTAACTACTGATAGCCTACTGTTGACTGGTACCCTTACCAATAGCATAGACTGTCAGTAAACACATATTTTGTGTTATACGTATTATATGCTGTATTTTTACAATAAATTAAGCTAGAGAGAAACTATTATTAAGAAAATCATCAGGAAGAGAAAATACATTTGCAGTTATTTATTGAAAAAAGTCTGTATATGAGTGGACCCACACAGTTCATACCCATGTAGTTCAAGGGTCAACTATGTACTTAATCACAAGTAAAATTGTGAAACATTAACTTTTTTAATCGAAGATGAAAACAATTTAAGTAATTTTGTCTATTTAAATTTTCTAGAATGTCCAATATATTTGGGTTTTGAGGTTTGGAATAAGAAGACTTGCCTCTTGTAAATACCATTACAGAGTTTGTTAAGGTTTTTTGTTTTGTTTGTGTATGTATGTGCGTGGTTTTTTTAGGTAGAAGAGCTCTTTTGGGGGACGAGTAGAGATGAACATATTAAAAACTCTAATACCTACAGTCAGTAAAAGTTGAGCAATAATGTTGAGTTAGGACTGGGGTGAGTAGAGAACTTGACTTACTACACATACTTCTTCTTTCTCCCTGTACCATGCCGCCGGACACCGAGATGCGGCATGGACCACAGTTTGGTACTTGTTAGCAAACCAATGGTTTTGCCCTCAAAAATCAACTAAAAATGACTAATGAATGAGTTTCCGTGGGCACTTTCCAATATATGCCGGGGAATGAATGAAGAAACACAAACTATAAGCATAAAGACATATAAATAAATATCAGGCTAAGCTCTTAAGATGTATTTTCACATTTAACAATAACTCATGTCTTGCAGGAAACTGAAAGCTGAAGACAACCAGAGAGGCTTGCGAGATCGAATGTGAAAATCATCACTCAAGATGCCTCATGTCCGATGACACGACGCCAGATAAAATGTTCAGTGCAATCAGAGTGTACAAATTGTCGTTTTTATTCCTCTTATTGGAATACCATTTTTTAAAATTTTACTGAGGTTTTATTGTTGTTGTTTGGTCCCTTCCCCAAGAAGAACCTTCCTACTCCCCTCACTGTTGGAACAAACCATTACAACCTTACTTCCAGCAAGTGAAGTATTTGACTTCTCGCTTCAGTCATGAGCCAGCAGCAGAGAACAGAACAGTTCTTTGGCATTTTGCCCCCGAGACATGGCACTGCACTGCTTACACATCAAGTCAATACATAGGACAATACTGATCAGAGACACAAAGTTGATGAATCAACCTCATGCCAAGGGCTCTCAAGATATAATCTTTCTATAATCAACTGCTAATGCAAATAAAAACATACTTCATTTTAACATGATTTTAAAACCAGTCTTTCATGCCACCCTCTGCTGGGAGAAAATAAAAATATACCAAATGCGGAACAACCACAACCCATTTCAATGGGGTAGAAATATTGTAAATATATACTCTTTGCAACCCCTGGTGGTACTTTATTTTATCTTCATTTCAATCACTGAAGTATATTCTTATTGGAAATGTTCTTTTGGATGAGTAGGGGTAAGCCAGTTGGATCTCTGGTTGTCTAGTCATTGTCATAAGTAAGCCTAGCAAAAACCTTGTTCTATTTTTCAATCAAAAAGCAATTATAAATGCGTATCACAAACAAATGGATGTTTTTAATGACCAAGTCCATTGAATAAGGACATCCCTATCTTAACTGGCCTAAATTTCTTCTGGTAGTGTCAGTTCAACTTTCAGAAGTGCCACTTAAGGGAGTTTGATTTTTGTTTTTGTAATGCACTGTTTTTTAATCTTTTTTTTTTTTTTTTGGTTTTAAAAGCACAATCACTAAACTTTATTTGTAAACCATTGTAACTATTAACCTGTTTTGTCTTATTGAAAAAAATGTTGAGAAACATTTTTAACCTGTTTTGTTAATGCTCTATGTTTGTATTTGGAATATTTGAATGATGACAGATGGTGAAGTAACGTGCATACTTTATTGTGGACCACAAACACGATGGTTCTTACTTTTTCTGGACTTAAAAAAAGGTTTAAGTTTGTTGTGGCCATTGTTGAAACTTAAAAGGTTTCCTGATAAGCTGAAATAGAGGCATTGCTTGCTTTGAATTGCCAAATGATGCCCTCTGACTGTAGATTTTTATGATCCTGTTTTGCTGTTATATAAATTTAATTGACTTTATAATTGGTGCTATTTGAAGAAAAGAAAAATGTGTACATTTATTGCTACACAGGTATCAAGCCTGACCCCACTAGAAAACAAAGCCAAACAATACTGAACCACAAAAAAAGCTGGTGTTCACCCAAAACTAAATGTGTTCACTTGGATAATTTGAAAGTTACATAGAAATGGTGTGCAGTACTAAGGGAACAATCCATGTGATTAATGTTACCATTATGTTCATGTAAGAAGCCTCTTATTTTTAGCCATAATTTTGCATACTGAAAATCCAATAATCAGAAAAGTAATTTTGTCACATTATTTATTAAAAATGTTCTCAAATACATCATTCTTTCTTGTGTTTATTTCTTTTTTTTTTCATTGTATGATCCAGTTTATTCCATTTAATCACAAGTCTTGCTGTTTTAACATTTCACCGCTATTTTATCAGGTAAGTAAACATTCTGTTTTATTAACAATACGTTTTCCTAGTGAGGAAAAATCTTTATTTTACTCCACTGAAATTATAGATGTAAGATGAATCAAAACCTAAAAGTTAATCATTTGATCAGAGAGGAAGTTTTTAATATTAAGGATGTACTAAAATATTTATGCATGTATAACTGAATTTCAGTTGACCAATTTCTGAAATAATTAGGATTCAACTACAATAAATCTGATTTGTAAAGTTCAGGCCACTTATATTCTGTCAACAAGAAAATGATAAAAATCCAAAATATTTATCAGCCACTATCTGCCTTCTTGTTACAAATTCATGTGACATTTTAACAATTCAATATCTATCACATACCAGGTTGCACATTATAGTTCATTAAAGTCAGCATTCAAGTATTCAACTTTGGATGCGTGAGATGGCCATGAAGTCTTGGAAGTTCCAAGAGCAATAAAATCTAGTGAACATTATTTTCCTATGACATATATGTTGATCACAATTTGAAAATCTGAGAAGTTTTGGGGAAAAAAAGATGTAATTTAAAATTTAATTTGACAAAAATAAAGTCTTAACCAGCATCTGCTTTAAAAGCATCAGTGAAGAAGTCAGTTTCCAAGTCATCTCAACGAAAAAAATGGGTGAGACAAGTTTGTTTGTTTGTTTGTTTTACTTTCCCTTGGTAAGTTGAATAAAAATAACTTCATCTAGGTCAGCGGTTCTCAACCTATGGGTCGCGACCCCTTTGGTCAAACGACCCTTTCACAGGGGTCGCCTAAGACCATCGGAAAACATGTATCAGATATTTACATTATGATTCATAACAGCGAAATTACAGTTCTGAAGTAGCAACGACAATAATTTTATGGGGGTCACCACAACTTGAGGGACTGTACTAAAGGGTCATGGCACTAGGAAGGTTGAGAACCACTGATCTGTGTGGTAGCATGAAAGTTACGTGTATCAGAAGGCCTGGATTTGAGTTTCAGTTTTGTCATGAGCTGTTTCCTTGGACGTGTTAGTAGCCTCTAAGTTCAGGTACTTTACCCGTAAAGTCAATAATACCTACTTCATGGAGCTATTGTCAGGATTTAGTGCATTAATGTGTATGACATGGACTCCATACACCCCTAAAACAATACAAGGTCATTATGGACTGAAATCATTGCACATATACTGTGCTCACTTACCACACATCGTTTGTTTCCAAAACCTTGCAGAGAGTTTTTTTAGAAGTCAGAATAGGAGTGGCACAAGGATCGAGGTGGTTCTATTTCTGGTGAGTAAAATTCACTGTGGCATGCCTAATGGTGGAATAAACTATTGGTGTTTTTGTTTATTTCTTTGCTTTGAATTGCTGAAGGCCACAGAATGGTGGTGGTGTGGCACTTTTAGTACATATTTTACCATTCAGGTGCACACGTGTCACTTGAGGTGTCAATAACTGGATTTAGTGGCTAGTGTTCTGCCTAGTAGCAGAAAATATCCTTGTTCTAGGTCAACTCAATCATATCTGACTTTCTTGGTCATTTCTGATCTATAGTCTGTGTGGTCTACATTTTTGCCTCCCTCTCTACAGGGTGCTATCTAAATTCCAGAGGCTCTCTTCATGTGTAGAAGTTTGGGGTGGCGGGGCGCGTCAGATGGTAGGGACCTCTGTCATTATTTCTATTGTCAAAGTTTCCAATGGTCTCCATTTGTCAGAATACTTATTTACTGATGGAATGATACAATGTTTTGCATTTCCTTCAAAATAATGACAAGGTGGCTAGTGGTGGGTTAAGATTGGAGTGTTGCTGATTGTGGGGCCAAAATTCCTCCCTAACTACAGTGCCCCTTATTATCCATCCACCATCTCTTGGTATTTCTGAGCCCTTTGATGTAGGGTGGATGTAAGGAGGGAGAATGGGAGTTTTGTACACTCTTCCGTGTCATGCTGGGGCTCTGGAGACTTGAGTGTGGGGGCTCTTCCTCAGCATTTCACAAGATGCCACTATATCTCCTAAACTGCTTGTATATTTGGGCTGTGTAGGGTTTGGTGGAGGGGACAGTGGCTACTTCTGTGGTTTAGAAGAAACGGGCCTTGGTTCAGATCTAGACCACCCGTGCTTGAATCTTAACTCCTCAGATGATTCGCTCAGTAACCAGGGGAAAAGTACACAATGAATCAGTGACTTAACCACAAAATGGTGATAATGCCTACCGTACAAAGTTGTTGGGATTACTTAGTTAATACAGTAGACTCTCCATTAACTGGAACTGAAGCAACCAGCAGTTGAGTTCGGTTAATGGAGAGTCTACTTACACTTATCTGGCATCTACCTATGAGTGCTGGTTAACAGAGAGTCTACTGTATATGTAAAGTAAATGTAAGTGGTTTTTATTTATTGGGCAATACCTTCTGCCTCTCTTATGCCAGTGAGTGCAGAAGGAGAGGGAGAGAAGAAGGGAGGGAGAGAGGGGAGATATGCATATTTCTTGCATGCAACTCGGGCTTCTTTCTGCTATGGATTTCAAAAATTGTGTTGAATCCCAAAAGAAGTGTTGAATTGCTTTTCTGTGGTAACCATCTCCTCACTTCTCCGATAACCATCTGAGGGTAGTGTACATAAAAGCTCTCTCAGCTGCCTGACATTGGGTGTGATTGAAGCAAATCACTTATAACAGGTGCGATGTCTGTTAATATTTCAAAATATGATCTTATTACAAAAGGATATGATTAAATAAAATGTTAAAAGCAGAGGTTACTCTTTTAAAATAATTGCAACTTTTTAAACATTCTAGTTTTCTCAGCTTATTTCAAGATAATTTAGCAAAGAGAAATTTAAATGTTGAAAAAATTGATTTGGCCACTGACCAAATTGAGTATCAAACATGGGACTGTGAAGATCACTTTAGTCTTAAAAAGTTTCTAAACATTTTCTCTGGAGAAATGTGGATATTGAATTTTTCCCCATAAAGAACAGTTGCAAGACACCCAACCAAAAGCCTGAAGGACATTCTGCTACTGGATTCCCACAATTAGTTACAGTTTTGGTACTGATGCTCATTTGTTTGTTTTGTGCCCATATATGAACATACTCCACCTGCACAGTTCAATGTCCTATTTCTAAGGCCACGTTTTGTCTGTAACACACCAAGAGACTGCTATCTCTACTCCAAGCATACCATTTTCATCAGCATTTTCATTTTTGTTACTTCCTCGTTTTTATAAAATGACAAAACATGAAATGGTCAAATAAAAGTACAAACACAGAAAACAATGCTGGCAAAATAACCATTTGCTTAGCACATATGTGTCAGCTATAAAATTCTGAATTTACTGGTTTAAAAGAATTACTACACAATTTATAGGAAATGTAGTATATATGGAAATGGAGTTTAAGAAACTAGACATCTTGGACTTAAAGATTTGCTCACATTAGGAATTCAAATGTATAAAATTTTGAATTAGTAAATTGACTTTTAAATCAAATCTTGAACCCTTTTTAGATGTTTCTCTCAAAGGTTGCATGAGAAAACAAATGTTGCTTTACTTTTCAAGAAGCAGATTATCCTTTATTACTAGAATATGTCATGAGAACAAACGACTAATTAGTACTTAGAGTGCTACTAAAGTAGGTTAGAAAGCTAAATTGTCTCTTTCCCTTATTTCTTGTTTTGAATGCTAGTGAGAGTGAATAGAGAGAGCGGTGTTGACCTTAAAAAGCCAGATATTTCTCCAGCAAAATGTGTTTATTTGAGAAAAAGAGCTGCACTTTGGGATATGCCTTCTAACAGTGAACCACACACAAGTCCAGAGAACAAAGGAATGTTCTTTTGTAGCAGAAAGCGGGAATTCAGTGGAGGAAACGGGGAGTTTAAAGTGTAGTGGCTTTTCTCTGACTAAGTTGTACCAGTCTTTATTGACTGAGTGGTTGCTAGTCAAAAAGAAAATCTTCCTACTGGAGTAGAAGAGTAAGAAAACCATGTTCTTGTTGAAGATGGAGAGAACGTTTCTTCCGGTATAGAGTAATTGACAGTGAGTTGTAGGGTGAGAGAGCTCCCCCTACAGGCCATCCCAACTCCAACGTAAAGGAGGTTTCTCTCCATTAACCCTCTCACAGGTGTATTTAAAATATATTTTCAAAGATGTTTGTTCCCCTGAGGTACTAAGCTAGTTTCTAGAAGTGATGTCCATGGATATCTGTCTCTGGTTATAAATGTTGATTCCTTGTCCCTGTCCTGATCCATCTGAATCAGAATCCTAGTTGGCAAGGCTTAATAATTCCTTTTGGAAACCCACGAAATTTTATGTCAAAAAAAAGTTGAAAACTACTACCCTAACAAATCAAGCATAAGTTTCATTGTAATATATCTAAACTGGAAAGAATCTTCTAGTCAGAAGGTATTTTTCAAGCCCTTTTGACCAGGCCACAGTCATGATATAGTTTTTGTTGTCTGCTGTTTAAAAACGTGTCTCATACAAACAGAATGAGCATGTGTCACACTTTAGGTACCTCATTCCTAAGGGAATCAGCAATAAGACACAGAGCATTTGAAGAACAGTTGTGGAAGGGACATAAATATGATTGCTAAGTTAACATTCTTTACGGCAGTACAACCATGACATTAGTATCTCTACTGAGCTACAGGATCATAACACCTATGTCTTTTTAGGTTAAAAAAACCATTTTCAGAATGGCATGCAATCTGCACCTATATCATTTGTATACTTTGATAATTTAAATCCCCCCAAAGGATCAGATGAAGGTCAAATAGTGACTTAGCATTTTTTTATTAGTTTCAGGTGTACAGAACAACATAGTGATTAGACAGTTACACACCTCACAAAGTGATAACCCCAACAAGTCCACCACACATCTGACACCACACGGCCATTACAATACCATCAACTATATTCCCTATGTGACTACAGATATATTTTTGCAGTTGACATTCAATATTGTTTTATATTTGTTTCTTGTCTGTGTTTCCCCAGAGACAGAATCTGAGACAAAGACTCAGGTGCAAACAGTTTATTTTGGAGGAAACGACGGGAACCGGGAAGGGGAGTGGGAAGAGAATGGGAGGATAAATCAATATAGATCCTTTAAAGTAGGCACAGGTGTCTCCAGACGAGACTCTGCTTCTGGTTCCACCAAAAAGCATACAGAATGCCTCCAAGATCTTTCACCGAAGAGCACGTTCCTGGACCGTTGCTAGTTTGCTCCCAGTTCCCCATCGGTTGCAGGTTGTTGATGGGACGGGGGTGGGGTGGGTGGTGGATTTATGTTTCAAGCACTGGAGAGCAGACCATGTGACAGGAGACGACCCAGAGGCACAGAGGAGACATGCATATGGCCAGTGTCTGTGATGGGAAGGCACCAAATGAGGTGAGTCTGAGCTCACAACGGAGTCCTTGAAGACATGTTACACGCAGGGTTGTCGGGAAATGTACTGGCATGATATAGAAAGTCAAACCATCATCAATTTACCTAGTCCATTTTTTTTTTCACACTGTGCATGTATGACATTAGTCATGGGTATTGGTACGATTTTCAAATATGTGGCATTCTTACTAATTATCAGTTGTTACTGTGGGTATTGAGTTTCAATGCCATTTAACATCTGAAAGTGTTGACATGATCAATATTGAAACAACACAAAAGCAGAAAGGTATAGAAACAATGGTGAGATGTGAGTTGGATGGTTAGAATAACTACAGTTGTGCATTCTCTAGCAAAATAATAAGCTGTACAGTACCTAAGAAAGGAAAGAAATGTATCCACAATAATTGAAGTTGTGCCCTATAACACACACACACACACATACACACACACACACACACACAGAGCAAATGAATGCAGGCAAAATTACCACATCCCTCACGATAACATGAAAGCGATTTCAAGCAAAGTTGACTATAAGTTAACCCATTTCTGTGTCCCATGAGACTCACTCTCATTGAGGCATTGTATTGTATCATGATTACACTTGGAAGCATTTTCACAGGGGCACATAAAAGAAAAAACCCTATAATCAATGCATTCTTACATTTAATGAAATACTGTAGCTTCTATGCAAGCCCATTCATTGCTTTAAATAAATGAAGCTCAAAATGTTTTCATAGATTAGGTATTATTTTTCATTCAGATCTTTGGCATTATCACTAACTCTGCAAAGTAATACCAAATATAGACTTTGAAGTTTTAGAAATTCTCTTATTTGAGAAAAACTCTGAACTGTTCAACTTGAAGTAAATCTGGGCCTTTGATCCTTCCTTCTTCAGTGACTTCTGTAACCAGCTGAGCTTCAGAAAGTAACAAAAGTAACTTGAACAGCTGGGCTTTCTGCCCCTTCGCTGCACTTAGGACTGCCTTCCTTGAACATTTTAAAATCCTTCCCTAGTGCCTGAGGCTAGTGCCATCAGGTCCTGTGCTGGGACCAACGTGGGCCGAGACCCCCTGCCTGTGAGGTTGATATCCAGGCAACTCCAGCGGGAGCTGCAGACTCCAGATTAGAGTCTAAGGTTCCCCCTAGCACCCCATTACAGGTGGTCCCCTGGTTTGAGGAGGGGGGCTGCCTACTGAGTGAATCACTCGTACTTGCTGAGAGTTTTCTTTCATAAGATTGAGTGAGTTTGTGTTGCCCAGACGGTGCTGAGGTGCTTGATCTGGAGTGACTCACATTGTTTATATAAACAGGGGGCTGCGGAAGTATTTTCCTTGGCTGCCACAGTGGGGAAGCCATGAACGTAGAGAGAAAGCATATTTTAAAACCAGCCTAATGAAAACCTGAGCTTTTATGTGGAATGACTGCTTATTAGACTACCTTATGTCTTTCACAATATGGGTAGTTAGATACTGTATATGCAGTGTTTTATCTGCATGTTCTCTGTGAAAGTTATATGCAAGTCAACTTTATAATACCTCTTCATTTTGTGTCTGAGAGTGAGTGTTTCATGTGCTTTGGGGGAGGGGAGAAGAGCTAGAGTATATCAAAGTAATGGTTCTATATTTAAGTCCTGCTTTTAAACCTCTGAGACAAAATGATGACACATGTTAGAAAAGCGTTGGAGAATAAAAGGCATTTGGAATAGATACTGTGAGGAATACCATAGAAAGTAAATTATGAAGGGAGTCTAGGAAAAATGAGTCATTTACTGTGTACCTGCTTGATTTAAATATGTATTCGGATTGAAGTTTTGCCAAAATTGGCTTGAAATGGCTAGGTTTAATCCCCTTGGATAGATAAGAAAAGCAGAATTTTGATAGACTAAGAAATACGCTGATATAGTCAATAGGGACATAATAAACAGATATGAAGCTAACTTCAAGTCTAGTGAGTCTTCCAGAAATTAAAACTACCCCTCAAGAGAGTTTTATAAAACTTAGAAACAATTCTGATCTTTAAAACAATCAATTATAACTAAAATGGAAAACAAAAGTAGTGTCTGTGTTGGAAGTAGGGAGGATGAATGGATGCTAACCGTGCTCTTGCCACCAAGTATTTAAAAGCTCCATTGTCATTAATTCATATATAAGTCTTAAATTATTGCTTAGATTTCCAAAGCCTATTTTTAAAAATTAAAAAATGTGGTAATTTCCAAATCACAGTAACTGTGTACATATATGACTATGAAATCCCATATTAACACTCCCAATAGTAAGGGGCTTTAACAATTTAATTTAAAGGCAATTTAACCTTCCAAGAATATGTACCTTTGTCTTATTAGAAGAACTTGGGAGGATGCTCAGGGTCAAAGGGCATTTAAGTCAGCACGTTTCATGCTTTGCCTAACTTAGCCATCCCTTTGCTTTCTTTGTACCTATAGAATCTTCTGGATTATTGAAAAAAAAAAGTAACATTTTGAAACTCTATTAAAAATGGGCTAAGTCATTTATAGTAAGCAATACCTTACCATTTTGAATGTTTGAATATTTGGGGAGAAAACAAATAAAAAAATAATAAATTACTTAGACTAATAATGCTCCTATGCATAAGACGAGCATACTTGTACAATACATTTGGAAGCTAATATATTTCATCTGGATGATTTACTATCAATCATTGTTAATTAAGTCTCACATGTTATATGTGTGCATAAACAATCATTTTGAATAAATTAGATTTCTTAAATATGGTGCCAAAAATATGACTACTGGACTACTCTAAAAGAATTAGTCACCCTCTATAGGGGAATAAAAAGAGTTTGGCTAAGTTATTTACAAACATATATTTAAGCTCCCCAACCTGATTTCAATCTAGGCACTCATTCGTGGATTCAACAGTCAACTGAGCATCTAGTGTGTGTGAAGGGCTGAGATGATTAAACTCCGAAGTGCTCGTGATGTAAGGGGAGGCAGACATACGCACAACCGAGTGCGAATCATGTAATGCAAGTAGTTACATGGTGTTTAAGTCAGTTCAGGCTGCTATAAGAAAGATGCCCTGAACTGAGCGGCTTATTAACAACAGAAGTATTTTTCTTACAGTCTTAAAGACTGGAAAAGTCCAAGAACAAGGTGCCTGCAGATTTGGTGTCTGATGAGAGCCTGCTTCCTGGTTCACAGAGCTGTATTTTCACTGTCTTTGTATGGTAGAGGAGGAAGGGGAAGCCTCTGAGGTCTTTTATGTAAGGGCACTCATCCCATTCATCAGGCTCCATCCTTATGACCTGATCACCTTCTACAGCCCCCTACTCTTAATATCAATACATTGGGGGTTAGGTTTCAACATAGAAATTTGGGGGGGACAAAATTATTTGTATGGTAGTGCATGACAATAAAGGAGCTTGTTGGAAATAAACAGGAATTGAAGAAATGTTTTGACTGGATTATGAAGAGTGAAAAGGAAGATGTCAATTCATTTACAAAATATAAAGCTTGAGTTTTCTCAAAATTGTACTGTAGTTAAAAATGCATATTGAATACATTTTAAAATTAAAATATGTTTAGATGAACCCAAAAGACCAATTCTTAATTATGTTTGAGAAAGGTGATTTGGATTATTTGGGCTTTTTGGGCCAGTTTTCATCAATCTCCAACTAAAATAATTTTAGAATCACACACGTTTAAACAATTAACCAATAAAAATATTAAAGGATTAATTGATTAAAATATTAAGAGGATTTGGGATTAAATTGTTTCCTTTTATATTTAATTTCTCTCTTTCATATAGACAGTGTCACTAATGATGCTTCTGAACACAGGTTATATACATAAAATATACAAATGCCAACTCAGTGTGGCTGAGCAATGAAAAACCATTTGTGGCATAATAGTGCTGAAAAAGTACAACAAAAGAGGTCCAAGCAGCCATGCTTCAATCAAGGCTCCACCTCCATTTGTCTTTTAATCTCTTTTCCCTGCTTTGCTCCACATGTTGTTTTTTTCTCCAGCTGTTATAAAGATGGCTGTAATAGACCAAGCCTCAAGCACACATGATAATACTCAGAGACCAAGAGACAAAACCCAGAAAACTCAGTACTCTCTAAAAATGCATCCCAGTGATCTAACTTGTTACACATGCTCTCTCTAGGACCAATCCTGTGTCCAGAGAAATACCATAAACTGTTTGGCTTAACTTGGATTCCTTTAGATTTATCAGGTCTTCCACTGGAATATTTGATGTTTACCCCAGAAGTATGGACTGTTGAAGAGAATGGATAATGCAATTTACCCAACAATGAACAATCTACACATATTCTGACTCATGCATTTAGCAATTAGTCTGTGTTCTATATTTAACCTTTGTATATAATTTATGTGGTGATATTTAAAAATGACTGCAAATTTATGACACTCTTTTCATCAGGAGGCAAAGTCTATGACTCATCCCCCTTGAATCACAGTAAGATGTGGACTGCTTCAGCCAATGTAGTAAGGTTATTGACTTTTGAGTTTAAGCCATTAAAACTCATGCAGTTTCCTCTTGGTTTTTTGAGTATTTGCTCTGCAGAGGTTGGCTCTTAGAATCCCACTGTTATTCTGTAAGAAGTCTAGCCACCCAGAAAGGTTTTGTGTAGATCAACAGTCACAACTAAGCCCAGGTTTACTACCTGCCATGGGAGTCTTGATGATTCCAACCCTCAGACATTTGAGTCACCCCCCAACTACTCACAACTTCACAGACTTAATGGAGCAGCTGTGAAGGAATATCCCAAGACAAGAACTCCAGCTGTACTATGAGTTTGTGACCCACAGAATTCATGAGTATAATACAATTGTCAGTAAGTTTGAGGGGGTTTGTTACACAGCAGTAATACATAACCAGAATTGCTTAAATGTCTTTTGTGAATAAGAAATCCATAAACTTGAAGGTCTGAACCCCAAGAAGACTGCTAGGCATTTAAGCAATACCATGCTCATATGTTTTGAGAAGGTGGGGGGGGGTTCTGAAATAGGATGAAGATAAACTAAGCCCTTGTGCTGTTAATGCAGTGCAACGATCCTAATAGTACATTGCTTTGCTGTAAAGAATCTGCTGCATCAAGTCACTGGTTCTCAGGTTTTACCTTATAAACCGGAACTGGGATGGTCTTTCCCCTGTGGTTACATGTGCTAGAGAAGCTACAGTGGTTTTTGAATGAAATTCTGAAATTCATGCAACTAGTCTGCTAATCACTGAAGCCTGAGTCCTTCATTTGGATCAGAACAACCATCTTTGCTCTTGCTTTCTCTTCCTACTTCTAACTGTTTTGTTGATTCTTTCATTTGTAACTACCAAGGCAAGGAAAATGAATCAAAATAAGAATTAAAAATATCCTAAAATTTAATTCCCTTTAGTAAGGATAAAAGCTTAATAGGGAAAACATAAAATTAAAAATGTATTTTCCTGCCTTTTTAATAAATTTTTAATGAAATGTTGCAGTTTACAATGCCTTTCAAGTACATTTTAGAATATGGGATTTACTACAATATTAAATACCTTAGTTTGCAGATATAATAATGGAAGGTCATGGTGATTATCTCTTGGCCAAGGTCAGTAAACTAGGCTAGGACTCAAAGACAGGCAAAAGACCATTGCTGTAGACTTGACTATAATAAGTATACTACTAATCTTCTACTTTTATCTACTTATAATTTATATTTTAATATTATATTAATGCTTTATATATACAAAAGCTAGAATGTTGATGGAATGATGAAATGCATTATAATGCATCACATAGATTCACTGCATTACCAGTTTGAAGAACAGATCTATCTCAGTATTTTCCCCAAATAACATCTCATGGACCCCACGCCCCCTTACAGGTAGTCATTGAATTTTTAGTCTTTCAGCACCTAAAATTATGTCAGCAAAGCATGAAATTCCCAAGAGACAGAACAGAGGCCTTGAGAGTTTACTGTCTCCATTCATTCTTGCCATATGTGTCAGTCTGCAACTAGTCTTTGTGAACTATGAGGTGATACTGGCCTTCTAGGAACCTACTCAAAACATGGTGTATTCTTATGTTTAGTGTCAAAAAAACAGATTTTTTAAAAATTGAGATATAAACATATTAGTTCTGAGTATACAACATAATGATTTGATATTTACATATATTGTTAAATAATTACCACAATAAGTCTAGTTAACATCTGTCACCGTACATAGTCACCAAAATTTCTTTTCCTGTGATGAGAACTTGTAGGATTTACTCTCAGTCTAATGGCCTCCTTGATTAATTCATTTACTACTACCATATGCAAAACACCTAGAACAGCACATGTGCAGCATACAGTAGGTATTCAAAAAGTATTTGTTGAATTAATGAGTGAAATTGTTCATTGTGATAGTTAATATTTCTTCTGTAGTTACTAGGCTCTGGACAGAATGCTGTTTCTTATGTATTCTTACTTAATTCTCCACAATCCTATGAATGTGTTACTATTTGGCATATTTTATAAATGGAGAGAGAGATCTAAGGTTATTCAGGGGGTTGTTCTAGGTCACAGCATTAGCCTGGAGCAGAAATAGGGTTTGAAGCAAGACCATCTGTTACATGGCTTGTGTTTTCAAATACTACTCTGTACAAACCTTTATACTTAAAATATTTTCTTCTTCTCAATAATCATAATAATCTGCATGTCACATATTTAGTAGAACTGCATTTCTTGTGAAACAGACTTTCGTCAACTTTTGAAAGTAAGTCACTTTGAATTTTACACTGATTGTAGGCAAAGATGATTACAGATGACTTCAATGATCTGTTTCTCTATTTCTCGATATTTGAAATCAAGTCAACCTGATAATAGTAATGTTTCTTAGGTAAGAAAATCCAGACAGTGAAAAGCAATCACCTTGTGTTTAATGTGCCAACCTTACCAAATTATTAATTCATGTACTCTAAGGAGACAGTTAACTAAATTTGCTGCTAAAACACTTTTGGGTGATGAGTCTAAAACCATGGAAAATAAAATTAGATTGTAAAATAATCCTTAATGATTAAAATGTAAAAAAGAAAGATAACTTTTATTGATATTTTCATTTTTTCCATATTTGTATTTTAAATTTCTTTCAATTGGAGCCATAATATTATAAAATAAGTAGAATGAGTGAATGGTAGCCCATATATCTGCAAAATAATAAATGTAGAAACTTCATAAAGTCACTCACCCTTAATAATTTTTTCTTTTCGGGAGTTCCCTGGTGGTGTAGTGGCTTAAGGCTTCGGCATTGGTGCTGACGGCGCTGCGGCCTGGGTTCGATTCCCAGCCAGGGAGCTACCCACATACCAAAAAAAAAAAAAAAAAAAATGTCAAAAATAATAATAATAATAATTTTTTCTTTTCATTTGAATTACTTTTATATCTGAAGAGAAATATTTTTTTCTAAACATGGGGGCTAAGTTTTATAAACATGCTAGTATATTAGCTTCAAGTATTGATAAGTTTTTCCACATTTGTTTCTTATAAAAACTGGCCCTGACACTTCAAAAGAGAGGTTGTAAAGGAAAATTTTTATTTAATCTTTCCTGTTCACCTTTAACATAATTGCCAACAATTTTACTGAATAAGAGAATACTTCATCCTGCTGAAACTTGGCTTGATGGCAAATTGGCTAAAAATCAAGTTAGCTTAGTTGTTTAATGTTAGAAAATTGGAAAGTCTCTTCTCTCCATATAATTTGTCATGAAGTATTTAAAAATTCCAACTTGATTTTGGAAATATATACAATGTAAACACTGGAAACAAATGCAATTTTTAAATGAAAAGCTTTGGTTTGGGGGTTATACTTAATTTATTAAGGAGGATTCTTTCTACAACCAGCTCTCTCGTATTTTATATTTCAGATTCAACGAATGACAGGATTAATTGGTTGATTGCTGCATTGATTGCCAACGATAATTTCTAAAGTGGCTGCTCTGCAAACTGTGATGTGCTCAATACAAATATAGATCCAAAGGAAAGATAAAGTAAGTTCCCTGCTCCACACTGTAAAAGCAGAGCAAATTACCATACAAAACAACATTATATGCTGCTGTGCTGAGTGCAAAATCATGTGCTAAAAGCAATCTCAGGGTATGCTGAACATGTGATTAAACACAGCTGGTCTAAAACACATTTATCCCTAATTTCTTTCTCCCTAAATTCCCAGTAAAATAAAATTAAAAGAGATAGAAAATGTCTATCTATGGATCTATCTATCTGTCTATTATCTATCTATCATCTATCATCATCTATCTATCATCTCCACATGGACAAAGAATAGGGGAAAAGTGCAGGCCAATAATAGACCTCAAGCAACTTCGTAAACGTGGAGAGTGAACTTTGCAGATAAAAGCTTGTTGTACAGATATAAAAACTATGAAGCCTGTATGACATACAACATACTGCACAATAATATGTATGGACTACAACATATTGCACAATAATATGTATGTAGTAAACTAAAAAAATGAAATGTGGTCATAATTAATAACCATTAAGTACAAGAAAACTATAAAAATTGCACAAGAAAGAAATGTTCTAGTATACGAGATGGCTCATCAATGAACATGGTTATTGTTGAAATAAGGCAACTCTTTATTTAAAAGTTTCACTTAGGCATAGAAAATGAATGGAGGGAGAGAAAGTGTGTATGCTTAGGGAGTGGTGAATGTCAGAGCTGAAATCTTCATTAGGCAAAATACACATGTCTAAATTTTGAAACATAAAAACCTATATAAACATATTATTTAAACTATGACATCAGTATGAAGAGAAACAACAACAGCACGATTTGGATGTGGATGGGTGAGTATGAGTAAGCTACTGCATTCTGTTATTTTCATAGCCCTGTAACACCAAGTATACAGTGTGGTACATGTGATCATTTGAATCAAAAAGAGAAGATGTAATAGAGTACTAGTTACTCAGTATCATTATGTAAAAAAATAATTTTAAAAGAGAAATATAAAAGTCTAGTTCAGGTACTAAAATATTCTTGTCCGGGTACTATCTAGCTAAGAGAGGCAGTGAGGTATGGTGGGAATGTGTGTTTTGTGTCATCTCTGATACCTAAATTCTAATGTGGGCACCCCTCCTTACCTGTGTCAGTGGGTTTGTTATTTGACTTCTCTGATTTTCAGTTTCTGGTTGTGTAAATATGTAATGATAAACCATACCACATATGGTTGGAGAGTGTGAATGTAATAACAGCCAAAATAACTGATCTGTATGTAGTTTGATACTTAAAATGTATGAAACACTTTGAAAAGAGTTCATGATCTGGCTGAGCCTGTGATTCAACCTTTCAGAGTGTCTTCCAGAAATTAATTTTTCAAACAAATAATTAATGTTATCATTGCAAACAGCAACGATAGTCCAAGTTATTTCATCAAATGTTTCACCTCTTATTCTTGCAAGTCACTAATCATAACATCAATGTCTTTAGAATTTAGAAAGAATCAATTTCTCCAGACCCCAATGGTGAAAATGGGTTCCATACAGTTTTAATATTAACTTCAGGCATTGTAGATCTAAAACCGGTAGTTAGGACTGGGTGCTTTGTGGCAAATGTTAATGTTATTGTTATGAACTTCAGTGGAAAAAGAAATTAGCCTGCTAAAACATTACACTTCAGAGGGTCTCTGGGAATTACTGAATATTTTGATAAAATTAGCTAGTGGATAGAAAGAACTACGGATAAAGAAGACGAAAGGTAAAAAATATACAGTGTGTGTGAATAATTTGTGGAACTTAAGGGCAACTGGTGAAATAGAAAGGTGATCAAAGGCTGAAAAGTTCCGGTAGTAAATGAAGGACCCAGAAGCCAGTGTTAATCATTAACACCGCAGACAGTAGGCAATTGGTGTTGCAAACTGAGTAGTCTGCCAAGATCAACTGATTTCTCTCGAAAGCCTGTTTAATCCTGTTTATATTCCATGGGAGATAGTGCCAACTCGATCATTTCCAGACACCGAAATGACAGGAAAAGAAAATATTTCACTTACCGTAGCACTCAAAGAGTGTGGACCGAAGCCACTCCACCCCAGATGAACAGGAGTTATTTCAAATAAATGAACGCATGAGGTTCTACATGGGTTTCTTCACATTCTAGGTTGTAATGCGGACATCGGCTGTGTTTGCCCACTGACTTCCTCTATTCTCTGCTCGCCCTGTCTTCCTTGTGCTTTCGCCCTTCTTCATATACTTTCAGGTTGGACTTGGAGATGTCCCATTGTCTTCAGGACATGACAAGTTAATTGAATGTTGAACATAGAAAAAAATCACGTGCAGGGTCCATGGGATTACTGCTACTCGTAGTCGCTCACAAACTTTCTCTTCTGAATTATGTTTGGATTCTTTACCTCTAGCATCACAGAGAGTTACTTTCATCCGGAGGTTTCATCATGTCTAAAACATGCCATGGCTGGTCTTAACTCCAACGGAAGTAACATACCCGAGGGTCACAACGAGCTGGAAGGCAGACACTGTGAAATGCAAATCAAATTTCTGTGCTCCAAACAATTAACCAATAAATCACACCTAAAGCAATTTGTCAAAAGATTTGTTCGTACCAGGTCAGCCTGATTATAGGTGGCCATAGGCATGTGAGCAAGAGAGGCTGACTAGACATGACATTTTAAACGGGACAGAAAACATCAGCACTATCCAGTTTCAAACCGTGCATATATATGGTCAACCTGACACCCTGAATTTAGCCCCGTGAGACTAGGCTGACCATACATAGCATTTGAAATGGGACAGTACCTTTGTTTTCTGTCCCATTTAAAATGGTACATCTGGTCAGCCTAGCAAGAGATCAAACATAGATTATCTGCATTAGTGCTTACCTTCATGAAGTTTAACTTTTAACTTTTCGATGACTTTACCACTTGCTTTGCTTCAGGAATTGATTGACACAATGTATTATTGTTGTTGTCATTTTGGTTTTGTTTTACTCTAATTTGGATTGTGGCCTAGGGCACAGCAAGAGTAGGAAAAGACAATTTGCAGTTCTTCCTATGAAAAACAGGACATCCAACATTTCTTTCCTTTGCTCTAGGGATGTTGTAAGTCCTCAGGAATCTAGCCTGGAGAAGGAGAGAAAGACCGAGAAACTGACGGAGGAGGATTGTAACGGGCCCGTGCTAATTTACATAAGGCATGAATGTTTTGTTGCTCAGCGTTCCCTCTGGCATGAGAAACAACAGAGTTCACCACTGTGACATTCGGAAGCTGGGAGAGAAGTGAGGATAAATGAGGCAGGAGCAGAAAAAGATGAAATAATGTGATAGAGAATTTTAGTTACTTAGGCAATACGTGGGAAGGACGCTGGGAGTAGAACTTTGTAGAGGCAAGGAATGGTGTTAAGTTCTTCAGGCAAGAGAGAATTGAGCTTTCTCCAGAAACTGAAAGGCTACAGTAGCTGAAGCACAGGGGTGGGCGGGGCACTGGTTCCTGAAGAGGCTGAGGGAGAAGACAGTTGAAACAACGGGGTGCATTGCACAGTTGGGGTGTCATGAAAAGACACCTGAATTTTCCAAGAAGGAGCCAAGAGTGTCCAGCACCAAGAAAAATGTATCAGAGTCTAGAACTGTTTCGTGACTTTGTAGGCCAGAAGCTTAACTTTGTCAGTGTAGTGATTAGCTGAAGGGTACAGGTATTGGGTTAAGGCACACGGGGGTCTGAAACCCTAAACGACAGACAATCCACTGGGTATAGCACTGTAGCACATTTCAGTTGCTTTGGTTGTTTTTATTAAGACAATATTTTGAGAGTGGTTTCAGGTTTGTGGCAGAATTGAGGGAAAGGTAGAGAGATATCCGGTATCCCCCGACCGCACACATGCATAGCTTCCCCTTCTACCATCCCCCACCAGAGGGGTACATCTGTTACAACCGGTGAACTTCAATGACACAGAATTATCACCCAAAGTCCCAAGTTGACACTGGGGTTCATTCTTGGGGTTGTACGTGCTATGTGATTGGACAAATGTACAGTGACATGGAGACATCATTAGGGTATCATACAAGAGTATTTTTCCTTCCCTAAAAATCCTCTGTGCTTCCTCCACGCTGACATCTCCACACAACCCCTGATCATTCCACTGTCTCCACAGCTTTGTTTGTTCCAGAATGTCATGTAGATGGAAAGATAATATATATAGCTTTTTCAGGTGGGTTTCTTCCACTTAGGAATATACATTTCAGGTTCTCGCATGTCTTTTCATGGTTTGATAGCTTTTTTTTAGCGATGAATAACATTTCACTGTCTGGACGTACTACAGATTATTTATTTATTCACCTACTGAGGACATCTTGGTTTTTACCAAGTATGGGCAATTACGAATAAAGCTGCTATTGTCACCTGTGTATAGGTTTTTGGGTGGACATACGTTTTCAACTCCTTTGGGTAAATACCAAAATGTGTCATTGCTGGATTGCATTGTAATAGTTTGTCTAGTAAGAAACAGTCAAACTCTCTTCCAAAGTGGATGTACCCTTTTGCATTCTCACCAACAGTGAATGAGGGTTCGTATTTCTCTGCAACCTCATCAGCATTTGGTATTGTCAGTGTTCCAGATTTGGCCATTCTCGTAGGTGACATGGTGGAAAGCATCTTTTTATAGGTTTATTTGCCATCTATTTATGTTCTTTGGTAAGGTGTCTGTTAAGGTCTTGGGCCCATTTATTAATCAAGTTGTTTTCTTATGGTTGAGTTATAATAGTTCTTTGTATACTTTGGATAACAGTCCTACATCAGATGTGTCTTTTGCAATATATTCTCCCAATCTATGGCTGTCTTCTCATTCTCTTGACATTATCTTTTGTAGAGCAGAAGTGTTTAGTTTTAATGAAGTCCAATGTATCAGTTATTTCATTCATGGATCATGCTTTTTGGTGTTGTATCTAAAAGTCATCATCAGGGGTTCCCCGGTGGTGTAGTGGCTAGGCTTCAGAGCTCTCAATGCCACGGCCTGGGTTTGATTCCCAGCCAGGGAACCACCCAAAAAAATAAAAAATGAAAAAATAAAAGTAATCATCACACATAAGATCCTCTTGATTTTCTTCTGTGTTATCTTCTAGGAGTTAACAGTTTTGCACTTTACATTTCTGTCTGTGATCCACTTTTAGTTAGTATTCGTGAAGGGTATAAGTTCTGTATCTGGATTTATTATTTTTTTTTCCATGTTGAGTGTCCAGTTGCTTCAGCACCATTTGTTAAAAAGACTATCTTTGCTCCAATGAATTGCCTGAACAACTTTCTCAAAGATCAGTTGATTATATTTATATGGATCTATTTCTGGACTCTGTTCTGTTTCATTGATCTACTTGTTTATTCCTTCACCAATGCCAAACTCTCTTGATTACTGTAGGTTTATAGTAAGCTAAGTTTTGATTACTGTAGCTTAATATTAAGTGTCAGTCCTCCAACTTTGTACATCTTCTTCAATATTGAATTGGTTATTCTAGGTCTTCTGTGTTTCCATATAAATTTTAGAATCAGTTTGTTGATGTCCATAAAATATCTTGCTGGGATTCTGAGATTGCATTGAATCTGTAAATCAAGTTGGGAAGAACTAATATCTTGACAATGTTGAGTCTTCCTATCCATGAATATAGAATATCTCCTCATGTATTTAATTCAATTCTTTGATTTCATTAATCAGTGTTTATAATTTTCCTTATACAGATTTTGTACATACTTTCTTAGATTTATACCTATTTTATTTTTTGAATACCAATACTAATTTTATTGTGCTTTTCATTTCAAATTCCCTTTGTTTATTGCCTGTATATAGGAAAGTGATTGACATTTAAATATTAACTTTGTAAACTACAACCATGATATAATTGCTTATTAGCCAACAAGTTTTTTTTTCTTGATTTTTCTGTGTTTTCTTCATGAATAAAAATAGGTTTATTTCTTCCTTCCCAATTTATATTCTTTGTATTTCTATTTCTGCTCTTATTGTGTGAGCTAGAATTTCCAGTAGGATGTTGAAAAGGAATGGTGAGCGGAGATGTACTTGCCTTGTATCTGACCTCAGTGGAAAATGTTGAATTTCTTGCCATTTAGTATCATATTACCTGCAGGTTTTGTGTTGATATTCTTTGTCAAGCTGAGGAAGTTCCACCCTATTCCTAGTTTACTGAGAACTTTTTTTTTATTGTGAGTGTTGAATTTTTCAAATACTTTTTTCTGCATCTATTGATATAATCAAGTGATTTTTTTTTTTGTCTGTTGATGTGATAGATTACATTAATTTTTGAATGTTGAACCAGACTTGCCTCTCAATACTTTTTTAATCTGGAAAATGGGAGCAATAGTATCTACTTTATAGAATAAGAGATGATTAAATAAATTAGAATCATAAAGTCCTGTAGTGGAGAAAAAATATACGAGGGCTATTGGAAAAAATCCAGCCATTGTCAATAGAATGAGAATGGTTACATGGCTGGATACTTTCTGTATATTTTCCTTCTAACCATCTAAGTTCTCAGCTGCAGCCACTCTAACAAAAAACAGATTAATAAGAGGAAAGCATAAAATATTTAATATAAGTTTTATATGACACAGGAACTTCCATAAGCAAATTAAGACCCAAAGAAGTGGTTAAACCTGAGCATATTTATACTACATCTAATGAAGTGGAAATCTGGTATAAAAAAGGTATGCATTAAGTGAGGCCGTGCACTGCATAATGACGTTTTGGTCTAATGGCCTGCAGCATTCAGTACAGTATGCTGTTACTGTATACAGTACAAACACACAGTACAAATTTGTAGCTTACAAGCTTTTGGGAAACAGAATTTTCACCCTAAAGTATGTCTATTTGGCATTAAGATTGTTTTAGGCTGATTAATTGTAAGAAACAACAGATATGGGAGAAGCTCTGAAAACCAAGTATATGGTGGGGGACCCCCCAACATTGAAATTATCTTTCTTTGGTGTGAGAGAGATTGTACCCTTGGAATTTGTTTCTCTGGGTCAAAGTCAACCAAAGTTTTTATCAGGAGGTGGCATCCCGATGTGCAGAACAAACATCCTGAGTTGTAGCAAACAGATGACTGGTTCTGCCACCATGACAACACACCTGCCCCTACTGCACTGCAGTTTTTGACTAAAAAGGGCATGACCCCTGTGCCCACCCTCCCCATTCACCCAATCTCTCCCTGAGCAACTTCTCTTCTGTTGCCCCAGATGAGAAAAGTTCTTAAAGGGAAACATTTTGCCAATGTGGAAGAGGTGAAACAAACAAACAAACAAACAAACAAAAATGGCAGAAGTCCTAAAAGGCATCAAAATTGATGAGTTCAAACCCTGTTTTGAGTAGCAGAAAAAGCATCTCGACGGGTGTACCGCATCCAACGGAGAGTACTTGGAAGGCGACTGAAGTTTAAAGGTAAGAATACCTTTTTTATAAATAAACATATTTTTTATAAATAAATTCCCATTCTTTTGGGTCCCCCCTCATCTGTTACCCTTTAAAAAGGCATTTACATTTGTAAGGGTGTCTCACTAGCTAGATCTGGAAGAGGGGGCTGACCTTATCATCGAAAACTCTCATCAATGATGAAGAGGACATAAATCTGCAAAACATCCTTAACCTTTGTTTACTGTGCTTTTCCCCATAACCTTTCTAAGTGACTTTCTTAACAACTTTTTTCATCAGCTGAAGATGGTATTTAAGGTGATGGCTTCATTTGGGTGAGTTAATCAATTTTCCTGTGTCTCTTCCACGTATACCTTTGGTATACGTGTTATGAAACTTGTTTGTTTTTTTCCTGTTAATCTGTTTTTTTATTATAGGGATGTCTCAGCCAAGAACCCAGAAGTGCAGAGAGAACATTAGTTTTTCTCCCTGACAGAGGAATAGACTATACCATACAGCCTAGCTGTGTAGTAGACTGTACCACCTAAACTTGTGTAAGTGTATTCTATGATGTTCACACAACCCTGTAACTGCCTAAGGACACATTTCTCAGGACAAAATCTGGTCTTTAAGTGCATGTATAGTAAACAAAGGGAAACTTGAAAAGGCCTGTTTGTTCAGATTCCTCTGATGTTTCTCAGCCTTTGGAGATAAAGATGTTCTTTTCTCTGCTTATTAGACTTATAGACCAGGAGAACTCAGACCCTAATCTTTCAAGAATAAGCAGGATGAAATATCTCCAGGGGAAAATGAGACAGCATAGGGACTTGGGCCCAGGGCTGAAGGAATGCTGGATGGCCAGGAGGAATGCTGGATAAGCTGACCACAAGAATGCCACCACCCCATCACTCCCTGCACAAAAATGCAGCAGTTGCTGATTATTATCGTCCTTCTAGCTTCTTAGTACCATACAGATGTGGAAACCACTGTTCTTCACATGCAGTTAATCAAGGTTTGACCACTATGCCAGTCCCTGGGGTGGTAATAACAAGCAGTCTGACATCTTGCCCCCACAGGGCAAGTGCAAACATAGTTAAGAGGCAATGTAGCCGGCAACTAAAGCCTGCCTTATCCAAAACGCTCCCCACTTTCAAAAAGCTTGCCTTTACACCCCAACTTGCTCGTCCCCACCTTATAGAAGCTGAGCAGTGCCAGCCCCCGAGTCGGTTTGGAGGGCTTTTCTCTTCTCTGTGTTGCTTCCCTTCTGCTCAAGAATAACCTTAAGAAAAATCTATCTGAAAGTTTTTCTGGGATTTCCTCTTGATTTTCCTCTTGGGGAACCCAAGAACCCCAGCATCGGTACCATAAGTAAGGTGTATCTCCCATGAAGTCCTGATGACCTGCTTCAGCAGAAGGTCAAGTCCTGTCTGCACCTGTTTCTCAAATTTCTTCATCTCGTAATCTTTAATATTCCAACATTCCATGTTTGGGGGTTGTGTCCTGAACCCCATCAGTCTTTAGTACAGGCTTAATGCATCCAAAGAGCCCTGTAAATGGCAGTTTTTACTCTTAGGGGCAGATTCACACTAATTAATCTCCTAGGAGATGGATCTATAAATCAGAATAAAGATTTGTTAACATATCACAGGAAATAGTGACCCCTTTGGCCTATTTATTCATTTCCATTAAGAAAATCACATGGCAGTTGTAATAAGACACTGGATTGTGACAGTAGAATAAAAGCTAGGAGAGTTAGTTCTGAGTCAAACTCAAATGCCAACATGATGACATGAAAACATTAATTTTCAGGCAAACGTACGTCTTGCCCAGGGTCACAATGCTTGGGATGCTTACACCAATTTTCCTCTTTCTTGGTTTACCAACTGATGGTAGAGACCTTTTCTTTAGGAAATATTCATGAATTCAATTAGACGGCTTAACACTGAAGCCACTTTGCCTGCTTGGGGTTACCTTGCATATATCTACTCAGAGCATTTGAATTGAATTTTAACGTTCAGTTCTCCCAGGATAACCTGCCTCCAGGTCCTTGTTCACACCCTTTCCCTCACTTGCTCGGAGGCAGTCCGTAGAATGTAGCTGTGTAAGTCACTGTAATTTTCATCAAATTGACTATATACCTTAATTGTTCTTCCTCTATCTAATTTCCTGGCATTCTACAGAATAGTGTCTAAATTCCCAGTTCTGATAATCCAATTTTATCCTCCACTCTTTCCCAATAAGAAATCGGGGGCCCCCATGATCTGGGAACACCCAGTAGAACCTCCTCATCCAGAGTATCTCCCCCTTCATCACTGACTTTTCCTCAGCACTGTTAACCACTTAATCTTTTCTGTCTGCAAACCCTTAACCACGTCCTTGATGTCAATCGTTTTCAGTGCTTATTCACTCATTGCTCTGTGCTATTATCTTATTACCTATTTTTACCTACCATTTTTTCCAAAAAAACAAAACAAAACAATAGGTTTAGGTTCTGTTTCTGTTCCATTTCCCAGAAAGCTGAGTACAAGATAATATTATGCATACTTGTTAAGTGCTCCATAAGCACTTAGCAGTGAATTAATTCTTTCACATGCCGTGATAAGGTCTAATTCCTAGACAACACCCTTATGTTTGTGACCGCAGGGCAAGCGAGGCCCCAGCTCCTGCTGCCCACGTGTGTCAGCCAACAGACCCACACAGGTGCTGGGCTATAGAATACGCATTTACTATCAGTGACCTGAGAAGGTAGTGGGTTCCCAGCCTCAAACACTGCCTTACCTTCTCAGTCCAGTAAGGGGGATTTCAGAAGAAATCTTGGCATTCTTCCTGTTACCGGAAAATGGGGTGTCCTCGTCGACACGATGTCCAGGTTCTTGGTATCTTGAGCGAGGAGTTGAACGAGACACACACAAAAGTAAAGTGGTGAAACAAAGAGATAGTTTATTGAAGAGAAAGTACACTCCAAAGAGGTAGGAGCCCTGATGAACGAGGCTTTGGGGCTTTTATTCTGTCTTCAGGGGAGACACCTCTGGGCGTGGGGTCTCTTGATTGACAAGGGGTCTGCCTTCTGACTGCACATGCCTTTTCCCAGAGTTCAGTCTGTTATAATATTAATGAACTTCCGGGCATATGTGTGATATTACAATGATGGTATAATGAGGTTCAGGTAACTCCCACTGCGCAGGCGTTAGGAGCTGGCCCAAGCTGGTGGGCTACTTGGGCCCTCTGACTTCCTTGTCTTTGTCTGGAACTTCCTCCTAGTCCTGGGCAGGGATTCCATGTGAAAGGGTGGTATCTAGGCATAACAATTCCAGCAGGCAGTCTCATGGGGGAGGTCGAGATTTCCCTATTCGATCTGCTTTCCTCACATCCTCTTGAGAGATGTGATCCCCACAAATCTCCATGGGAAGCTGAGGGGGTGGAGGTCTCATCTTCTGTATCTGCTTCCTGCTGAGGGTGGTCGTTGTCCCTACCTATTGGGGATCCACGGAGTTCTCACCCTATCTGATCTGAAGGGGGAGGGGTCTCAAGATCCGCCAAGTTGACTCCTTTGGTGGAGATGGGCTGGAAGCCTTGCCGGGTGACTTCTGCATTGCAAAGGCCCCTAGATAAGGAGAATCAGACCCAGTTAGTGAATTCAAAAGCTTTGGCCTGAAATGTAGGCTTCAAAGCCATCACTGCAGGGTGGCTACAGAAGATTTGTTTAGCCCTTTGGAGTCTGCATCCTGCTGGTTTTGGGCTCCCTCGGCCACCCTGGTGTGACTGCCTATCCAGGAATGGCCTGGGGATGATACAATTAACAAACACAGATTCGCAGTCACAAGGATGATCTAGCACACCCAGCTAAATTCAGTTTTATTATGACATATCACAAGTTTTAGGATGGCTAACCAGGGCTGGAGACAGACATTTTAGAAATACAATGAGCAAACACAAGTTACAAGTTCTTCTCTGAATGATTAACTCAAACCGGGGCAAAGGACATCCGGGAGGTATGGGGTAAAAGCCTATTGTTTTAAGTTTTAAGCAGGGGCAAGGTGGAGACATTCTAGGATTCAAGTTAGGAGCAATCGGCTGTTTAAACTAGAGTTAAAGGAAGACCGATTGGGAGGGTATTAAAGCTACGGCCTAAAAAAGTGAGACTGAGAGCCAAAGGACTAGAACAGGAGTTTTTAGTGAAGTGGGGGGATGGCTGCTCTGTTTGGCCCACATCATTCCCAGGGCTATGTGGCAGTTCCAGGTGAATCTGTTGAGCTTCATGGAGCCTCTGGTCATGCTTGTTAGCTTTACCAACCCAGGAAGGAAACACCCTAAAAAACAATGCTGGACCACAATGATTTCAATCAGCAAGTGTGAATCACAAGTTTCAGGATAATTATCTAAAGCAGGAGGCAGGGGACATTCTAGGAACAATCTATTGTTTAAGTTTTAGGAAGGGGAAAACTGGTTTAAAAAGTAATTAAGACTATAGCACTGGGGAAGTGGAGGCTCGAGACTTCATGAGGCCTGTAGTATGGGGGCTCTCATGCTCAGTTGTGCTTCAATTCCCCACTTTCAGTAGTAAGGTCTCATATCTATGAGACCAGCCCAAGATGAAAGCCATCGCTGTGTTGTTGGGGGAAAATTGTAGCTCAGGTGGTCGTCAAGGCCTGCTTCCCATTTGCTGTTGCAGAAATAATTTATTTTAAGGTATCTGAAATATATTTTCCAAGATAAAAGCAAATTATCAATTTGATAAGAAATTTGAGATTTTTTTTTTTAAATCTCAAGAAGCTGAGTTTTATAAAAGAAATATTTGCTTTTCCATTCTGTAGAGTAACTTTCAGAAAATTGAAAATCAAACAAGTTTTAGAGGTGACTTATTAAAGATTGCTTTTCAACTTGTGGATGAAGAAAGGGGTTCTATGGACAGTAACTTCATGGGGTGACCTGATTATAAATTTTAAACATGCAGTTCATGGTGGGTAGTTACACTCCAGGCATATTACTTTTTTATTAAAAGGTTTATCTGTGTCTTAAGCAAGCCCTGTCTATTGTTTCTATGCATCTAGGTTGACACACCTTTGAAATGCCATCTTTCAAATCAAGGGAGCCACATGACCACTCCCAAGAGAGCACACAATCTTAATTGATCCCCGCATTGCTTCCTCCCACCTCCATGTAATCTTTTCTGTGGTCCCTCCTTAATCTTGCATGCAAAGAAAGAAACTATTAACTGTTATTCTCCAAAGCTTTTATTTCAGTCTGTTGAGATCTTGCTTCCAGATGTATCATCTCTTTGGCTCTTAGAAATTTCGATAAAAATTCTCTTCAGATTTGGACGTTTTTATGTTGATAAGCTCTAACCCATTTTGGCCTAAAGAACTTTGAGGAGAAACAAAATCAAAAGAGTTTTCAGAAGGTCCTGCTGTGCAGAGAAATCAGCAAGATCAGGATGTTCAGTTAGGACCTGGGCGCTCTGAGTGAGCCCACCAGCCTTACAGGGAAGTTGTGTGTACCTGGGCTACAGTGAGGCCTGAGGATCAGCATTGCAAATGTTTCCCAGGTGATTTCAATGAGAATTCCTCTTGGTAAAAGAAGGAAAGATTGTAAAATGTGT
Organism: Lyroderma lyra; assembly: GCA_004026885.1. Lineage (NCBI taxonomy): Eukaryota > Metazoa > Chordata > Mammalia > Chiroptera > Megadermatidae > Lyroderma > Lyroderma lyra. Next base: position 142,268 of record PVJL010000402.1, on the reverse strand, counting down.
TTAGCATAGGCCTGGGTTAGTCCTGGTGTGATAGTCATAACCAAAGTCAGCTGCTTGGCCGATCCGCTGTAGTGTGTGTTGTGTTGTGTTGTGTTCCTCCCCACTACCTCAGGGAGGAATGTCTAACCCTTTTTTAACAAGGCTTTTGAGTTCCAGTATTTCCAGGCAGTGAAACTAATCACAGACGTTCATTTTAATAAGAAGGGATAAACTTAGAGATAGGCTGACCAAGCATTCTATTTTAAACAGAACGGAAAACAACAGTCCTGTCCAGATTCAAACAGTAGGTATGGTCAGCCTCGTCTCACTGGGCTAAATTCAAGGTGTCAGTAGGCTGACCCTACGTACCATTTGAAACAGGATGATACTGATGTTTTCTGTCTCATTTAAAATAGAACATCTGGTCAGCCTACTTAGAGATCCACGTTGAGATGACAGATTGGGATTTAAGATTTACATCAGAAAATCTAATTTGATGGAGAAATTTTGCCCTTAACATTTTTATTGGAAGCAAAGATACGTATTGCATTGAAATGGAAAATTGCTCATAAAACTGTTCCATGTTAACTCCCATTACTGACAAAGCTTTTGTAATGTAAACCCTGTAGACTATTTAATGTAAATTCTGTGAACTCTCACTTCTGCATTCCTTCCACCAGTTGCCTAAGGTATGCATTTAGCTTCTGTAACCCTGCTGGCTTAGAGCATCAGCCAGCCCCCTCCCCAACCCTATGAGTCCGAAAAGCCAGTTAGTCGGGGCTCAGACTGTGGAGACTAACTCCTCCGGGGTAATAAACTGGTTCTCCAGCTCTCCAGTGCCATTTGACTTCCTCACTTATCAAATTGTGCTGCAATAGCATGACTAGAAAAAGTATTCCTAATTCACGTGGATGATACCAAAAATATTTTTATGTGAAAAATGTTAATTCGCAGGGAGAAAATTATAATTAGCACCGCAGAATCCCAGGTGGTCCCCGGAAGTGGTTAGTTGCATTGGTAGGTTTTAATATTGGTATTCTGGCCTGTTTGACCTTCTTTTGTTTTCTAAGTGTAATCTTTGTTTTACTCTTTTCCTATTTACATTCACACATGTTCTTACATTCACGTGTAGATTCTCTAGCTTATGCCCTCATTTTAAATGGAAAGTTAGTTTTTAGAAGTAGTTAAAAAAAGAGAATATAAATATATTTTCTGGGTCAGCTCTTTGTCTAAAGCCACAGATAACCAAAAAGTAAAATAAGTAGCTTTAAAGAGGCATGTCTGAGATATGCGTATTTCAAATACATTTCTCTCTCTGTATGTATGTATTTATGTAACATATACAGATTTGTAGCATTTAATAGAGTAATGAAAGCTTTATAGATTTTTAAATTCTTTTTAAAACATCGTGACTATTTTCCCCCAAAATTCCTTATCTATTCTAAATCATACAAATTAGAAAATAGAATTATGGGCATATTCATAGAAAGATTAAGCAATCTCCCAAGGCTTTGATAGGCTTAATCCAGGTATAGCATTAGCTTATGAATAAGTTTACAGGCTTTGGATAAAGAGAGTAAATTGCCATCAGAAGAATGTGAATGGACACTTTCACCTTAAGCCACATAACAGAGTATAGAACTTGTTTGTTCATTTACATTGCTATCATCTACCCTTCCCAAAGCTCCCAGAAAAATGAAGGAAGAGAAAAGAAGGAAAATTATTATATTATTGGGGGACCTGACATCTGAGATAGTCAAGGATATAGCTTTTAGAGTGAATTCTTGAAAAATCTCTGGAAAAGATTAATTTTAAATCAGGTTTTCAGGGATTTAGACATAAGAGGCTGATGAAAAATGAAGAAAGTATATCCAGATGGAATTAATTGAAATGACCTTTGAAAGGCATAGTGATAGGACTGGTGAACAGAAAGTAAATTAGTTTAAATAAAAAGGAATTTTTTTGCAGGATATAATGAGAAATTAATTTCTTAAAATTGAGGTGGGAATCAATGCTGGACTGAAGAATCTGAAGCCTGAAATTAAATACAGCAGACTCTCAGTTAACCGGCACCCATGGGGATCGGTAGATGCTGGATAAATGTAGTTTCTGGTTTCTTGGGAGTTACTATTAAAAATAGGTCTAATACTATACCCCATACCATACCATAAACTCTGTATTGCCTTGATATTAATATTGAAATACAATAATTAAAACCAAATTAAGACAAATAAAGACAAACTTAATGTAACACAATTATAAAAACAGCTTTGTGAATACAGTGTGCAGTTTTAGTTAAATAGCAGTCAATAAAGTTTCCAATTTCATGAACTTCACTAACAATGTTTCTACCTTCACGTGACTCAGAAAAACACACACACACACACATGCACACTTCAAACTGTCCCAGTAGGGGCAGAGGGCTTACTGGATAGACATTGCATCAGGATCATCAGGATTGATGTTGTAGCCAGGACAGGATCAGAAGTGGAGGTGGGCAGTTTTGGGTCTACATCCACAGACAAGGCTGGACTGGCAAACCAGGGTGCAGCTTTCTTGAAAAATGAATGAATGTCAGCTTGCTTTGAGGCCCTGCGCCTCTCACACAAAGTCTGGTTTTGCACAATGTTCAGCTATGTGCCAAGTTTAAACTTACACCTTTGCTAGAAATTACTTTTACTTTAATTATTATTTAAAGTATTATTTCTTTAATTTGTTTTTTGCTGGCTGCTTGAGAGTGCCCATTGCTTGAGTTCTGGTGAATGGAGAGTCCACTGTACTAGGCAAGACAAATGGATAGGATAATTATTTTTAACATTAAAATAAAGGCCAATGGTCAGTGTGGCAAGGTTATGAGCTGTACACCAATTCCATTTCCACAACCAAGCCACATTCCCAGTCTCCTCTGCAGTAGGTGTTGAAGGACTTCGTTTGGGCGAGTTGGCGGAGAGCAGCAGGTCTACGCGTCCTTCCACGTCTGGTCCACACACCCTCCTATTTGAGATTTTCCCTGCTCTTCTCTCTCTTGCCTGTGGGATACTGATGCTCAGAATGATCTTGGCAGTGATGTGCTAAAATTGATCCAACATCTGAGACCTGAATCCCTGAGTGAAACTGACCCCTCTCCTCGTACCATGGAGCACAAAGCATCGGACCGTATGTGAACAAAAAATAATCTTCCATAATGTCTTCAGTCACAGAAATTGTAGGTTTATTTGTCACAGGAAGTAGCTAGTCTAGCTAATATGCACAACAGAATACATTATGTATTTATTTGTTTGCATAAAGGAAATATTTAGGAGGGTGATATAGTTAAAGATAAACTGAGAAAGGGGAAGAAATAATGAGAAGAATTTTCAATTAATTAATTAATTGTCACAGGAGAGTCTTCTATGAAGGCATCTATATTGTTTTCATCTATCCCTTTCAATGTCACTACTTACCTATTAAAAGATGAGTGGATTTTGACATTGAACTTGGATTGGTAATTGTTCTATTTTGTATCCCTCTCCTTGGTTTCCCTGTAAAGAGACTGTGAGTTCCCATGATGAGATGATAGCAATACGCTCGATGGAGAAGGTTGGGGTTCTGGAGTAAAGAGAAAAGGAAATGGGTGAGCGTGGGGTGGACACCGGATAGAGGCAAGTTGAAGAGTGGTATCATGTCAACTCAGATGGTGAGGGAGGCATCTTGAAGTGTGAGAATGGAGTTGGGTCTCATCCACAATTATTGGGGTACCAGAAAATTTAAAAGATTAAGGATCATCAAGCCAAAAAAAAAAAAAAAAAAGATTTGTATTCAGGTCCATTGGTCAAAGTGACTGGTGTCTTAGATGGATGCTTCTCAGACCTCTTTACATTATGTCACACATAGAAACGCATAATACACAAATGGCCCCATTGGGTGTATGGGTGTGTTTGCTCATAGCTGGAATTACGGGCTCATGTCCTTGCGGCAAAGTTGGCTGAGGAGAGCCGTGGTGGCTAAATCATCCCATGGAGAAAAGCCTTCTGCTGTCCGTTGCTGACAGAAGCATCTTAGCTTATAAGCAAGAAATAACCTACTAGAGTGTTTTATAGAGAGAGATATATCTATATATATCATACCAATGAATATTAGGGCTTGTTACAACTTCCAGCAATATCTTAACTGAAATATACCTCAAGGACTAAAGTGATCATTATTTTACTTCACCTGTAACCCGCTCCCAGCAAATGCTTGGGACGCTCTGCCCTGGAATACCCATGCCATGCACTAAGCAAACGTGGTAACAGCGTGGGCAACAGGCCTCCGTTACTTTATCACTAAGTGCTTCCAGTTAATTAGGGGGCCATATTTTATGAAAGAGACGAGAACTAACATTTATTAAATTTCTTTTATTAAAACCCTGGTATTTATTATTAGCACCATTCTGAGATTCTTTTCATGCAGGTTTCATGTAATTTTATGCAAAAATCTAAGCCTAATTTTTCTAATAGTATGTCTATCCTTTCCCCCCACGTTTTACTTTGTCCAACTACCAATACACAATCCCACAGGATTGCTCCTTTTAGGGAATATCAATTACGTAGTTTTCATGAAAATGATCAGAAAATACACCCGGCCAATAATAGGGATAAATAGGAGATCCATTTAACAGAACAGCTCACATTCAGGTATGCTTAGGTTTCTTGATTCAAGGCTTTAAAGATGTTTCCATATTTTAGGTCTGCTTTCCTGAGATTGACCCTTTTCTAAGCCTTCTGGTCGTCTACACGTTAGCTTTATTGTACCTCATTTTAGCACACAGTATTATCAAAGGAGAGTCCACCCCTCAGGATCGGCTTTTAGTGATCTTACTGCGCCAACGTGGGTCATGTGCCAATCTCTGGACCAGTTACTTTGGCAAAAGGATGGAGGGCATGGATTAGCTTAGCATCAGTTGTCTCAGGCATCTGAAGCTTTGGGTGGTTTCAGCACTGGGTCTAAGAATGGGGCAGGAAAGTTACCTTGAAGAGTGTGGTTTTTGCTAAGAACCAAGTACAGGGAGAAAACAAACCCAAGGCCTTCTCTGGTTTCTCTCCTTTCGTCTAACTAGCCACACTCTCTGACTTCCTGAAGCTGAGATCAGTATTCCCATCCTGACCTTGTTTCATCTGGTCCTTTTCTTCCATAATCCCTTTTGTTGGATCATTTGATTTCACAACTGTCTAAGAATACAACTTGTGTTCTCAAATCTCATCTGGTCTGAAGGTGGGTATTTAATTTTATCTGTCAGTCTCTCCAACTTTCTTACTTTCATTTTAGTAGGAAAATATGATTCAACATTTGAAAGATGTTCAATCATATTTTATGTACAAAGAACAACTTGTGATGCCTACATACAGCATTCAAGGGCAAATGTTGCACAGAAATACAAAATTGATGAAGAAATTTAAGAATTCTTTTTAAAAGGATGTGTGGTTTACTAGACTAGGTAGGATTATGGAGGATAGAATTTAGAGAAAATGTAAAGACAGGGTCAAGCTTTGAATCATTGCCCATTAACATTATGGCCTTGAGGTGCCCGTTGTTTCCTTTGAGTCTTTTCAAATATTGTCATGTAGAAAGTGCTATACTAGCTATACAGTACTGTGGTGATAATCAAATTTTATAGGTTATACGTGGGGTCTTCGAAAGTGGTAAACAAATACATAATCCTGGATCATATCTGTGTCAGCAAAGCTAATATATGCGGTTCATCAGCTTTTGCCTAATGATTCAAGCAGTTCTTTCAAACTGGATAGCTTGCCAGTTAGTAGTCTGGGTTTCAGGAACATAGAGAAGAATAAGAATCTTCCTTAACCTTAAAGACTTCTTAGTAGTGGTAGAGACAGACATAAACAAATACTGATAATACAGTGTGACTCATGGGACAATAGATAAATTCACACAGTGTTATGGAAGCAGTGATGAGAGAATTTTATGTATGGTTTTTTGTTTTTTTCATTGTTCTTTTTGGCCAGGATATAGAAAAAGTTATTACTGGTATCTGGATACCATAATATTACATTTGAACTGAACATTATTGTAAGTATTTTGGGAAAGATACAGAACTTACTAGAACAGAGAAAAGTGGTTAATCTATGAGAAAGAGTTGTACTTTGAGGAATATTTTTGGCACCTGGTTGTAGAACCAGGTTGTAGAGGCTGAAAACAAAAGGACAAAGAAGATATTCTCAAGATTTCTGTGTGATTTAGACCTTTCCTAAGCACATACTTCATGGACAAAACAGTGTCCAAGTAAGGACTTGCAGAACACGGTGATAATTAGAGTGGGATAGAGAAGTGTTGTGATGTCGTTACGTTAACATTTGTTACATAGTCAGTGTGTGATGTGAGCTGTGGCTCAACTAAAGACTGAGAGGAGAGTGAACTACAGAAGTTCATTACTCCTGGTCCTAGAGGATGTACACAGCAGGCAGAGGGTGGGCACGAGACCAGGTGTAGGTGGAGCAGGAAGGGCTGAGGGCAAGGGCACAGAAAAAAGGGCCCTGGGGTGGAGTACTTGGCATTCCTGGGCTACGTCTGCATTGGTTGCTTCAAGTTGAAAATGGTGAACTTTGGGAGAATGAAGGAGTCTTATCTAAAATTTTATAAGAGAAAGCCTCTGGGAGGTGAAGGAAAAGGCTTATCCCAAGAGTAATTAGGGAATCATATTAAGAACTCTCAACAAGAAGGTGAAAAAACAAGAGATGGCATTAGCCATGATGCCCTAGTTGATGATGGGGGAAATTAGAAGACGATGTCTCTTTGCTATTTGGAAAGGGCCGACGGGCGGATGTGGTACATATTTTGGATCCCTATGAGATTGGTGCTTAAGTAAAATAACTAACACAAAATGAAGCAAGAGAAAAATTGACGCTTTCTTCCCAGAAACATATTTAAAAAGAGAGAGGGAGAAAAGAAATGTCTATGAAGGCAGGGGCAGCGCATGATGGCCCTACCCTGCATCTTCCTCTGCTCTTCAGCTCACCTGCACCCCAGAAAGTCTAATCCTGGAAGGAGTGGCTGCAGGAATACGATGCCCATCTTTTTCTTCTCATGAATGGTGTTCACAGTGAGAAGGTCTACTACTAGGAACAAAGTGGACCCGGCAAATCAAGAAATAAATCAAAGACAGGCTCTTAACGTGACAAATGATATTGACATGACAAACTCTCAAATTATGCTCTTTCATTAAGTGTGAAGTAGTCATTTATTTTACCTGCATGATCTTTATCGAAATTTTTCATGTAAAATTTAACTGTCCTCCTCTTTTTACTTTTTAAAACTAAAGACATATGAAGATAAGTGACAAAGTCTAATGATTTAGCTTTGAACATTGAAAAGACTTCCTCAGATTTTTGAGGAAATTATGGAATTTGTCTATTTTACCATTTCTGTCAAAATTCTGTAGACAGAAAGTTGACTATAGTAAATCGATCCAAAGTAACTTCACAGGGTGATCAAAAAAATGCCTAACTGTGTAGACCATGGTGGGTAGTCACACCTCAGGCACAATAACTTCTTTAACAAAATGTCTATGTTGGCCTTAAGCTAGCCCTGTTCATTGTTTCTGTGCATCTAGGTTAACATACCTTTGAAATGTCTCTTTTTCAGACCCCTCGGAAGTATAACCACCCTCAAGAGAACACATAATCTTACTAAGGATTCTGTAATCCAATCCCCACCTTGCTTTCTCTCACCTTAATGGAAACTTCTTTATCTTCCTTCTTAATTTTAAATGTATTCATACAAAAGAAACTATAAAAGGGTAATTCTCAGGAGCATTTCAGATTTTGCTTCCCAGCTATGAAATCAGTGTGGCTCAAATAAACTGGTTTAGGTGTTTCTTATATCGACAACATATATAAATATACAAACACACACACACATATATATGTACATATGTGTATGTATGTATATACATACACATGCATACATACATACAGGTGCCAAAAAACGTATACACACTTTAAGAAGGAAAACAGGTGTATTAAAATTGTAATACTCATTATATAATGATAACAAAAGATGAATACGTCACGTTTGACTTCTGCAATTACAAAAGGTGCTCAAAGTGGTTACCATCAGCATCTATCTGATACATAGATAACATCTCTTAAAATGTGTGTACACTTTTCATCACCCCCAATATGGTTTGTATGGTGTGTGTGTGTGCTGCCTGGAAAAAATCCAGCCATAAGTGCTACCATTTTTCTTATTACATGACTGGATATATATTTTAAATTTAAGTACATGTCAATAGAACGGAAGCATAATTAAATATATTTATACAATATATGTGTGTGTAAAATGCACCATCTAGGAGAGGAAATTTAGAAAACAATGAATGAAGGTGTAGGGAGAGTCTTTCAAACACATCATAGCTATTCTGTACCAGATCTGGGTAGAACTTTAGTCCATGCAAGTCTCAACTCAATGGGGAGCCAGGTAAATGTTACAAATATTATAATACAACTGCTGACACTGTGTAATGTTTTCAATGCCTTGCATTCAGTTGTTTTAGCAGCCAGATAATTTTAAATATCTTGGGTTTAATGGATTATAATGAACTATTTTGACCTGAGATTTTCTTCAGCCCACTAATTTTTTGTTTGAAAAAAAAAAACAACAATTTATTCCATATCTTTATTCTATCATTCTCTCCTTTATGGAATGATTCTACTTTTCTTTCTTACTAGACCTCCCAACTCCATGCCACAAATCACAAACATTAATTTCCCCTTGTCTTTGATTAATTGTCTACTTTGTTATTCAGGCATTCCATCAACATGAATCATTAAGAATTCCTTAACAATTTCCTCCTTGTGTTTAATCTGCTTATTAAATGTGTTTACAATTATTCTTCTACTTTCATCATACCACCAGCTTATTGCATTTGACTTTACTGATTTATGGTTTCTTCCTCAAGGGCTTCTTTCTCTTCAAGCTCTGTTGAATTAAATGCTTTCAGATATAATCAACCTGTTCATACATTGAGTCTTTACTGAATAACTATACAGTTAGAATAGAGTCATTGAAAATGTGTACAAACAAAACAAAACAAACCACCTTTCTGATATTTCTGAATACCTGTTGTTGTATCCCACACAACAGAGATACAATTAATTATTATAAAATAGAATGAAAGTGTAATAAATGCATGCTTCAAGCTGCTAAAACACATATTAAAGACAGAGTGTAGCAAAAGGTTTTCCAGCCTGGGACTTAGAAAGCTGGGGTTCTTGTCTGGAATCCAATATTTCTTAGCTCTCTGACTTCTAAAATATTAAAAAAATATTTTAGCATGTGGCTTCTCAGTTATAATGACAATAATAATAATCATCACAGCAACAGTTATGGAGCATTTGATTGTTAACACAGGATAAATATTTTTCATAGATTGTCCTATTTTGGTTTAAAACCTCTAAAAAGTAGCTGTTTATAATTAACATCATTGTTATTGTTAGTAGTTTCATTATTCTATTGTATGCATTGTATAGATGGCAAATAGAGGCCTCCAAAAAATAAAATAACTTTTAGGTAGTCCCTTCAAAATTTAAATTCCACTCCAAGCCTTATACATTTCTGTGGAAAGACAGATTAATGTTAGCGTAAATTCTAATAATAGTACCATTAAAGTGAGAGAGAGAGAGATTATATAGTCCTTTCAAATGTTCACTATTTGTGGGAAGTATCATCTTGAAGTTGTACTTTAACTTCCCTATCCAAACCCATCTTCAGAGTTACACAACTCTAACTACTTTCCCGACCGCCCTCATATACTGACATGTAATTCCATAAATACAGTTGCAGGACATTATTTCTTGGAAAATTTCAAAAATGACATAGGGTAGTCCCCTGCTGGAATCCCTCAGCTGACTGCTGAAAGATAAGGCAGTATAGTTAAAGAACCTTGAACTACAGGGCACGAGAGTCCCAGCATTAATTTTGGTTGCTTCATAGTTCTGTGATGGGGCGAATTAGCTGAGCTGGAGTCTCCTTCTCAGCATAGGCAGTTTACTAACATCTCAAGGGTGTGGGAGAGCGTATTTCTACATGCGTTTCTGTTTGTCATAATATATCATCTTTTGGAAAAGGGCATATTTTTGTTGAATGGTGGCCAATTTAGCTCTCTCATAGCTTTTGTTTGTTTATATTTTCTGGTTTGATGAAAAAAATTAGAATTTTTACATAATCGCATACAAATGTGACTTACGTTATATTTCACAATTTATCTAGCTATTTATGTGTACTTCTGTCAGATCTAGCATGCGTATCAGTTATATCCCACCACCGCCCAGGCGTGGGGGCTGTGCTGAGCGTCTACTACTCCCTTGAGAAACTGCCTTCATGTTATTGCTGTCCGTCCTATAGCTTTGCCCATCCACTTTGAATCTTTATATTCTTAGAATCTCAAGCCACAGTCACATTTCTAGATTCTATATTGTCCCTGCCAATTTTTCTGATGAGGCAATTGAAAGCTCAATTTGCTAGCGATCGCCTTCATCATAGGGACTGAACATTCCAAGAAAGAAAAACAAGGCAAAGTCTTCACTTTTTTCTGTACTCTATTTAGAAATGAGTAGAATAAAACTCCTTTTTTTTCTTATATTGATATGTTACGTATCCCTTTCTACTGACTTATACCTCGTCGGTGTAACCGGCAAGAACAATATTGGAAGGAGAAAGATTCATTTTCGAAGGCCTTGTTGAAAACAGTGTCTGTCTCCTTCCTTCTCAAAAGGAACATGGACTCCAGGGTCTGAGTTTTCCGTTGTAACCAGGGACAAGCCAGGAACACTGGTATTTGCAGCAGACACAGAGGCCATCCTAAGGGTTCTAGTCATCCTACTGGGTGCAGAATAGGATGGCACGTCGCTGCTTTCTGTGTGGTTGGCATGTGACTTCCTTTTGCAGTTGATAGGAGGGCGGAAGTGGAAGACAGGCCTCCTTTTTCCCTGCCCTTGTGTTCATGAGAGCTCGTGTTGAGACAGAGCCTCTGCCAACCCCAGTCCCTAAGGGACTATGACAGCCAGAACACGCATCGACCCACCCACTTGAGCATGTAGAACCAGGGAGAAATAACTTCGTTTCATTAATCCTGAGATCTGGTTTGGTTTTTATGGCGGTGTGACCTAGACTCTGCTGATTGATGAAGACATGGATCAAATCACACAAAATCCTTTCTCCTCTATAAAGTTATGAGGATGAACTAAACGATGATTAGCAAGATTGTTTCTAATTCCTAGTAGACTATGAGTCTATGAACAAGAAAATAGATGGCATTCTTCTTCTTATTTGGAAAAATAGTCATCAATATACAATATAGTGAAAATGGTTTAAAGGGTATGTTTGTTTTGTTTTTCATTTTTTAACCAAACTTAGCCATAGGTATAGTTTCCTGATTTCTTCATCATCCTAACATATCCTGGGGTTTCTACTTTTGGGGAGAGCTCTGTCTGAAGAGCGAGCCACTTACCTTCAATTTGGTTTGTTATCAGCTAACTCAGAGCTGCATTTCTCTGTCCTTCTGGCATTGATGCATGTGTCCTGACAAAAGAGAAAGAGTAAAACATTAAATCTGGTACACAATGAAATGGACCTATCTAAAATGCAATTGGATTCTTAAAAATTCAAACATGACTTCAAAAATTTGGAATAATCAAAATAATTCAAAAATAAATATGCATTATTTTTAGGCAAGCAGCAACAAAATAATTAACAGAACAATAGAAATCCTCTACTCCAAAGACTGCTTGTCATGTTAGCCAAAAAAACAGACATACCTGTAGTTCACACACACACACACACACGCACGCACACGCACACACACACACACGCACACACACACATGCACACACACACACTTGCAGCACATAAACAATAGAGACACAGAGAGAAGAGTTAAACCAGACTTCAGATGCCATGAAACATCCTAATCACAGAAGCCCCACATTTGTTATTTGCATAATAAATAAAGTGCCAGCAGAAAGGCACTTTCTTTTATTTATCTTTTTTTTCCTACTTGAGTTACATGTGTAAGAATTCCCAGTTTGTGTTGTATAGTACCAGATAAATATTGTGAATTGCTCAGGCCTTTAGATTTGGCTTGTAATTTAAAGTTTTGTGGCTTCCATTATCAATCAGATATTGGTAAATATTTTGTACAAGGCTGTGTATTTATCTGCAAGGGGTGCCGTAGCAAAACACCACCAAGTGGGTGCTTTAAACAACAGAATTCATTCTCACAGCTCTGGAGTCAGAAGTCCAACGTCAAGGTGGCTGTAGGCTCTGTTTCTCCTGTTGCCGTTCTTCTTGGCTTGCTGGGTCCTCACATGACCTTTTCTCTATGCGTCCAAACGCTTGGTGTCTGTTTTTCTTCTTATAAGACCCCACACTTAAGACCTCATTTAGCCTTAATTTCCTCCATAAAGTCCCTGTCTCCAAATACACTCACATTGGGGGTTAGGGTTTTGAAATATCAATCTTGGGGATGCACATTTCAGTCCATAACTGGCCAGATAATAATTACTTTCAGCTTGAGGACCACAAAGTCTCTGTTGTAAGAATTCAACTCTCCCACTATATTGAAAAATCAGTCATAGCTGATATATAAACAAATGTGGGTGGCTGAATTCCCCAAAACCACATCGCTTATGGAAAATGAAATTCAAATATTATGTCACTTTCATGTCTTAAAATATCATTCTTTTGATCATATTGCTACCATTTAAAAATGCAAAAATGTTCTTAGTTTTCGGGCCATACGAAATAAAGTAGGTGACTGGATTTGGCTCAAAGGTAGCAGCAGATCGTTGGTCACACTCGTAATTCATGATAACATTATCTGGTCTTACTTTCTAAGATTTGTTTGGTTGGTAAAATAAAAATGAACAAGAACACTGCTTCGAGAGCTGTAGTCGTCCATTAAGGCACCTTAGCAAGAAGGAGGAAGGCTACCATTTCTTGACCATCCCACGCAATCAAATTTGGATTAACAATCTCAACTGCATGGTGGTAGGCAACAAAGATCCACTCTTACATTCTGGGCTCTTTAGAATTTTGCGATGTTAGTTCTTCATGAAGTGAATATTCTAGGATAAAGAAAAGAAACAAACAGAACAGCACAAAATCAATGTTTTTTTTTAAGTTAAGAAACTCTTAATGGAAGCTAATCAGATGGGCTTCTCTTTAAGTAATTTTATTGCAATAGAAGACTTTTCAAGTGTGTTAATAAATGCTAAAATCGAGTCTCAGAAGTGTATTTTAGATTTCTCATTTTTATCCAGTGTCCCTTGTTCCATTTTTACCCTTGGCAGTTTTTTGTTTTCTGTTTTTTTGTTTTTTGGGTTTTTTTTAACTTCTACAGTGAACTGGGCTGGCAGGAAATGTAAGTGACAGTTACTCATTGGTTGTATTATTTGGTCACATGAAAAATGAGTTTCGAAATTATTGGAAGAATTATAAAAGACAACATATTTTGTGATTTTTTTTTGGTATGATGAACTTTCTAATTATTTCCCATTACTGTTCAGCCTCAGTTGCAAGAACTGAGTTAAAAAGAAAAACAACAACCACTACTTTAGATATTTGAAAAACTACTCTGATATTAGGTTCTACCCTAATAAAGATTAGAAAGATATTTTTATCTTTAGATAGTAAGACTATGTTGACATCAACCCATTTTGGAAATTCCTCTTTTTTTGTTTTTTCCTGAGAATTGTAGCAAGAACTTCTGGTAGACTAAAACACTGTTCTAATAGCATATGGTTACCTTAATTAAAATGTCACATTCTGAAATACACATGAGAGCAAATGACAAGCCGGTGCAAATGCGGTGTGAATTGTGTTTAATCTGCCTAATTTTAGGAAGGGAAAGGTTCATTATTGGACTAAATGGTTATTTCAAATGGTCTTCCATAAGAGTAATCCTAGATTAGTAAAACCTAAGGCAAAAATTTAGTCTGAGGTTTACAAAGGTCTGCAGCACAGCAAAGTTACGTCTCCAATGATGATACATGTCATAAGAGAATGTCTGAATCCCATTGGAGATAGTCAGTGACTTTGGGGCACGTTTTAGTGGGAAAGCTTTTCCACAAAGGGTAACAAGGTGTCATCATTTTAGTGAATTATGATGTATGCTGTAAATTTAGATTTTGAAAGGAAAAAGATTCAGAGAACAAACTCAGTTCTGATACTAAACAACCATGCTTAGTCATTAAAAATTTAATCAAACCTGAACCTAAACCAAAGAGTTAACTTCTTGCATGGTCACTCGATGGCTACCTACACCAGGAAACATGTTGCAATCTGCCAGATCTATAAATTAACCTGAATGAATGACTACCTCATTTAACAGGGCTGTCCAAAAAGTATCCAGCCATGTAATATAAAAAGTAGAGACATTTATGACTGGATTTTTCCCAGACAGCCCTTGTGTATCTGAAATTAATGTTTTCTGGTGATGGTTCTTCTGTATTAAGACGAAGAAATAGCTCCCATATTTTAGCTATCTTCCAATTTATGATTTCATTGTTCAAAAAAGTTAACATACCCACTTTTGATTTACCTTGGACCCCAGATGGAAAGTCCAGTGCTTATTCTGCCCCTTAATAAAGCAAATCACAGCCTCTGTGTGTGGGGGCTACTTATAATACTAAAAATTACAATCTGTCCTTGTCATTGGCAAAAAGCATTTGCTACTATCAAAATAGAATCTTCTCTGGATAAAGCTGTGACAACTGTTGATTTAAAAAAAAACCATATTTAATTCTACGAGCAGTGTTAGGTTATGGATATTCAGAACTAGCCATGTTTCCTGAACTGAGAACCAACAAATGCATAACCACCACACAACGTGAGAGTTGTTAAGCCAGAGGAATGAACAGAGTTCTCTGGAAAAATCAGGAAAGGAAACAGGTGCCTTGAAAAATTGCTAATGTCTGGGCTGAGCCTTAAAGCAAAGGCACACCTTCTAGGAAAGAATAGAATGAGTTGGTGTGCCGTAGGAGCAGGGCAGGGGCAAGATATCCAGGCAGGATTCTCTGTAAAGAGATGCTGAATTAACTCTCAGAGACATAAGCATGCACGGAATGTTGTGGAATAGTCAGGTATTCCAGGGATGAGAACTAAGATAGACTAGGAGAGAAAAGGCATATGGGTGACTGTTAAAGGTGAATGGTTGGGTAGGTAGCCCATGGCCAGATTAGGGGGGTCTGCAGTACTAGCTAAACAGTATGGACTTTATCCTGTGAAAAATAGCAAACTACCTTAAGATAGTTTGAAGCAGGAAAGCTGCATTGTGTGATTCATGTCAGATTTGCTTCTCTTTCCTGCTTTGTGTCTAGTCTCTGGCCTTGGACACCCAGCTCCTTCACTGTGCCCTTCTGGCTTTGTAACTGCAGACTCTTCTCTCATCCACGTTCTTGCAATGGCCTCAGTTCCCACCTCTCTACTTTCAGTCTTTTCTCAGCCACGGTGCTGAAAAGTCAAGTTCACGTTAAGGGCAGCGAATAGATTTTGACTTGCGCATCAAGTATCGCACGTTAGCAGTGGTTTAGCATGCGTGATGGCGAGGGCGAATTGTGGTTAGCAGGACGAGCAGGGACTTCCACGACCCTTTGTGCTTGTAAGAGCAGGACAAGACTCATAGGTAGTGATCTCAGGTTGTGAAAATGGCTTATTTTCAAGGTGGCTAATGGCTTATTTTCCTGCAATCTCCTGAAGACAGCTATATTTAAAATAATACCTATGTTTCCCAAACTTTAGCCATTCATGTGACTCATCACAATTTTGGCTATCTTCAAGTATCATATGTGCTTTTATTTATGTAATCACTTCTTTTGTTTTTAAAATAAATGTATTAAGTAGAAAATAGTGGATATATATAATATGTAATGTATAATATGTACTTTTAATAGGCTACATATAATAACAATGGATGGGAATGATCCAAACCAACTTTAAAAGAGTGAAAAAGGAAGCAGAGAAAGAACAAAACGCTTCTGCTGAACATGTTCATTTTACTTTTTAAAAAAGTGATTTGAAGGAAGAATGAGGAAAAATTGTGTCTTTTAAATCAAGGTGGTGGGTACATCCTGTTATATAGGTACATTTCTATTTTGGCATGAAAGAGTGAGAAAACATCCACTCGTCCTTAGAAGTGTCACTTCTGGAATGCATCCACAACATCATGAAGAAATCCAGGTGACGTGGAGAGGCCTTGTGTAGGTGCGTTTTTCCCACTGCTGTTGTGACAAACTACCCTACCCTTAGTGGTTTAAAACAACACTTTTTTTTTTCAGTATCCTGCTAAAAGCCAACAGCCAGCCTTAATCACCAGGTGAGTGGGCTAATCTTCAGCTGATTCTAAACCCAGCCTACCAACCGCCCCAGCTGATGCCAAGTCTAGCAGATAATTTGTTCCTGCCAAGTTCTGCCCAAATGGCAGATTCATGGGGTAAAATGAAGGCTGCTAATTTGGGGGATTGTGTGTTGTGCTGTAATAGACTGCAGAAACACTTCTTAATAATAATATTCATAAATAAATTTTGCAACAATCAAAAAAGTGTAAATAGCAGCAATAAAGTAAATGAAAATGTCATTCTAATAATTTTTTCCAGCTAGTTGACCACCTAATTAAAAGTGCACATAAATGCTTAACTGGATATAATTTAAGTATTTGCCCCTCCAAGTTTAATTCATAGTTAAAAAGGTGATTCTTATGCTGTAAATTTATAGCATTTTTATGACAGTTCCTTGCAAAAATTTGCAGGTTTTTTTCAAGAATGTGTTAATTATTTATAACAAACTACATAACTTCAATGGTTTTAGTGAGAGAATTTTGAGCAAAAACATCTCATGACTATACTGTATGCCAAATCCAAATGGTGATTGTTTATGGGGAAAATAGATTTGAATCGTTTCCTTAGCAGGTCAAAATTAGTTTCTTAGATAGCTTTGGTACCACCCATTGGGGCATCCATATGCAAATTCTAAATGCAAGAAAGAAAAATCTACACTTTATATTAATATCTCTTTTAGGATTCTGTCTAAATTACATTCCCCTGAAGGAAACTTTTATTTACATAAAAAGGACTTACATGAATATTTTTTTTAAAAGGGCAGACAAAGAAGTCTAGCCGTAAATACTTGTCATTTGTTGGGTTAAATCTTAACTACTACTAAATAAAAGGTTGATGTCCAAATGATTTTCTATAATTTTATAAAGCGGTTATAATTTTCATCCTTCTAATAAGGCTCTTTTATATCAAATTTTGTCATTCTACTTTCTGAGGTAATGAAAAGTATCTGCTGCCCCTTACTTTGAAGTATAATAGTTAATGCCGAGCTGCCCACAGGGAAGGCAGATCAGTTACAAATGAACACCTGTCATTGAAAAACTAAACTTATGATACACAAAGGTCATAGAAAAACTGAAGCTCAGAATGAAAGATCTTTCAAAGCAAATGAATAATTCCAAGGAATCTATAATATTGTTTCTTGAGGGACAAATGTGGATTCTCTTCATTCCCGCCACTGCAATTTGTTGTAGTAGATGCTAATGAATTATTTTCATTTCCCCAATTTCAGAAGTTGCTTTAATAATAACTACACAAAGACCTTTGGGAGCTCAGAGTAGTTCGTTGTAAAAATGGCCATAATTCTTTGCATTATCTCCTTTCAAGAGAGTTTTTTTCCCTACTTCTTGAATTGAGGCTGGATTTGTGACTTGTTTTGGATCATCAGAACATAACAGAAGTGGCACTGTGTGTGCTTTAAGCCTCCATCTCACCTGAAGTTTTTGCTTCTATGTTAGTGGTACACTTTCACTGCCCTATGACCCTGCCCAGGACCCTGCTGGACAATGAGGGCCCATGTCGAGAGGGTTCTCAGCATCCTAGACAAGTCTATATCAACCACCACCCCCAGATGAGGTCTCAGGTACATAGTGAGCCCTACCAAGAACTGTCAATCTTAGCCCAGATCAAAACTATCAACCTGAACCTTGTCAAAATTACTGATCTTCCAAGCCAAGAGCAATTTAGTGGTGATGGTTTTAGTTATTGAAGTTCTGGGGTGGCTTGTTTTTGAGCAAAAGTTAAATGCTACTACACTCAGTAGCTGGATCCACACAACCTTTCTATTAGAACAATATACAGCGTCCAGCACAAATAATGCCCTTTTTTTAGTGACAAAAATCCTAAGCACGTGATTCTGTAACATACCAATATGATAACTACATTAGCATAGCAACTTCAAGAGGGCGTTACTTCCGCCGGACCCTGTATATCTTTACTTCAGGGGCTAGAAAATTACCATCCACAGATTAAATCCAACCCACCAGTGGCGTTTATATGGCTGTGAATGAAGAATGTCTTTTATATTTTAGAAGGGTTGAAAAAAATACAAAGAATATTTCATGAAATATGAAAACTATAAGCAATTCACATTGTAGTGTCCATAAACAAATTGTATTGAAACACAGCCATGAACAGATGGCTGCAAATCCTAAAGTATTTACTATCCGGCCCTTGAAAAAAAATATATTGACTCCTGATTTAGGAACATATTTCCACTTCAAGACAAAATAAAGTGGAAAATTTTATATGCCGAACCGATGTTAAATTTCATAGCAAATATGGGGCTGGGCTCCTATTTGAAACTATTGTTTTTCTCTGTTCGTGGCATCTGACCATCCTTGGCATGTTGTAGATGATTAACAGCCTAGCAGACTCCATGCTGTATGTGGGTTTTAACTTCCTTGAAATGCTGTGTTTTGTCCTGTTGGACATCTTGAACTGTTTTAGCAGTGGCTATGAAAGATGACTGATTATTTTTTCTGGCGTTCAATCATTCTTGGCATTTTGCGATCCGCCTTGGTTCTCTCTGAGAATGCACGCCTTTGACTATTGGCTGCCAAATTGCACTCATGTTGAACATAATTTTATTTGCCCTTAATTGAGCTTTTCAACTCTTATCACTTGCAATGTGTTTTGTCTTTGAGATAATCTTTGGATTCTTTCTCTTTTTTCTAAACAGGTAGAATTAATTTTAATATTATATTTCCTATATCTAAAACATTATCATTTCAATATGAAATTAGTATAAAAATTAAGGAGAGATTTTACCAATTTCCTCTTAAGTCTTTTAAGTCCATGTGTTTTTTACATTTACAGTTGATCTCAATAAATATATGAATTACCCATCTTCTAAGCAAAATTTGTATCAAACAAAAGTGCAAAATAAATTATTTATATTGGAATTCATTTCTTTCCCCAAAGATTCACAGATGTTATGGGAAATAAAGAAAAGGCAGAGAATTGCTTATAAAACCCAAAATAGCTAAAAACAATGCTACATATAAATAACATGCTTGTGCTAAAGAATACATATATTAATTACATACATAAATTTGACTTTCAAGAATCCAAATAGATGGGAAAAGAAAACATTAAAAAAATAATACCCAAATATTATATATTAAACCACCATACATTTTCTCTATTAAATCATCAAAACACCACTTGCTCGGTATTCTGGAAATTCTTCCATAAAAGCAAAATTGGAGGAAGACTCAGTTTTTGAAAATTCTGCTTAGAAACAGATGAAAATATTGGCTTGCCCTTTTATGCAACGTTTCCTGGCATTATTTAATACTCAGCGAAGACATCTACAATTGCGTCTAGAATTAAAGAGAAACCTAGAATGCAGATTTCTTAACAGTTGTTTGAATTTACTATAATAGTTGTTAAATCACACCTGCACTTTATATAGACTGAAGGTTTTGATTAGTCTTACAGAGAAAACTTTAGTGGTTTACCAAAACCAACTGTATTTGGCATTAATTACATTGCCTGAGAGAGTAAGAAGATATGTCAGCTATAGCTAGAAAAGGAAATGGCATTAACTTTTGTGGCGGGCCGGAGAAAACGATCTTTACAGAGAATATCATAACTCGATTAGGGAAGAAAATGTTTCTGTTCTGTAAAACACCACACTGCATCCATGAGAACTGGTATCTGAGGAGCCATGATCACTGGCTGGAAGGAAAGGTAAAATGGACAAACTAAAATATGGGTAAACTGGTCTTATATGCAATGATGAAGAGCAGAAAAGAAAGGCCCAAGAAGACAGGTAAGGGAACATTAAAAAGAGCTATGCTCAGTTTTAAGTTGTTTGTGTGTTCAATCACCATCAATGTCTCAGTAAAGTCTTTTGCGAACTCAAATGCATTTTTGCATGTTAATGTGTGTGTGTGCGTGCACGTGTGTGTGTGAATCACAAATATGAGCAGCGATTTTCTTGATTTGGGCCATACAGTGGGTGCAAAAAGGAAAGTTGACCCATATACCAAACCAGTGAAGCCTAAATGTAGAAAGAGATAAACCTAAAAAAATTATAAGAAAGGTATTTTAAGAAGCCGATGTAAGAAGTAATTTTCTGCTCACAATATCCATCTTCCGGGAGTTCTTGGGAGATATTCAGAGGCTTTCACTGACCCCAAGATGGGGTTCAAAAAGATTTTATTTGGATCTTAATGGACAGCATTCTTTAGCTATGATTTAAAGAACCTGTGGAATGAGAAAGACTTCGCTGAAAGTTGCCAGGAGCAATGGAGAATTTCTCTCCTGGACACTTCCTCTCTCGCATATCACCAATGTCTCTGTATCTCCTTTATTTTTTTGTATCAGCTTTCTCTCCCTCCCTTTCTCTCTCTCCTCATAATTCACTAAGAACCACATTACAAAGAAAGCCACAAATAAAAAACATAAAAATTCTGTCTCCTTCACTTCAAATCTTCCCTCAGTACCACCTGATTTATAGAAAACGTTCCTGCTCAAAGAAGGACGTCTCTAAGGCATTGGGAGTGCCCACAGGCTCACCTCCCATTCACTCACTCGGATCCCCAGTCTGGACCTCATGTGTCATTCTGCTGAAAAGGCTCTAATTACTGTCACCATCTTCACACTGTCACACCCAGCAGACAACCTTCTGTCTTTATCACACAGAGCCTCTCAGCAGCCCTTGGCACTGTTACCATAGCATCTCCCACTCCCTGGGTAGGAGACCCCCACAGGACCAGGGCTTTCACACATTTGCAAAACGTTTCCTCCGTGTCATCCCTGAGCACTGGGATGATTCCTAGGCTCTGAAACTCGCCCCAAAGAAAACGTATTTCTCTCCTGCTAGCCACCCAGACATTTTCCCTACCCGTCTTCCCCACCTCAATGTATGTTAAAACAGCAACCAGACCTAAAAGGGATTCCTTTACCTCCCAACTCTTTTTGGGGGTGCGGTAGAATGTCAAACCTACAGCAAGTTTCCAAGACAATACTTGCCATGTTTTGTCTTTTTTATTGATTATTTCTTTTTATTTTGACTAAACCGTTTAAATATAAGTTGTAACGATCACGTGACCTGTAAATACTTTGAAAAAGAGCATTTGCCCACAATAATACAAGGAATTTACTATAAATTCCATAATATTAACTAACATAAAGTTTGTATCAAATTTTTCTTAACTGACCTCAAGTTAGCTTTTGTAATGTTTTTAAAACTGAGGTGTAATTTATATACCATAGCAATCACCTATTTTAAATAGGCAATCTACGGTTTTTTAGTAGATTTTTAGAGTTGTGTAACCATTACTACATTTCAGTTTTAGAATGTTTTCATCACTGTAAAATGTTCTCTCATATGTGTTTATAGTCAATCCCTGTTCCACATGCCAACCCTAGGCAACCACTTACTATTTTTATATAGTTGCTTTTTCTTGAATGTTTATTAACATGAAATCATAAAATATGTAATCTTTGTGTCTTGCTTCTTTCACTAAGATTAATGCTTTTGCAGTACATCCATGTTGTTGCATGAACTAGTAGTTTATTCATTATTATTGCTGGATAATATTCCTTTACATAAAAATACAGTCTGAGTAGGAATCTAATTTCTCCACATCCTCATAAATTTGTGTTGCTTTGCATGTAGCGAGTCTAGTGAGTATGTAGTATATGCTAAACTGATATGTGACTGGCAGTGCAGTAGGTTTATTTACACCGGCATCACCACAAACACGTACGTCGTGCATTGTGCTACAACTTATGGTCACTGGGTCGTATGTGCTCTATCAATTCATCTCTCCTCTCCCCTCTAATCCCTGGCCATCACCCATCCTTTCACTGTCTCCATCATTTTGGCTTTCCCTAAATGTCATAAAGTTGGAATCATACAGTATATAACCATTTCCTTTTGGCTTCTTTTACTTAGTAATATGAATTAAAGTTTTTTCATGACTTTTCAAGGTATGATATCTCATTTCCTTTTAGCATGAATAATATTCCCTTGTCTGGAGGAAGCACAGGTTATATATCCATTCACCTACTAAAGCACATCTTGGTTGCCTCCAGGTTTTGGCAATCATCAATAAAGCTGCTATAAACATTCCTGTGCAGGTTTTGCATAGACATAAATTTCAACTTAGATGGGTAAATCCCGATAACCTCAGTTGCTGAATTGTAAGGTAAGCGTATGTTTAGTCACGTAAGAAACAGCCCGATTTTCTTCCAAAGTGGTTGTTTCGTTTTGCATTCCCACCAACAAGGAAGGAGCATTCCCATTGCTTCACATCTTCCCCAGCATTGGGTGTTGTCATTCATTTTATTTATTTTTTTGCTTGGATATTTAGCGTTAACTTCCATGTCTGCACGTCCTCCTAGTTAGCCAATGATTAGTCAGAGGTTGTGCTCGAGCACTCTGAGCCAGTCGGCCTTTCACCTCCTGCCGGAGAGTCTGCGTGTGTGTTGGGAGCACCATTGTTTGCACGCTCTCGTCTTCCCTGTGCACGTGACGAGATATCCAGTCATTCAGAATTGTGTGGCGAAGCTTTGTCCAGTCCACAGGGCATGTGGCTCAGGGCAGCTTTGAATGGAGTCCAACCCAAATTTGCAAACTTTCTTAAAACATCACAAAAATTATGCACAGACCTTTTTTTTAGCTCATCAGCTATCGTTAGTGTTAGCGTACTTTATGTGTGACCCAAGACAATTCTTCTTCCAGTGTGACCAAAAGATTGGACACTCCTGGTGTCGCGATTCGGGGCCTTTTCTGATCTATTCCGCACAGGCACACACACAGCCTTTCAGGTGACGAGGGATGAATGCACAGCCCATCCAGCCCCCTCTTCTTTCATTCTCCAGACCTCTGCGTCAAACCTATGTGTTACCCAGTGTTAGAATAAAATTCAAACATATAAACACATCCATAGCCAGACTGTTCGATCAGTTTAGTTATTGATTCAGTAACAGTAAGTGCAGTGTCTTTAATTGTGATTCTTTTCAAGTACTTTTTCTATTTAATGTTTAAATACTGGATCATCATTACTAATATTTAACTGTATTAAGAATATTGTAAAACAATCTGTGGTTTGTACTTTTAGTATAGTGATTTTTCTTCCCTACCTTATTGCCTCATTTTCACTATTTTACATGAAGATAGGCACTGAACAAATGTACCAGTATTTAAAAACCGTTGTTTTAAAAACAAGGGGTACAATTTATAGAGATGGGTTTAAAAGGGGCACACACGTGGGGAAAGGTTGGAAGCACTGCTCTAATCACAGAAATGGACAAGGAGCTCTCACTGGAGTGTCTTTTAGAGCAATAATCCCACTTAAAAAATGATTTAAAAATGTACATTTAGTTGATACACAATATTATATGAATGTTAGGTGTAAAACAGTGATTAAACATTTATGCATGTTACGAGGTGATCACCACAGTAAGGCTCCTGGCACCTGTCCCCGTATGTAGTTATCACGATGCCCCCACGACTAGACCACCTCCCCCTTTTCATACTATCGGTTGGAGGGTTAGGCTTCAGCACATGAATTCTGAAAGAACACCCTCCAACCCCGTCCGCCAGGTGTCCCTGGGCTGAAGTCTACCTATCTGACGTGCTCTCCTCACTCATCCTTTATCAGAGGTGTTTAAACCAGTCTCCTGTCACCTCTGGAAATTTGCCAAGCTTGTCCTAACCTTCCAGTGTTGGCACTAGTTCCCCCGACTGAGACATTTGCCACCTCTTGCTCACGTGCCTGGTCCCTCTCCTCCTCCCTGAACCGGCTTCCATGTCACCTCCTCAGAAATATTTCTCTGCACAACCTCACCTAATTTGGTCTTGCCTCCTTTTTACCCAATCGTTTTCTTACATAGGTAGGCTGTCAGTGAGCTGGCCCTATGGGAACTGGTGGACGCCACATAAATATACCCGGCATTCTTGAGCAACAGGCAAAACTCTTGAACCACCGGGAAAAAAATCCAAGATTTTTTGTGCTGGGTGTTTGAGTGCCAGTTCACTGAGAGTCTCCTGTATTGCCCAGGCCATTTCTCGTCTAAGAACCATTGTAATTGGTAATTGTGCTATTTATTTGTTTACCTCCTCTGATCAAGGCTCTCAATGGATAGAAAACCTGTCTCCAATTCTCCTGGCAGTGCCTGGCTTACAGTAGAGATGCCTTCTCACTCTCCCATTAGGCACTAAGCAAGCAGGTTCCCCGGTGGTGTAGTGGTTAGGCTTCTGCACTCTCATCTCTACGACTTGGGTTCGATTCCCAGCTTGGGAACTACTCCCCCCACCATAAAGGAAGGTTAAGTGAAAGAGGTAAAAGTGATGTTCTCCTCAAGTTGCATTTTTTGAGAAACATTAGGTAAGAAAAAAAATCAACAAACACTAACAACTCGAGTAACTATGAACACAACTTCCCTAAGTGATCTTCCTGGTGTTTTTTTTGTGGGTGGGGGTGGAGGTGGGGAAGTTTCCTTGCTGGGAATCGAACCCAGGCTGCAGCATTGAGAGGGTAGAAGCCTAACCACTACACCACCAGGGAACTCCCTCTTCATGCTTTCAAATAGCAGAAACATTAGTTAATAGAGTGGTTTCAGATGTTCATTGAGTACAAATGAGGTATTAATTTAGAATGGTTTAATAAAAAGAACTTCAGAATAAGAAAACACAAGCATGTAACTCAGCTTGGTTCCTTGTTCTCTGGCTCCAACAAGTTGTATGATAATTTAGTTTGAGTATCTATTTAAATTGAGATAATATAGGCATTCTAACCTGGAAACGTTGTCTTAAACTCAAGAGACTCATAAAATGAATGCCATTTCTCCGAAGAAAACACACTTATTTCACATACTACACACGGAAAAGGACTATTTAACTTTATTCGTCTTCTGAAAATGAGAGCCTAATAGCTACATTTCTGCAAGTCTGCATTCATGGCGATGCTGTCATTTTCTTCCAAAGGAAGTTTCGGCATTTTAATCAGTTCATCTCTTGTCTCTGGAAACCTTTCCCACCTTGACTTTGGTTTGCTTTTTTTTTTCAGTCTTGGCTTCTAAGGAGAAAATATCCAAAGCTACAACTGAGTGACTACTAATTCATTTAATCTATAAATCAGCAGGAACAGAAAAATAATGCATATCATTTCTAGAGCTTACAACTTCCATAAATAAAAATTTCATTTTCTGGTACTGACAACCCGAGTGTCTACTGTGCTGGGGAGTGCTCATCATGTCACTTGCTCTTTATGACTAAAGCAAATATTAAAGCCCACGAACTTGACAAATCTGTGGCGGTTCTCTTTCCCTCTCAGCTTTTGAAATGAAATAAGGGTTCAATAAAACGGTGTGCTACACGTCTCTTGTTCACATGCGCACAGTATATCTTCCGACGTGTAGAACGTATTCATTTCTTTCAAATGTTTTATCGACCTTGGTGCTTGGAGCGATGAAAAAAAATAAAATGGGTAGAAGCTGAAGTGCTGACTTATTTACAGAGGGATTCAGAAAGTGTCAAGTGTATTGGACACCATTACAGAGAATAACGTTTAACCTGATGGAATTTTTTGGTGCGTTGTCACAACTACCAGGATAGGACTGATTAGGGCCTGAAAGCATTCAGGTGCTCTTCACCTAAAGACGTAATTTAAGTTGAAGAGGCATTTAGGCTTGGGCATTTAAATCTATGAAGTCCTTCTAAAATTTGAACTTGGCACCCACCCAGGCTTTTTCATGTCTCATTTAAAATCAGCATTATATATTGCAGTAGCAACCATGAAAATTAACACATTCGTACATGCTCAGGACATTCAATAAAGCCTACGAGGATAAAAGGTGCACAAACTTTTTCTTCTCTTTGTGCAAGAGAGAAAAAACTGGATTTATTTCTAATCGACCAGAGTTTTTGTGTGCTTAACGTAGTGAAACAGAATACTAGAGCTAATTTTAGGAGGCTCAATAGGCCAATGGGGGATGTCTTATCAGGACTCTATCTGTTACAGGAGACAGAAACGCAACAAACTTAGGTGTGAAACATAACTTACTGGTACATTTAATTTCGTAGTTGAGAAATTGGGTGACTTCAGACAAGCTCAGATCTACAGATACAAGCAACGTTATCTCTCACTTTATTTCTTTATTCAGTTTCTCTTGGTCCAGTGGTGTCTTTCTTTTCTCCTGAAGACATGTACTCATGGTGGAGAAGCTGGCTACCTGAAGACATCAGGTGAACCTCTACTTCTTTTGTGATTCAAAAGAACATGCTTTGCCCGCATCAAGTCATTCATTTCAAAACTCATTACTGCATACTTGTTATGTGCCAGATCTCACATGAAGATTACATTTTATCGGGGAGAGAGAAAATAAACAGATAGAGGCAACCATGTGCCAAACTGCCCTTTCTTCTATCTCTGAAAAAATAACTTCAGCTACTAGCAGAGGATCTTTGAGAGTCTTTCCAATGAAGAGATACCACTTGACTTTTATTGCTTATGCTACAAACCCCGAGCCACTGATGGCTTTGAAGATAAAGTGGGACCATATGCCAAAAATATGGACAGCCTCTAAAAGTTGAAAAAGGTAAAGAACAGATTCTCCCCCAGAGCCTCCAGAAGAGATGTAACCTTGACTTGAGTTTGGTAATCCCCATTTAAGATGTCTTCTCTCCAGAACTGTAAGATAATGCATTTTGTTTTGCTTTAAGTCTCCAAGTGTGTAGTAACTTAGTACAGCAGCAATAGGTAACTGGTAGACCCTTGATGTGCTCTCATTGCTAGCAGCATGTGTATCTCCATGAATCGTGCTTTCTCTTTTCTTCTCATGTTTCCCTTCCCTCTTTTATTTTTCTCTTTCATGGAAGTGTTTCTTTTCCATGTGATTTAGCCATGCTAATTCTACCATTCTCTCCCCTACACTGTATTTGTGGTCCTAAGGAAAGTAATTCTTATTAATCAAGGGCACATCATTCAGAGATTAATGCTGAACGTTAGCTATTTTAAAAATGTTTCTTTTGTTCCCCTGCTTCCAATTTCACATAGCTCTAGTGTGAGAGCCTTCTATTTTCCTATGGCTTTTAAAAAAAGTATGTTCTTGTTTTGTCTAACATTATTATTTGAGAAATAATTATTTAGTATCCAATATGTGTGGGGCATAATGGTTTGCACTGCTATGGATAAATGTATAAGAAATAGTGTCTAGATTGTAGAACTGATAGAAAAGTCATCTCTCTGGAACACATGAAACTAATTGATATGCCATAATAAACAAAATCTAAGCAATAGTGTATCAGTTTCAAAGGCATTTGTTGAATATAGCTATTATTTATTAGTATTTTAAATAAATGTAATATGATGCTGATTTCCCTATTGCTCTTATTTGTTTAGGACTATTTATAAATATTAAAATTTGATTTTGTTGCATCATTTAAAGAAACAAATATATTGTTTCCTAGGTTTCCCTACATAGAAAGAAAAAGCAATATAAAGAAATGGTTTTATTCTTTTGCTGGCATTCAAGTTGCCTTGAAATTGTTTGCATATTTTAAAACCTCATGTGCATGGGTATTAAATCCCAGTAAAGCAAGTATTACGTTATTGCTTTTTTATAAATTCCATAAGTTGGTGGGGTGTTTTTTCTTGCTACACATAATAAAAGACAAACCCACCTCCGAATGATCAAGCAAATGAGACATTTTGGAGCATGTACTGTCCATTTATTCATAGCCTCTCCCCACCCCAAGTTCACTAAAAGCAAGCATTATTTGAGTCTTGTTTTAAATCAGCTTTACTATAAAACATTTGGCTCCCGCCTGTGGTTCAAAGCTGTTCTTTGAACAGCTTGAAATCATTAGGGAAGGAGGGGTGGCAAGAAGTAGAGCTTCAAAGACCTTGCCCCACTGTAACAATACACCACACTCAGCACTAACAAATCAACAGGAAAGATGCTGCCAGCAAGGCCAGAGCTTACAATAAGGTCATTTACTTTTTCAAGGTTGTAGAGATCCATTTGCTGGCCTACAACCATGATTCAACCAGACGTCACTAGGAGAAAACAACTTGAACTATCTGCACTGAAGATTCCTTATGGTTCAGTTGATTAAGAAAATGTCTAGGAAAAATGGAATGATTTGAGTGTCTGATGAGTGTTGGGTCTTGCATGCAATCCACTCTATTCAGGTTCTAACCTTCAAAGTCTTGAATGAGGCTGATGGCAGTGTAAGTACAAGACATCCTCTGCTTATTAGGTAACAACATAAATATATATTTTTAGAATATGGGTATTTCCTAAGTACGGTAAGAAAGTTGCTCTACTTGACCAGTGTCCATTGTTGACCGATTTGATAACATGCCTTCTCTAATATCCTGTACCTTGGCAATGAATGGAATAGTCATTACATGCATGGGCTCTAACATCAGACTAAGTTTACCTACCAAATTTGACACAAAAAGTGCAATTTGGGCCAATTAACTTGGAAATGCTTCATATGCCTCTTCTGTAAAATAGAGTTGACATTAACCATTATTTAACTACCTCTTAGAGTTGTGAGGATTAAATAATTAATACTTGTAAAAAATACTTGAAAAAGTACTTGTCACACAATAGATGCTCAATAAATGTTAGCCATTTGCACCTGTCAGCTTCTCCACCGAAAATAAACTAACAGAATGTGCATGTGTATATATATAACACTCATATATACAGATGGTGCCAAAAATATGTATACACATTTTAAGAAAGGAAAAAAACCTGCATTGAAGTTGTAGTACTCAACATATACCGATAAGAAAAGATGAATACAGGTCAGGTTTGACTTCTGCAATTACAGGAGGTGCTCAAAGTGATTACTATCAGTATTTATATACTACATAAATAACATCTTTTAAAATGTGTATGCATTTTTTTGGTACCCTGGGTATGTATAATATACATACAAGCACGGTCTAGAAAAAACCCCAGACATTTTCAATTAAAAATAAGAAAAATTATATATTTATATATATGTGTGTGTGTGTGTGTGTGTGTGTGTGTGTGTGTGTGTATTTGTGTATGCATGGAGAGAGAGAGAGAGAGAGAGAGAGAGAGAGATTCATTGTAAAGAATCGGTTCACGTAACTTTGAAGGTGTGGGAAGCCCAAAGTCTGTAGGGTAGGCCTGAGGCCTGGAGATCTAGGGAAGAGTAGCAGTTCAAGTCCAAAGACAGTCTGCTGGCACAAGTCCTGCTTGCTCAGGGGAGGCCAGCCTTTCTTCTAGAAAGTCTTTCAAGTGTTCGTGTGAGTTCTGTCCTCTCACACACATGATGGAGCATATTACAGTATGAATGCTTGTGTCTTCCCGAAACTCCTATGTCCAAATGCGAACCTCTACTGTGCTGTTATTAGTAGACAGGACCTTTGGGTGATGATGAGGTCATGAGGGTGGAGCTCTTATGAAGGAGAATATTGCCTTTATAAGCAGAGATGTGAGAGCTTGTTTCCTCACTCTCTGTTCTCTGCTGTTTGAGGATACAACGAGAAGTTGGCTGTCTGCAGCCTATGATGGGCCATCACCACAACCCCATCCTGCTGACACCCTGATCTCAAGCTTCTGGCCTCCAGAACCATGAGAAAAAAATTTTGGAAGTTTACAAGCTACCCAGTCTATGGCATTCTGTTACAGCCACCTGAAATGACTAAAACAAAGGATAATCTGATTTACTCAAAGTCCACTGATTTCTAAGTCAACCTCATCTAAAAAGAGGCCTTCCCAGAAATATCCACAAAATTGTTTGGCCAAATATCAGGGCACCATGCCCAGCTAAGGTGACACATAAAATTAGCCATCACACAGTTGTAATCCATAGATAATCTCCATATCAATGGATAATCTCAGTGAGATTTCTCAGAGAGGACCTAGACTTATGCCCATGGCGCACCTGTCCCTGCCTGAGCCCTCAGTCACAGCAGCCTGAGCAGAAGAAAAGTCAGTGTGACTAGGAAGAATTTTAAAACTTTTGACACTACCTGGGGGTAAAACAGGCAGAAAATTATTAAGTATAATGAAGTCTTCACCCCTGTCAAGTCAGACACTTCCATGCCATTTTTCCTTCCTTCCCATAAGACAAAAATATTTCTGAAAAGGTGTTTTTGAAATGTGAATGATTTTTCTGAAAGAGGTATATGAGCCCTTAAATCACTTCTTCAAATCTTATCTTTAGCATACTAACCTGTAGTTTCTATCATGATTTCACCTATCTGCAAACATTTCCTATCACCTAATCTTTCATTTAGAGCAAGAGTGTCCAACCTTTTGGCTTCCCTGGGCCACACTGGAAGAAGAAGTATTGTCTTGGGCCACACATAAAATACACTAATGCTAATGATAGTGGATGAACTAAAAAGAAATATTAATTATTAAAAAAAGATCCGTGAATAATTTTCATAATGTTCTAAGAAAGTTTACGAATTTGTGTTGAACAGCATTCAAAGCCATCCTGGGCCGCCTACAGGCCGTGCACCGCAGGTTGAACAAGCTTGGTTTAGTGTTTATTTCTACAGTTATTTTTTTCAAGGCAAGCCTTTGTTCCCCTGGCTTCATTGTTAGGGGCATAGTACGTGACATCCTTTGATGTAGGGGAACACCGGACCACCCTGATCCTCAGGAGACCTCAGGTTGTGGAGTGCCTTCCTTAAAATTGTGTCAGTCCCCTTCTCTCCAGTGACTGGGTGAGCTGGAGACTAACGGCACTTGCTGGTTAAAGTACCCTGAGCGGGAGCAGTGACTAGTGTGAGCTCTGGTCCCTGTTTCTCCTTTTTGGGGTGCTCTCTGATTCCTTCCCCTCATGGTGATCAGCTGCACCTTAGGAACTCCAGGAACTGAGCCATGAGGCTGATCAGGACTCTGCAGCTTGGCCATGGTAGGAAAACACTGGTCTAGTGAACAAATTACCCCTCTTGGGCTACAAGGCACAGGCAGCCCCGCATACCACAGCGTTTCTACAACATGGTTGTGCTCTAACACGGTTCGAGAATTGGGGAAAACCCTCATACAACACAGTAACCTAGAACACAGTTTCACTCTAACACGATTTGAGAATCAGAGAAATCCCCGACCAACACAGAGCATAATAAAAGCTTTTAAGAGCAAAAGAGATCTCATCTGAAAATTTTCATTCAAGCATGGATGTCCTATCAGATTTGACTGCAGGGTTTTAAAATTTATTAGAATTTTAAATCCATTTTGATCATGGATATCATGATCAAAGTGTATTAAGTACATACACTTTAAACTTTGTGTTTTTGTTTTTACTACGTTATACATAGGTGAAAAATTGCTTTAATAAAGATATTTCTCTTACTTATAAAAATATAATAGTATGTTTTTTAAATTTTTGGAACATACCCCCCTTTTGTATACTAGTTCTTTGTTTCGAATAACATGGATTCACATAACACGGCACTTTAAAGAACCTAACGACCGTGTTATACGGGGATCACCTGTATTTCTTTTCAGAATAGCACACGACTGGGCTGTCAGGATGGGGATGACAGGCTGCTTTTTGATGACTCAACTTTTTATATAGGGCCCACCAAAATGTTTTTGTTTTTTATCAGGCAGAAGCCCTGCCTGTAATGGCCCTCAAGATGGTCATACAAGTAAATATAACTGGATCAACAAAATTATCCCTACAGACATGATGATTTTCGTCTACTCTTAGGGGGCACATATGAGATCTGTCTGGAAAAAATTCAGCTGTTGTCAATATAATCAGAACAGTTCGCATGGCATCTGTGTAACCTGGTAGCCAAGGAGAGCGGACTGGAATGCAGGTGCATAAACAATGACGACTTCACTCTCGTGGTCGGTGGGGACGCTAACGCCATTGAGTGAAAATGTGTACTGGCTAGCCATTGCATTTAAAATGACTGAGCACATCCAGCAAGGACTCTGCTTGAGCATCGCTCTGCAGAAACTATTCAGATGCTTCCTAAGGCTTTCCGAGAGGGTGCAGGGAGTGCTGCAGAAATAGAAGTGTGGCACTAAGGCTTCAAAGGTGGTCGAGATTCTGTGGAAAGGGATCCACATTCTGGGAAACCTGCAGCAAGCAAAACACCTGAGAACGTGAAACGTGTACAGGCTGCAATAAACAAAGATCAGTGATTCAATGGGACGGAAGCATCATTGTCTTAGGTACAATATTTTTTGTACCTTCTTCAATAAATGCCTCTATTTTTTATATTGCATGGATGGATACTTTCCGGACAGGCCTCATACATATCACTTCCTCTATATTCATGCATCCGTCCAGGGACACACAGGTTGCCTTGATATTTTGGCTCTTGTAAATAATGCTACAGTTAACACATGGATACACATGTCCCCTCAAAGTAGCATTTTGGGTTATTTTTTAGATAAATACCCAGAAATAGGATTATTAGGTTCTTCTTTGTCTCTTTTGATAGCCTGTGATGAAGGCCATTTTGTCTGGTATAACTATGGCTACCTCAGCTTTTTTCCCCATTTTCATGAACTGTCTTTTCTATCACTTTGCTTTCAGTCTCTGTGTGTCTTCACTGAAGTGAGTCTCTGTAGGCAGTGTATGTAAGGGTCTTGTTTTCTATTCTACTCAGTCACCCTATGTATTTTTATTTGAGAATTTAAGCCATTTACATTGAAAGTAATTGTTGATAAATATGTAGTTAGTGACATGCTATTATTCATATTTAAAATTTTTTTTCATCATAAAACAGTTCCTCATAGTGGTTTGGTGTTAATGAATTTCTTTAGCTTTTTCTTATCTAGGAAGCTCTTTATTTATCCTTTGATTCTAAATGATAGTTTTGTTAAGTAGAGTAATTTTGGTTGTAGGCATCACATTGAATTTTTCATGCCAAACTATTCTGACCTGCAAAGTTTCTGTTGAGAAATTAGCTGATAGTTTTATGGAAGCTCCCTCGTAGGTAACTAACTGCTTTTCTCTTGCTGTTTTTAAGATTCTCTCTTTGTCTTTAATGTTTGGCATTTTAATTATGATGTGTCTTAGTGGGGGCTTATTTAGTTTCATCTTATTTGGGACTCTCTGAGCTTCCTGGGCTTGAATATCTACTTCCTTTGATAGTTTAGGGAAGTTTTCCATCATTATTTCAAACAGATTTTCAATTTCTTGCCCTCTCTCTCCTTCTGGTACCCCAATGATGCAAATATTGGTATGCTTGATGTTGTACAAGAAACCTCTTAATTTGTCCTCATTTAAAAATATTTTTTTCTGTTCTGGTTGGGTGAGTTCTGTTACCTTAACTTCTAAATTGCTGACTCAATTTTCTGCTTCATCTAATCGACTGTTGATTCCACCCAATATAGACTTCATTTTGGTTATTGCGTTCTTCATTTCTGACTGGTTCTATTTTATGTTTTCTATCTGTATTTTTAGGTTTGCATCTCTTTGTTAAAGTTGTTACTGAGCTCATCTACCCTTCTCCGAAGTTCATTGAGCATCCTTATTCCCAGTGTTCTGAACCTCAACAGCATAGATGGACCTAGAAGGTATAGTGCTGAGCAAAGTAAGTCAGACAGAGAAAGGCAAATGCTATGTGACTTCCCTTGTATGTGAAATCTAAAGAACAAAACAAACAAACATAATGGAAATGAACTCATAATACTGAGAACATTTTGATGGCTACCATCAAAATGGGGGGAAGAGTTTAGAGTTTAGCTGAAAAAGGTGAAAGGATTAAGAAGTACAAATTAGTACTTATAAAATTAATGGACATGTAAAGCATAACATAAGGAATATAGTCAATAATATTGTAATAACTATATATGGTGTCAGATGGGTACTAGATTTATCGAGTGAACACATCATAAGTTCTATAAATGTCTAGTCACTATGTTGTACATCTGAAACTAATATAATAACATGTGTCAGCAAAATTTGAAAAATAAAACAATTATTTTTAAAAACAGGTTACTTGCAGCAAGTATGATTTAAACTGGACAGTAGTAAGCAATTCTATAAAATGTTTCTCTCTTTTCATTCTAATATATCAAAAAGTGTAGCTCAGAAATAGGTCATTCAAGCCCATCTTTCTCAATTTTGATCCATGTTTTAACACCTATATCATAGAATTTCTGTGAATGTTGCATGAAACAAAACCAGCAATGTTCTTACTTCAAATCCAGGCTCATAAGAAGGGACACTCAGGATTTTTTAGCTATTACACTTGGCTTCTTGTGCCCTGACCCATCAGATATGTATGTCACCAAAACGTCTGAATCTAGATTGTAGCTGACTTATATGCTCACTTATATATCTCATCATCGCCTCAGATGAAGTTTGCTCAAGATCAAATATTACCTTTTCTCTTGAAGAAAACCTTTCCTCTCAAATTTCCTGCCCATGTAAGACTGTCATTCTCTTAATAACACAGACTTAAAACTACAAAATATTTTTGACTCATCCTTTTTCTTAATATTTTAGAAGTCGTAATAGGTAATTTTAATTGAAATTAATGTCCTTAAATTCCAATTATACTATCATTTGTCAAACACTATGTTTTCAAGTACTATACTGGACTTTAGGATACAAATATGGTTAAATACAAGAGGTACATAAATGTTAAGGAGTACCGATAGTTAAATAAATTGTAGTTCAATGTAATCAATATTTTAATAAAAAATAAAAGAGTATATGCTTACATAGATGAAAAGTTAATGAGTGTCTTTACAAGGAAGGGATAAGAATGGTGTGAAGTCAAATATGGAGAAAATTTCAGGGGTGTGGCCAATTCTGAAGAAAGTGTCCCATCTTTAGTGATATGAGAATGAAAATTTTATATGATTACAATGGTGATGATGAAAGGCAAAATTTTGACTTAAAAAATAGAATTAGTTGCAAAAACATTAAGAGAGTGGGTACATGATTTTTTCCAAGAAGCAGCAGCACAGATCCTGAAGGTTTGGGAATTAAGTATCTTTAGGAATTTTTGCAATGTCACTTCATAAATACCTATTTTTGTGAGACCTTGCTCGAAATCATTCATTTCTCAGACGCCTGTTTCTTCATATGTAAATTGTAGTGATTAACAGAATCTATCTGGTTGTTCTAAGAATTGAATGCAACAAATGAAGTGTCTATCTCCCACAGTGGCATAGGGGAGACTCAATAAAAACAAAACATTTTCTTATCATCTTCATTCAAGCGTTGGACGACACAGGGAAAGAAGAAGGACAATTGGTTAATGAGAGAGGAAGGATGGAGGACATGTCTGTTTGTTTGTTTGTTTGTTTGAATTTTGTTATTTCACAGAGGGAAGAAGCTCTGCTATAGTCAAGGGGAATGAATTGAGGGAAAGACAGACTGTAGGAGGAGGGGCTGTATATTCTACATCAGTGATGTTTAACAGAAATAAAGTGAAAACCCATGTATGCTCATTAGCCACATACCATAAAAATAAAAGAAACTGTGAAATCAATTGTGAATAAATAGCTTATTTAATAAATTAATTAGCTTATTCAACTTGTCATATACAAAATATGATTTCAACATATAATCAGTATGAAAATTACTAATGTGAAGTTTAAAATTATTTGATATAAAGGACTTGAGCAGAGAACCTGACATGATAGAAAAGCTCAGTAAGTCTGGCTATCATTATCATAATCTTCCTAAACAAATTGTAAACTCTGTGAAAACAGGTACCATGCCCCTTGAATATCTCTCTTGGGCACCTGTTCATTCTCAGTGCTCACTAACAGTATATGAGTTACTTCTGTCCTGAATTATTGTAACAGCTTTCTCACTGGTGGTCTTCCTGATTCTAGGTTGATCTCTGCATTACCCTTAGAATTATCTCCCCAGACACAAATGTAATCATAGTAATCATAGCAGTGCTTAAAACCTTTCAATTGGCCCCCATCACTTTAAAAACTACACACTCCTTGTGGCTTGATTTACATTGTTTTCCTCTCTGTTTTCTCTGCTGATTTCCTGACTTCAGTGCTGAGAAGAGCTCTGCAGGCCACTGCTTGAGGGAAGGCACTCGGCAAGAATGAAAACAGAAGGCGTTGCAGGTCTTTCTGAATTTTTTTTAAAACGCTGGTCCTTCCGAGACGTTAGATTGTTTTCATGGACATTAAAAGGAGACAGGAATTTGAAGTTAAACGGAGCTTTTCTCGGAGACCGGAAAGCATTTTCAGGATGCGAGAGAAGGGAGAGAGTCTTTGGGCCCTGAGAAGGCAGGGACCTGGGATGTCATCCCAGCAGGAGGGACTTGTGGAAAAGCCGAGAAACAGAAGTGACTGCAGTGTGACTGAGAACGTTTGGCCACAGGTTTTATTTATTATTTTGTATATTATTTATTTATATTTTTAAAAAAGATTTTTATTAAAACATGGAGCTAACATAATGTATTATATTGGTTTCAGGGACACACCATAGTTATGCCACATTTACATATTGAAAAATGTGATGACTATAAAAAGTCCAGCAGCCATCTGACACCATACCACGCTATCACAATATTATTGACTGTGTCCCCTATGCTGTACATTATGTCCCCATGAATTATTTATTTTATACTTGGGAATTTGAACCTCTTATCTCCCTTTAACTTTTCTGCCTTCCAAAAAATTTTTTAATTACAGTTATCATTCCATATTATTTTATACTAACTTCAGGTGTACAGTGTAGTGGTTAGACATTTATGTAATTTAAGAAGGGATCCCCCTGACTAGTCTAGTACCCATCTGGCACTATGCATAGTTATTACCATATCGTTGACTGTATTCCCTGTCCTTTAATTTACATCCCATGACCGTTTTGTAACTACTAACTTGTACTTCTCAATCCCTTTATCTTTTTCATCCTGCCTTTTAATCTGCTCCCATCTATCACTCCAACAAACCTACTGCCCATCTAACATCATACCTATTTATTGCTCTACTGAGGTGCCCAAAAATGTACACACATTTTAAGCGATGTTATCTGTGTATTACTTTTTCAAGTTGAGATGAATTACGGTAGCCATGTGTAGTATGACGTTCACTCCAAAGATGGCGTTAATCAAGTAAATGCTAGCGTCACCATGCGACAAGCAGGACAGTCACAGAAAATGGCAAAAGCACAGTTGTTGTTGGAGGAACACAAGACCATGTTGAAGTCATATTTGAAATTCGAGAATGTTGTTTGAGTTTCCCCCACGTTCTCCTGACTTAACACCCCCTGACTTCTACCTGTGGGGGACCTTAAAGGACGTGGTGGACCGTAGGAAACTGGCTACACTGGCGGGACTTCGGGAAGAAACTGAAACGGCATGCACAGTGACACAGGTGGACACTTCGGCATTGCTCAAGTAGTAGTTCGCCGTCATCAGAAGTGTCTGGACACTGATGATCACCACTTCGAGTACCTCTTGTCATTGCAGTTGTCACACGTGACTTGTATTCATCTTCTGTTATCAATATATATTGAGTATTATCATTTTAATACTGTTTTTTCCTTAAAATGTGTTCAAATATTTTTGGCACCCTCTGTCTCATTGACTATATTCTTTATGCTATACTCTGCATCCCCATAACTACTTTGCAACACCCAATTTGTACATTTTAATCCCTTGTCCCCCTTTCACCCACACACCCAACACCCCTTCTGTCTGGCAACCATTAAAATATTCTCTGTACCAACGGGTCCGTTTCTGTTCTGCTTGTTTATTTTGTTCTTCAAATGTCACATAGAAGTGAAATCTCATTGCTCCCGTCTTGCTCTGTGTGACACCCCACTCAGCACAATCCCCTCCAGTTCATTCGTGCTGCAGATAGCAAGAACCCATTTCCCTTTATGGCCAAGTAGTTTTCCATTGGATATATGTACCAGCTTCAGTCCATCCATTCTTCTATCGATGGACACCAGGCTGCCTCCACATCCTGGCCATTGTAAACAATGCTGCAATGAACATATGAATGCACACATCCTGTCAGAGTTGTGTTTTGAGTTTCTTCAGAAAAATACCCAGAAGTGGGATTACTGGGTTCTTCGCTACTAGCTATAGCTGTCAGTTTAAAGTCTGTTTTGTCTGGGGTAAACATTGCTACCTTATTTTTTTTTAATTTCCATTTTCATGAAATAACTCTTTTCATTCCTTTACTTCTAGTCTCTGGGTGTCTTTCAATCTAAAGTGAGTCTCCTGCAGGTAGCATATGTAAAGGTTTTGTTTTCTTATTCATTCTGCCCTCCTATGTCTTTCGATTGGAGCATTTAATTCATTTATGTTGAAAGTAATTTTTGATAGATATGTAGCTATTGCCATTTTATTATTCATAATTTTGGTATTTTTCATCTTAAAGAAGTCCCTCTAACATTTTTTGTAATACTGGTTTGGTGGTGATGAGCTTGTTTAGCTTTTTCTTGTCTAGGAAGCTCCTTATTAGTCCTTTGATTATAAATGATAGCCTTGCTCCATCACCAGGAAAGAGCTAGTGGAGCTCACCAAACCAATTCAGTATGGAGGCCATGAGTATGGAGGAGGGCTCAACACAGGAAATGTGGTATCAGCCTGCTGGCTGCATGGGAGGAGGAGTCACACAGGGAAAATGATGGCTATCTTCCAGCCCTCACCTCAAAGCCACACACCTCAATGTGGCCTTTCCCCCCCTCCCCTGTGTGTCTCCAACACTTCACGAGTCCCTGTCTCTTAGCTGATGCCCAGGGTGAGTATCTGTGCAGGCCTTTTAAGAGGACCTCAGTTTCTTACAGCCTTTCATTCTACCTGGATGGTTGGAGTCCCCATTGTTTATTACAGCCAGATGTTGTGGGGACCCCTCTTACTAGCACTAGTACTCCAGGCTGGGGAGCCTGGTGTGGGCCTCTTCCTGGAGAAGTTTCATGGCCAAGATATCCCTCCTGAATCTCAACCACCACATGAAGGTTTGGGGCTAGCATGTTTTGCATCTCTGCTCCTCTTATCAGCTTTGATGTGGCTTCTTCTTTATATTTTTAGTTATAAAACTTCTGTTCAGGTAGAATTCAGATGGTTCTCCACTTTATTTTTCACTTTTTTTGCTTTTTGGTATGTGGGCAGCTCCCCGGCTGGGAAACGAACCCAGGCTGCAGCGCTGACAGCACCAGTGCCGAAGCCTTAAGCCACTACACCATCTGGGAACTCCCCGGTTCTCCACTTTAGTTGTTTTATAGTTTAGTTGTAACTTTAATGTGTTCATGGAAGGAAGCAGGCTCAGTGTTTATCTTCCACCATCTTGGATCTCTAGAAACTTGTCTCTTGTCATTCACACTGAGTTGTTCCCAAGTATCATCTTTTCAATGTTTGCAGAGGCATGCTCTTTGATGTTCCAAATCCAGTTGTGTATGTTGTCGAAGGACATCTCATTGGTGACTTCATAGTACAGCATGATGCGCATTGTGCCTCTGTATTAGGCTGTGGTGAGTGTCTGAAACCATTTCTAGCCAGCTGTGTTCCGTATCTGTAGTTTAATTCTCTTGCCATTGAGCTCTATGGTCTTAATTTTAAAGTCAGTTCCTATTGTGGAGATAAAAGTGAAGTTGAAGGCATCCTCTGAGAAGCGTAACAGGACTCAGGAAATATTATTATTAACAACATGATAGATCAAAGAGGAAAAACCCATCTATCAACCAAGAGATGTTATTGTTATTAAAAGGAATTACTAGGTTCCTGGCAAGATGTTGTTGACATAACTATAGTAATAGCTCTGAATCATTTTCTCCATTGATGCTGCCTTTTCCTGGTTGGTAAGTCAACCTAACTGTGTGCTCTAGGAGAGAATTTAGAGTATAGAGCCCAAAATCGTTGCTTGAGAGAAGGGCATCTTCATACACTTATTTGTTTATTTTACTGCAAGTTAGAATCAATTTAGTTTTATTATTTTTAACTTAGATAAATTATTTTTCTGTATCAAACTTTCTAGTAGTTGGATATTGAGCAGTAACTGAAATTTCCTTGTATAATGTTAAGGATAAGGATAATGAATTACAATGTAATGAAATAAGTGTATTCCCTGTTAATAGACACACATTCTAATGTGCTGATAGTTTATTTTTCTCTAACACTTGGTGACTTTAGGTTTGCACAAAGTTGTAAAGCATAATTTATAAAATCAACTTTTTGTTTTTATATTTAAAAATACCTAAGCATTTATCATTGTTAAATGTTTAAAGGGGGTTACAAAAAAAGTAGCATAATTTTACTTTCTTTAATATACATATATATAGATAATAGAGTACATACACATCAAAAATGATATTAATAAATGTTATATCTGAATGTTGATTTGATATAATAAGTGATATTTATATGTTCTTAATGCTAATGTTTATTCTTAAAAGTTTAAAAAATTACCATGTAAACCATATGGAATCTTTTTGGGAGGAAGAAACCGTTATAAGAGTCGAAGATATCATTTGGAAATAGTCTGATGTTTTTTATGCCCGGGATTTGAATAATAATATATTTTGTAACATCTGGAGATTGACTTAGGTCACAGGCAAAATCATTTGTTTCTGGAAGAGTATGGAAACATTTCTGATATTCAGACATAAGAAGAGTGCCTCTCTTACTGCCCGGCAGAGAGGCACAGAACTGAACGTCTAACAAACCATCTTGTATGTCCTGGGGCTTAATCTCACCTCCGGGGAGGCAAGCTGTTACTCTACCTCTTTCCACTTCACTCAGGAAAATTTATATCAGAATGCAAGAAAGGGAGAGTGGCCACATTTTAGAAACTGCATCAGCTTTAATCCATTTCTCATGATGATTTTCAAGCTTGGTATTATTAATAGATCATTGGTAACAAACGGTGCGTTGCCTCTTCAGACTCTGAGAGTGGAGATCTGCATTACGAAAGAATCACTAAAGCAGGGTTTCTCAAATTAACATACCCCTAAATGACCTGAGTGGTAAACTCCAGATTCTGTCTGACTCAGTAGTTCCGGGGTGGTGCTTAAAAGTTTGCATTTTATTAAGGATCCAGGTAATGTCAATACTGCTGATTGCATAGCAAACTGTTAAGATAAACACTCAGGTCTAGCAATAAGAAGAGGGGTAAGTGAGGTACAATGCCCTGTACCTGTAGCAACCTCAGTCACGAACTGGGCTTCAGTTAAAGCCTCGGGGAGTTTGCACAAATAAAAGAGTCTTTCCATGTCTTATGGGCAGCTGATATTC
Organism: Lyroderma lyra; assembly: GCA_004026885.1. NCBI lineage: Eukaryota > Metazoa > Chordata > Mammalia > Chiroptera > Megadermatidae > Lyroderma > Lyroderma lyra. The sequence goes on along the minus strand of PVJL010000402.1, from coordinate 100,777 downwards.
AGAGCTAACCATCATGGTCCCTGTATGTCTTTAACAATCATGTAGTGCTTGTCCTGTGCTTGGTATTATTCTACAAGCTTCTGACTATTGATTTATTTAAGCCTCTTAGCAACCCCAAGAGTTAAGTTCATTGTTTCTATTCTTCCCATATTACTGGTTGAGGAAGTGAAAAACATCACAGCTCATGTATGAGCAGGTGGGATTGCACCCAGACAGAAGTCTGCAAGCTCTTACGCCAAACCACAACGACAAGTTACTTCTCTGACCCAGGGAGATGAAACCTTCAGAAGCATCGACCTAATAAATTAACCCATTTCCCATTTGGAAGACAAAAAAGTACACCTCGCTGGCACGTTCATTTAATTTTACATAAACACGCTCTTTGAGGCTGAAGTAAGTCTGACTGGTTTTCAACGTGAAAATAAAATATAAAAACTGTTCTGGGAGTTATTTCTAAAGAGAACTTGTCCTTAATCCTAGTGTAACGGAATCGTATATGATGATCAGTGTTTGATCATTTTTTTCATGCATAACAATGTTCCATTTTCTAGAATTTGAAATCTGTGAGTTACCCCGGGGTAAATGCTGCACCACAAACTCAGCTGGTGAGTGTTCTTGGGGCAAACAGGAAATGGGTTAACTAGAAAAGTGGGGCATGAGGTTGTTATTAGGATCCTCAGGCCTGCTGGTCAGGCAAAAGATCGAGTGACCATGAATTTATCTTAATCTACAAGGGCCTACTGAGTCTGCGTGTGACTGAGGTCCATGCTTCGAGATTGTGGTGTAGAGATCGTTGATATATGTCTCTTGTATTTTGCAACCAAGGTAAGCCTAAGTGTGTGTGTGTGTGTGTGTGTGTGTGTGTGTGTGTAAAAGTCTGAAAGTACAAATGGAGATTGGACATTAGTGGGAAGATTGGACATTAGTGGGATTAATTGCTGAATATCTGGGAAAGATAAAGGCAAAAATTAGGCTTAATTTTTCAGAATCTCCATAAAATAGCATTTCATCAAAATGTTATAGCTCCCTTATAGACAGGAAAAGGTATTGCCACTAGCCTGAGGTTGCAGGATAAGTCAAGGTCGACATTAGGTACACCCTCAGGAGTGTCGATGTTAGATCCAGCTTCCTTTAAAAATCTTACCTCACTTCCTCAGAGATTGTTATAATATTCAATCCTAAAGATCCCTGCTGCTCACATCTCTCCGTTAGAAATGACCATAACAGCCAGGGTTTGATATTGTTCGTATGTACTTCAGATTGTCCCAACCGAATTAATGACTAATTCTAGGCAGCAGGCACTGGAAGAGATGTTTGAGGCGGTGTGTCAGACTTCAAAGCAAACTCGAACTTCAGCTCAGCAGGCTCCAGTCCAGCAGGACAGCACAGCCTGGGGGCAATGACACCCCAAGTCCCAGTAGAGAAAAGGAAATTCGCATTCACATTGTGTGTATTTGTTTATGGTTCAACTTCAGTTCTTAAGTCGGTTACGAGTATTCCCAGGAAAGTTGTACAACGGAAGAGGAGAGCAAATTTAAGGAAACCAAAGGGGGTAAGAAAAAAACCAACAAAACCCAGTCCCCTCAGAGTAGTTGTGCTGACCCATTTTCCCAACTCTTAAGACCACGCTTTCACAAGAGTGTGTGCTCAGAAGTTGCCTTTTCTGTTGGTGGAGGGCTAACTGTTGCCACATTTCAATCTCTCTCTTCCAGAGCATTTTCTCTGACTAAACGGTCCGTGGCTGCCAGTCCTGTTTGCACACTTGCTGAATGGTCGCAGCTCTCCGATGGGGCTGTCTGGCTTTGATTGGCAGTCACAGGGGACAGGAGACGTTTCAGGTTCATTGCTGCTGGGGACGGCAAAGGCTGGCATGTGATGATTTATTATTTCTGATGACTCATTATTGGGGGCTTGTGTTTCATGAGCATTTTGATGGGTGTTCTTTGCAGAGGTATCACTTTACTGGAATACTTCAATATTTCAACCTTTGTCAACACCTAAGAGATATTACCTTTCTCTGCGGGTTCAGGAAGATAAGGAAGTGGAAAATGTTTATGTGGTCAATTTCATGATTTCCTAGAGGGAAATTACGAAGGTTTAGGAGAGGGATGATTGATCTCAAGATCTGAAGGATTAAGACCAGGCCAGGGAAAGGTTTATTAGGAATTAGAAGGTGCTTACTTGGAGGAAGTGGGTAGAAAGTATACATCATAAAAATACAGTGTGACTGTTTTATTGGGATTGTGTTAAATACCTCATAATAATATTGTCTCAAAGCCTCATAAATAAAATTTATCTCCTTCAACAGTGGATTGTTGGAAAATATGAACTGTGTTAGGCCTACTGACCAAGAGTGGGTACACCGATAACCCACTTAAATTATGTGTAAAATTTATAAGAAGAAAATGGCTTCGACAAACCATAACAATTATCTAACTTGATTAGCCGATTTTTTAAAAATGGAAAATTGTAATAGTTTTTTCTGCAGTTAGGCTGATCAGACATACTGTTTTGAATGAGACAGACATCAACGGTCCTGTCCCCTTTCGAATGGCACATATAGTCAGGCTAGTATCATTGGGCTAAATTCAAGGTGTCAGTAGGCTGACCAGATGTACTGTTTGAAATAAGACAGTACCATTGTTTTCTGTCCCATTTAAAATGGTATGTCTGCTCAGCCTAGTGGAAGTATTTGTAAAAGTATAGTATAGTAAATACATAAACCAGTAATATTGTTATTATCAAGTATTACGTACTGTACGTAACTGTGTGATACTTTGATACGACTGGCAGTGCAGTAGGGTTGTTTACACCAGTGTCACCACAAACTGCACGAGTACTGCATTGTACTAGTATGTCACTAGGTGAAAGAATATTTTCAACTGCATTATAATCTTATGGCACCATCGTTGCAGATGTCTGTTGTTGACCGAACCAGTGTTTGATGGCCTGTGACTGTATGTGTAGGATGATATAGAGATTTTAGGTATCAGATGTCCCAATTCTATAGGTGAAAAACACTGAATTTAGAAAGTTAGATATATCTTCTTCACAGAAAGAGTGATTCACAATGAAACTTGAGAATTTCTGATGGGAGAAATGATGGAAACTTATGAAGGTTGAAGTGCAAATAGGCAGGCCCTGGTAGATGCTGGTCTCATTCACTGAGAAAAGAAATACAGAAAAAAGGTAGTTTTAGCAAGAAATAACAATTACCTTGGCTAAGCAACAGTATCACAGATTGCAGTAGCTTAATTAACATTTGACTATACATTTGCTCCCTTTGTGTACAACACAATATTAATTGTGCATTGAGTATGATACACAATAATGTATATTTGTTTTCAAACTAAATGCATATGTACTCTTCTCACAGTTTGTCATTTGCTAGAATGGTTTCACTCAGAATACTAAAATGATAATTGATACCTTTAATTAAAGGAGGAGGTAGCCAGTAGTGTTTCGTTCACTTTCTTCCAGTTTGTTATTGAAATTGTCATGAGAGACAGAAATAAGGGTTAGCACCATGAAACACCAGGAATATTGGGTTTTTAGTTATGAGGAAGGGGATTCTCTGAGAGTAAAGTGAAAAAGTAAAGGCAGAGAAAGGCTAGCATTGATCTCTAACGTGCGTTCCGCCATGCAGGTAAACAGAGGAGACCATGCACAAGGATGGAAGGACTGCCTCTTTTTCCCCACATTTCCTCATGTTCACCCCAATATAGTGCATAAAATACACTTTCTGAGGAAGTCAGGCCTGTTCTACTTCCTGTTGTTCACTTGAAATTTCCTGGTAAATTATTTACTGCTATCTGATGTATATATACGTGCATATACTATACACATGCATATTTTTGCTATGTAGGATATGAATTTATCCAGATGCATACATGACGTACATGAATATGTATATGTACAACGTGGGTTTGCATATTATATGATATGTATGTATGCATATGAATATCTATATGCACATATGACAAACAATAAAAATCTATTTATTGTTCGTCTGCCGTGTGAGCTGATAAACTCCATGCAAGAACTTTGTTTATATTTACATTGCAAAGTAAGCAAAGGTGAATAATCATTGGCTAAATAGGTGCAGACAACCTTTGTAATTTATCTCCCACTTGTTTTTTTCCTTCTCAGTTTGTCTGGTAATGTGCATATAAAAAGATGTATTCTTTCCTCATTACTTCCACAAGTTCCTAATGTGAGCTTGCTCACAATAAGGAGTCCCATGAGTCTAACAGAATGGTGCAATCATAGCTCATATGAAAAATTGACAAAAAACTAACACTAGTCCTGAGAAAACCTGGTGTTAGACTAAGTGCTATTGGAAACATTGGAACTTTATACTATGAAGGCAGTTGAGATGGTAGCCAAAGAGATTTTTATGCTTATTGTGAGGAGGGTTTGTGAAATGATAGACTTTTCCTCTGGTTCTTAATACAAAGCACATATTTGACTATTGTTCCAGAAGCTAATTTATTTTCACTGAATTTTATATATATATTTTTTAGTCAAGAAAGGTAGCATGTCTCAAACACATTTATTTGAGCTCTTTTATCCCAGGAATGGCTCATGAAGACAAAAAGAGTTACATGAACATTTAGACACCTAAAACTATTGCAAGAAAAAAGCAAGTGCAATTTTAGTTATAGAAATAACACCAAATAAATGAGCTGTACTCATTATCTAGTCCTTTCACACAAGTGGAGAATCACAGGAAAATAGGGCAGGAGAAATATTGTGTGTTCACATATGAACATATGTTTCTAAGAAGGTATATAAGAAATTGTGGACGGAATGAGGCAAACTACAGTGGAAGATAGGCTAATGCAGACTTTTGTTGAGTTAAACAAACAAACAAAAAAAATAAAAAATAAACAACAACAACTCCCCCAAACCTCTGATATTGCCAAATTGTTAGTCTTAGGCACTTGCATCCTCTTGAAATTAGATTGACAACTTAAAATATGAAATCTTTTGCTTCATCTAGGTTAGATGTGTGCTTAATATTCTTTTCAACTTTCTCTTTGTTTATTGTCTAGGCAACATGAATAGAGAAAATGAGAAAAAGTTGAAAGCAGATATTTAAAATTACGCAAAAACTTCAACTTATTGAGGACCAAATAATTTTAGACAAGTGTGTGTGTGTGTGTGTGTGTGTGTGTGTGTGTGTGTGTGTGTGTATTTAAGGCATAACTGAAGATAAACATCTTTTATAAGTGTATATGAAAATATTTCTATGGATGTGAGGGCTTTGTGTGACTACTTGTGTAGGAGTGATGGATCAATATGGTGTTTTCACAAACATTTTATGAGGATGGCAGCTCAGTGAAGAAATTAGGTTAGATATTTGTTGGGTAAAAAGTATTAAATCTATTTTTCTTAGTACACTCAGGTCACCATTATTTATAGGTAGTTCACTCCCTGCATATAAGAAGTATCTATATGTACATGAAAGGTATATAGTTTTCTACTTTGGGATATAATTTAAAAAGAATATTACAAAGGAGAATGGTGGTATATTCTGGAATAATAAAATCAAAATGTTATCAGGAAAAATCTGTTGTAAAAGTGAATAAAAGGTATGGAATCAGTTACATGAATCAATCTAGAATTTGAAAAATAAGATACCCAATTTTCATCAGACAGTAGGTAGAAAAGTTAATATGGCATAATTAAATCCCTGCTCGCTCATATGTGCTGTGATGAGATTAAAGTACGAAGGTTCCATGGTCACCTCATTTGTGACAGGGGTTGACAGTGTGTGCAAATGGTGGGAAACTGTCTGCATATAATACTGGAGAAACAACTTTTTTCTAGAAGTTAGGAGTGGTGATGATTCCCTTTGTCCCAGTCAAGTTGACCACAGAAAAATTAGAATAAACAACCTTTTCCATAAAAGTGAATTGTTGGTGGCCTTTTCAAAAGAGGGAATCTTTCTTTTCCAGTAAAGCTATAGATCTTAAATAATTCCAGTCTTCTGAATTTTTAAAAAACATAAATTCCATATGTTTTACATGAGTTTTTATATATTAAAGCTTTGGCTCATAGGCATATGTATATTTAAGTAGTGTGTGTGTGTGTGTGTGTGTGTGTGTGTGTGTGTGTGTGTGTGCTTTTTATATCCCTGTGTTTTGTGCACTGCATATAGGTCTAAAATGATCCACATTTCCCAATGGAAGCCTCAGCTTCCCTCTCTGCCAAACAGTCTTTGTTAGCCTTCACTCCCTCCACTCCTCTCACTGGTCCGCGAGCCAATACAAAGTCACAGCCGTTGCGTTTTACAACATATGTCTGCGAAGGTCTCTCACTACACATGTCAAGACAATGCTCCTGAGCATATGAGCTATTTATCATCAAACAGATTTCATAGAAACAGGTTCATTACAGGACCCAAATGTATAAAAAAGACGACTTTCCTTTCTTCTCTTCAAAGACTGACTAGAAGTGATAAGATAATGGTTGGAATCTAGACAACTAAAAAGCTTCCAGCAGATGTAGCTCTTGAAGCTTTTACTAAACACTGGAAATGCATTATGCAACCATTTCAGGCAAACGGGGCAAATGACTGGAAGATGTGAATAAAGTCAAGCTTCTCCCTGAGAACAATAGAAGGTTTAGATGGGAAAGCACCGTTAGAGCTGCTCTCATCCAACCTCCATATTTACTGAGGCCAAAAATAGGATGAACGGTTTGCCTAAACTCAGACGGTGTCCTACAGAAACCGGGCGTTACGACAACCAGCCCAGGGTTCTCTGATCCCATCACAGCTCCACCTTTCTGCAAAAAAAAAACAACACAGCAGACTTGTCTTTTTTCTTTTTTTTTTTTGATCTCTTAACTGAGCCATTTCTTGACTCTAGCTTTCTCCACCCTCTATTCACATTTATTATTCTCTTTCCCACCCCCAAATTTGTAAAATGGTCTTTGTGCTTTTCAAAAGAAATGTTAAGTACACTACAAGGAATGGTTTGAGAAGTATTAGCAGGCAGACATTCTGTGCTGTGCATGTTGCACCTGCAGTGTAGAAGTTTTTTTTACTCCTGGCAGCAGCCATAGGATCACTTGACACAGAATTAGAAATCAGCTGCTCCGAGAGCAGGGCTGTGCAGCCCCCACGGGGCCCCCGTCACTGGTGTCTGAGCTCGTGAACACTTATGGTGCGTGCAAAAATCAACCCTGAGCCTGGCCACTCTGTTGTGTCGTGTCGCTCGCCCGGACCATGCATGACAAATCCTCAAATGCGTCCGTGACATTTAGAGAGCACTGTGGACTCTGCCAATATGCCAAGCAATCGAAGTGTGCATGACAAATTATGAAACACATACTGTGAAAATTATGGACCCTGTCACGGTGCCAATCTGCTGCTGAAAACCTACTGCTGCTAGAAGTCATGTTGGCACAAATTTGTTGCTAAATTCGGTTCGTATTTCTAATTCAGTAATGGATTGTCTTAATGGTGACTTGCTGTACCTGTTTAGGTTTCAAACAAGTACCAGTGGTGGGAGCCAGTGACCTCATCACCATGAAAGGGAATCAGGAATCAGATAGTTTGCCCACAGTCCTCTGTAGATGGCTCTCATTCACCTCTCTGAGTCACACAGGGTTCCCAAACAGATTCGGATTTTCAGTTGGCGATCGGGAAACGGGAAGGGCTATTTCCACACATTCTAAAACTTCGGGGGTATTCACATGGCCATGGCCCTTTAACACAGACAACACGATCCGCACCCCCGAGGTACATGCCCAAAGAGCCTGGAGTAGGGGACGGTATGAAGTTGGGGTGATGATGGCAGCTTTTAATGAGCCCCACCAGAGAAGTGAACAGTGAGGACCTACACCAAGTTAGTGTCACACTCAGTCAATCAGTGCGTGGTGAGGTCATAAATGACAGACACTGAGAGAGCTACTTCACAAAGCCACAACACAAAATAACAGCCACCAAAAACCAAAGCAAAACAGAACCAAAATCTCAACAATTTAGATAAAATATAAGAACATGGTAGCTAGATATTCATAGAAAGATAGTTAAGGACACAATGCCACAGCCTGATGAAAACAGGAGTCTAATAAGAGCTGTCTGTAAAGCATGTACATTCTAAACATCATCTCTGCTGATTTCTGTGGTGAAAATACGGTAATAACATTTAAGTAGGAAATATAACTAATGCAGTATTAAGTTTACGAGGGTGGTTTGGAAAAAATATCCAGCCATAAATGACTGTTTTGTTCATATTACATGGCTGGATACTTTCTGGACATCCCTAAGATGCGTACAAAGCTGAAAGCTGTAACTTTTTTTCCGTGCATTTTGTTTTCTCTTTATAATTTGCAGCTTTAATTTCCTTACTTTTGATTGGATTGGTCCACAAATTTAAGGAACATGAAATTTGGTTACAGTGATATCATGATGGTTTCTTTCTAGCTATCCTATTTTTGCCAATTTATCTTTAGCGAAGCAGACTTTGAATTATGTTGAGCATTAGATGGTGGATTAAAATAATAATCATGACATTTACTCTTATCACACTTAAGAAAATAAGTGAATAATGATCCCCAAGGCAAGTCTATTTGTATCAGATTTGCTGGAGCATATATATGTATCTCTTGTCTGTGTTTTTTCTTTAATTTATTTTTTAATTTTCTTGGGTCTAGATCATCACTTGTATTTAGCAATTGCATTTGCTTATGAAATCTACCTGTAAATTTAGAATTATATGAATTCTATGTGGATTATGAAAACATAATTATGGTCAAAACTCTTTTTTTCTCTATTGAGTTAATATCTGTGTGGAGCTTTGTCTGCTGAAATCAGGGGTCCTTCAAAGGCCCATTACTGTTTTCAGCTGATGTCAGTACCAAAACATAAAGTGAAAGCCTTGATCTAAAAGGTATTTGGCCAAACCTGACAATTCCTGGATCTGGGCGACCACCATATGGATATGGCTCACTGTGAATAATATGAAAGGAAACAACAAAAAAGAGGGATGGAAGAAAAAGTTCTTTCCAAGACTTTCACTGTGTGATGCCTGCTGAGCCTTTGATTTTCAGCTTCTGCCAATACCAGCCGTCGTGAGAATGAAGCCAAGATACGCTCTGACTCAGGGCTCCTTTCTGTGGATAAAAAGGAAAGTTGACAAGGCAACTACAAGCAAGACTCCCCCAAACTTCCAGGAGTCAGTCTGGATCATCAGTTAGCAGCTCTTCCTTCAAATGATACTGATGAGAAGTCCCCCAGACGGAAGACAACTGAAGCAAGATTTAGAAATAAAGCTCAACTCCTACCTTGCAAGAGGGAGATCGTGAGTTGGTTGTTTAGCAATCTGAACATTAACTCTCCCAAATAAGGTCGTATATTTTTGGCCAAAAAAAAAAAAAAAAGAGTCCAGGAGGCTGGCCAGTGCCAAATAGAAAAATGGCAGCACTCCTTCCATCTACGTCTCTGATTATAAAACAGCAGGAGAGATCATTAGGGTAGTACACACGTTCTGCTTTGGGGCATATGTCAGGTTCAATACCGAGAACAGACTGAAGCTTTGCCAAGGGTGCCAAGAACTTCTTCTTCCTGTTACTTCCCCAGCAGTGAGGCACTGGGCTTGTGCTCCTGGCAGTTTTGCAGAAAACTGTGGTGGTGAGTGACACAGATGGTGTGGAGAGTCTGACATTGCGTATTATTTACCAATCACAAAATGACGTGGTTCTTTTGTGCACACACTATTATAAAGGACCACCTGGGCCATCGCGTGCTGCCTGCCTGTGGGTAGCAGCAGGCAGAGGGCGTGTATCCAGGGAAAAAAAGAAACTCTTTCACTCTTTGTTATGTATTTTTGCAGTTTTGTCAGCACTTTTATTCATATCCAGTTTGTGAGAATGCAATAACATTTCTCTTCCCATTAAGACTCGACCTAATGTCATTTGCGTGACTTGAATTTAGTGAAGGGGTCCTTTTCTTGGGTCTCATTTTCTAGATATAATTCCTGAAATATCAAAATGCCACATTAGAAGGTGAATTTGTCTAATCTCTAAAGCATGGTATTCTAAGGAAGATCAAGTGTATTATTCAGACATTTCTTGGGTGTACTTCAGATATTTATGGAATACCCTGATTATTTAAAGACTTAGTGATGACTAAATGGTATTCTCTTGTCATTAAAAGTAAGGAAACTAACATTTCTTGAACACCTGTAGTAGATACTTTGTAGATACTGACATATAATCTTTTCAATAGTTCTCTGAGATAGGTAGTAGTATTCATTTGTAGAGGTCAAGAATTTGAAACTGAGAATTTAAAACAATTCCCAAGTTCACACAGTCAGTATGTAGCAGAGAAATGATTCCAACCCAGTCTGTGATGTCAAATCCTGTTCTATTGTCACAAAGGTCAATCATGCACGTTCTCTCAAAAGGACTATCTTCTTCTGAATCTTCATTAGACTGATAAATTAATTTTTAAATGGAAATATATTAATATCTTTAGTGCATCTGTCCATTGTAAAAACATTAACTGTAGAGAAATACATAAAAAGTGAAAGTCCCCTTGCAATGTGACTTCCTCTTCTTTCCATCACCCCTTGTCCTACCTCCAAGAAATAGCTACAGTTAACACTAGGAAAAAATATATATATTCCAAACTTTACCTACTCATGCATATAGACACATACTGTATTTGTCATGTATCACGCGCTGCCATGTATAATGCCCACCCACATTTTTGGACCAAACTTTCAGAAAAAAGATCTGTTTTAATTTTTGAATTCAAAATTTTATTTCTTTATATTTAGGTACTTGTCTTTTTGTATTATAAAGGAATTTTAGCATTTATTTTTCTAATATAGTACAAGAAATTTTATGTAACATAATTACAAAACACAAGAATAGATACAAGGTAGAAGAAATTTTATGTATATAAAATGATTTTTATATAAAAGAACCTTGATTGTATTTGAGGGTATTACTTTGCATGCAGACATCATTACTGGTTTCTAGAGTTACACTTTTAATCATAAGCATGAGTAAAAGAATTAAAAACATTGATATAGAATTAGTACGACCCATGTATAATGTGCATCCTTATTTTTCCCTCACAAATTTGAGCATAACTCTGTATAAACACAGTAAAATAAGGTATATTCATAAATAAGATCATGAAAAACATGGTATTTTAAAAGCCATTCCCTATACAGTACATTGTGAGCATACAGATCAAGGTCTTGCTTTGCTACTTTGTAATGTAACAACCTGTAGTATTCTATATTATGAATAGAAGAATATTGCATTTTATTTATCCAAGTTTTAGTTATTGATATTTGGATTGGGTAAATTTTATTTCTATTTTATTAGCTATTTTATTTTATTGCTATTTTACTTTATTACTTCTCCAGTTTCTGAAAGGGAAGTTGGTTTGTCAGCGTGTTTATTTAAATTTTGTTATAAAAGTTCACATGATCTTTGTATATCTGTATTTTTTTACATTTTCCACTAGTATTGGCCCATCTTCAATTTTAAACCTTTGACAATCTGATGGGTCAAAGGGGTAATTTCACTGTCTTTTTAATACACACTTTAGTACTAATTCAGAGCACTATCTTCATATTTTTATTGGTTATTTGTGTCCATCTTGGTGAATTGTTCTTTGGTCATTTGAAATTTTGCTGCTTTTTAATGAATAATTTTTAAGAATTTTTGTGTACAATAAGATTTTTATTCCTTTGCATATTATTTTACATATATTAAATATGTAATATCTACCATATTTTGCCCAAATTCCTTAGGAAACAAAAGGGTAGTACAAATTCTGTATCTATATACGTTTTTAGTTATTTTATTTATGCTTATGCATTAAAAGTGTAACTCTAGAAATCAATAATGATATCTCTATGCAAACAATACCCTGAAATACCATAATGGGTTCTTTTTTATATAAAAATAATTTTATCTATAAAATCTCTTCAACCTTGTACCTGTTCTTGTGTCTTGTAATTATTTGTTACATAAAATCTGTGTATCATACTATATTTTAAAAAAAAGGCTGAAGTTCTTTTATCATACAAAAAATAAGTACCTAAACATAATCAAATAAAAATGTTAATTAAAAATTATAATGAAAGATTTTTTTTCCTGAGAGTTTGGTCCAAGAAACGTGGGTGCTCGTTATACACGGGAGTGCGTTACACATGGCAGAATACTGTAGTTATGTTGTGACTGTATCATAATACTAATTTGTCATGCCTTTTCTGTACTTGTTAAAACATCTATGAGTAATAAATATTATATTTATGAATCATTTTCAAATATATGAAATGAAAGATAAAGTGTAAAAAACCAGCAGAAATCTTTTAAGCCATTCTACTCTCATGCCCATATTCTAGTTATACTTATTATTAATCATTTCTTATGTATCATTTTTTAAAACAGATTGATTGTGGTATGTTTGTATACAATATACTGCATTTATAAGGTGTACAATCACAACCACGGTTAGGGTAGTGAACCTATCCATTATCCCCCAAAGTATCCTAGCTTTTGACCAAGTTCATTTAATGTGATTTTTTTTACATGGTTAGCTTCACATCTATTATTTTTCCATTTGTTTTCTGTTGGTTCATTTTCTTTTTGTTCCTTTTTCTTCTTTTTCTGGATTCTTTTGCATTGTGTATTTCCTCCTTCTTTTGGGTTGTGTGTTTTTATAAATATCCAATTTTTCTCCTTGTTGATTTATTAGCTTTGATTCTTGTTCTTGTTATTTCAGTGCTATTATTTAGTTTGAAATGTAAATCTTCAACTTTTTACAGTCTCTCTTCACCTGATAGATACCATTTCATATAAGATACAAGAACCTTCTAACAGTTTCCTTCTATTTCTCCCATTTCAACCTTTGCTCCATTGTAATAATATTTAGTTCTACATATTATAATCTTCACATTACCTTAAATTTTGTTGATACTCATTGTGTTAAAGATAGTTAAATAAAAAGGAAAAATCTGGTTAATTTATCCATTTAGTTATCATGTCATTTATTCATTTCTTTGCATAGATTCACATTTCCACCTAGGATCATGTTTCTTCTGCCCAAAGATTTCCTTTGACATCTCTTGTAATTGTTTGCTGATAATGAATTGTTCCAGCATTTGTGTCTCTAAAGTTATCTTTATTTGAATACGTTTCTTGGAAAGTATTTTTTCTCTAGATTGACAATATGTTTTTAGTGCTCTAAAGTTGTTGCCCAAGTAGTTTCTTGCTTACACTATTTCCAATGAGAAATCTATCATTCTTATCTTTTTCCCTGTGTGTAATGTTATCTTTCTGTCTGTTGCTTTTATGATTATTGGTTAAGAGCAATTTGATTACGATGTGCCTTGTATTTTTTTATTCATGTTACTTGTACTTGGGGGTTTCTTGAGCTTTTTGGATCTGTCAGTTTATAGTGTTCATCAAATTTGGAACCATTTTGCTTATTATTTCTTCAAACATTTTATCTTTCCTCTTTTCCTCCTTTCTGTTATCGGCTACAATTACATGTAAATTAAAACCCTTGACGTCTCACAGGAGACTGATGCATTTAATTTTTTTCTCTCTGTGTTTCATTTTGCATATTTCCTAATCTTTTGTGTTCCAGTTCATTAGTTTTGTAAACTTGTCTATATGTTATTTCTATCCAGCATATATTTCATATCAGACTTTGTAGTTTTCATCTCTAGAAGTTGAACGTTAAGTGCTGTTTATATATTCCATGTCTCTACCTAACTTTTAGAAGGTGTGAAATCTGATTATAGTGACATCTAATTTTGGTGTCTCCTAATTCTTACATGTGTATCATTTCTGGCTCAGTTTCAATGAATTGATTATTCTCATTGTAAGTTGTATTTTTCCAGCTCCCTTGTATGCTTAGTAATAGTTGATTATATGGTAGGTACTGTACATTTTGTTTTGTTGGGGGCTAGATATTTTTGTATTGCTGTAAGTATTCGTAAATATTAGTAAGATGATTATGAAGCTAAAAAAATTCCTGTCACCTGGTGACAATATTGCTGTTATAACCTCATAGTGCAATGCATTACCCAGTTTGTGGTGATGCTGGTGTACACACACCTGCTGGGCTGCCAGCCATAAAAAATAGAACCCATACAATTATATACAGTACATAATACCGGATCATGATAATAAACAACTATGTTACTGGTTTATGCATTTACTGTATTATACAATTTATTTGTTATTTTAGAGTATACTCTGTGTACTTACATATAATAAAAAACTGTTGTAAAACAGTATGTGGGTTATACCAGCAGCAGCCTCATACATATGGTGTTTACTGAGTCTCTTGATTGTGTTATTTCCTCTTGTGCTCGATTTTGTTTCACATTATTTGATACAGAACATGTGAACAGGCTTGCAGTCTAGGGGCCATAGGCTATATCATAGCCTAGGTGTGTAGTAGGCTATAGCATCTAGGTTTACGTCCACGAAGCTTGAGCCATGAAAATCGCCTAACAACACATTTTCCATATTGTAGCTGTCTTTAAGTTACTCATGACTGTACTCTCTCCTGCAATTACAGCTGCCTTGGGAGCTTCATTTTTTTCAACTCAAGAGACCTGTCCGGATTTATCTACATTCCCCCTTCTTCATTGTATTATAGCCTGGAGTCCCTCTCGAGGTAGTAAACTAGGGCAATCACAGGGTGGAATTTGATCGTTTCCTGTTTCTCGGGATCAGTGTTCTTCATTAACTGATGCCTATTGTCTTGGGAACTGTTGATTTATATATTTCTACTCTTTTTTTTTTTCAGGCAAGGAGCTGTATCCAGTTCCTCTTTTTCCAATTTGTCCAAATCTGGAATTTATAAAATTTTCTTTTAAAATTTGAAGTCAGATTATATCAATCTTCTCTTAAAGCCCTCTCGTGGCTCATTTTGTTCCTAATGCAAACTCTAAACTTCTTATTGATGCCACAAAGCCTTGTATAACTTGACTATTGACTGCTTTCTGGCCATATATTCCATTTTTCCAGGAAATTTGTATATGTAGTTGAGTAAAATCTTCTTACTTCTCTTTTTTCTTTATAACCAGGAATTTAATACATATATATAATGTATTAAAATACACACATACACACACACATATATATATATATACACACACACACACACATATAGGCGTGTATGTGTGTGTACCTATTTTTGCTTATGAATATTTTCTGTAGAAATTTATATCTTGGCACATAAAATCTACCTTTCTTCCCCAATGGTCACATTTTATTTCATGAAATAGAATTTGTTAACTTATAATAACTTAGGATGTATCTTTTTAATCCATACAAAACTTTTGTGATTTCTTTCTATGATGTATCTTTTTAATCTATAAAATACCTTTGTGATTTCTTTCTTGTCCTATGAATTCATTTAATTTGAAACTTGTAGACGTACAAACAGGAGCTTCATACAAGTTCTGTTCTTTTGGCCTCTTGAGCAGAGTGTTAACTACTGGGACTAAGGCAGAAAATAAGTTTTTTGTTTCTATTTTCAAAGTTTTTGTAAAGATAAACATCTGACTTTCTAATTTTAAATTTCTACACCAACAACCATTATTCCCTCTTACAGAGAATACACTCAAAAGACTATGCCTTTTGGAAACTCCTTTACAAAAGCTGTGGCTGCCAATGTTTGTCCTAGCACCTCTGTTGCCATATGTACTAATGTGGCTACACAGGGTTTAGGGGAAGGGGGATAGAGCTGATTTGTGAATAGTTGAAACACACTTTCACATAAAAGGGGTCCACAGGCTTTAAATACGAGGGCTGTCTGGAAAGTATCCAGCCACGTAATATGAGGCATTTATGGCTGGTTTTTTTTTCCCAGTCAGCCCTCATATATATCATATACCAGGGTGTCAAAATACTACACATTTTAAGAGATGTTACCTAGGTATTACATAAATACTGATGGTAACCACGCTGAGCACCTCTTACAGTTGTGCAAGTCAAATGTGACTTGTAATGATTGTTATTGGTTTATATTGAGTATTATTACTTTTATACAGTTTTTTCCTTTCTTAAAATGTGTACACATTCTTTTGGCACCCTCTGTATATGTTATTTAAGATGACAATTTCAATTTTTCAGATGTTCAACTACTTTCTAAACAATTTAAAATAACTATTTTAGCAAATAAAGTTAATAATTTTTAAAAAAGATTTGGAACATATATTTTCTCTTGAGCCCTCATTATTGGGGAAAAAAAGACATTATTCACTTGCTTACCTTTGTTTCTTCGACCGTGTCATTTACTCCAGTGCTTGATTTAACTGCACATTGTTTTATACGGTAACATGCTGAACAGGCTTGTCGCCTACGAGCAATATGGTATAGCCTATTGCTCCTAGGTTAGAATGTGAAAGCTCATAGTAAGTCTAAAAAGTTATTTGTTAAAAGAATGAAAAAATAAATGAATCTCAGAGTTTAAATAGGAAAAATTTACTAAGAAAATTAGCAATATGTGTTAAATAACTGGTCATCTTCAATAAGCTCATCATAATTTTAGATTTTTTTTTTTTGTATAATGATACCTGTATTAACCCGATCAAGTTAGTCACTGGAATATAAGCCTTGCCATAAAGATGTAGCTCTATGAAGACAGGGATATTTGGTTATGTTCACAACGGTTATCTATGCCACTCATAATAGTGAATGACATACAGTAGGAACTCAGTGTCTGATGAGTTAATAATTTTGAACATATGTTGTTTAGAGAAAAATATAAAATATTCTATTTAGCTACATCAGTTAAAAACCTCAGTCAGCGTATGTAATTAGCATTTTCATGGTGGTATATACGCAATAAAATATTTTTGATACAAGAGAGTTAAAAATGTATTGTCCCTAAAAAATACTTGATTCTTCTGTCATATATTTATAGTGAATATAAATTCTAGAAGCAGGTAAAGTTAACCTCAAATATCACAAATCACTAACATACATACACTGAGAATGCTCACAGTATTGTCTTCTATTTTTTTTTGCTTTCCTAACCCCAGTATTATTTTCGGTAGGTTGATTTCACCCAAGCACTAGGGATGGGTTGTTATTGACTTCAGCCAATAAGCAATGGCAGGTCCTGACCAAGGTGACTCCCTACACACGACCCCCACTGCCCCCCAGGAAATAGCCTCTGTGAGGGTTGTCTAGAAACAATCCAGCCATCAATGCCTGTATTTCTCATATGACACGACTGGAGACTTTTGAGATAGCCCTCGTGAATCAATCAGGGCAGCGAGAATCCTGGAAAAGCGAAATTGTTCACTTTTTAAAATGAAATTACTACCAGAGAATTATTTTTCCTGAGGCAGGAGCATATAATATGAGGAGAGGATGTGAACTACAGCATTACTGTAGCCATTTTGATTCCAATCAGAAGTGGCCTAGAACTTTTGGGGAGCAACATTTTTAGAGCCTACAGATAAGGCGAAATCATGAAAAACATTATCCTGGGTCAGAATTTGGTCAATGGGAGCGCTCTTGAGCTGCAAGTTCATGAAGAAGAGTTCGTGCTGCTGTAATCGTGGTTCAGAATAATGTCTCGGGAAAAATAACCTGTATGGAACTGTAATCGATAACATTTCTTCCTAGAGCAGAAACCCATTTTATTGATCTATATCACACCTGTGGTTGTGCAAACTTCAAACTGGGCAGTTACCTCTTAAATCTATCGATAGGAGTTGGGCAAAACATCCTTACTTCAACTTTCTTTAAAATTATTATAACAGTTGGCTCCCTAAAAGGAGAAGAGTTCTTCTTGGCTGTGATTTCAATATAATGTTTTCAGATAAATTAGGAAGATTAAAGTCAGTTTCTTGAGTAGCAGAAAGGGGTAAAATCCCATTTAACAAGATGCCATTTAGATCAGGCCGCTTTTCACAGTCCTATGTGTGAGTGGTCTTACCCCTGCATTTAGAATGATGGACACAAAACGCAGGGGCGGGAAGGGATTGCAGAAGGTTTTTAAAGTTAGTAATTTGAAAGCCAGTATTTGAAGAGAGAATTAATATCATGTTTTACACTTATAAAATTCTCATACCCTTTCTTAAACAGAATGACTACATGAACAAGAACTTTTAAAAATATATTATTTTAAAATTTATTTTTTAAATTAACTGCTATTTTTGGCCTGTCAGTTCTATGACATTTAATTCATGGATAGATTTGTGTATCCACCACCTCAATCAAGATACAGAAAAGTTCTGTATTCTCCAAAACTCCCTTGTACTATCACTGAGTTTTTCCTTCTGCTATCCCTAAGGCCTGGCCACCAATAATCTATTTGACATTGCATGGTTTGGAAAATGACATATAAATGGAATCATACAGGCACCCACTTTATTTATTTCTGCCCTATTTATATTATTTTCTTACTTCTACTTGCCTGGGTTTTATCTTTCTCTTTTTCTAGTTTCTAAAGTAGAAGCTTAGGTGATTAATTGAAGACATTTCTTCTTTTATAAAATAGACATTACAATAAAAAAAAAACAGTGTTTCTCTGTACGCACCATTTTAGCACATCCTACAAATTTTAATGTGTTGCATTTTCAATTTTTTACTGTTTCAAGGTATTTTTTAATTCCCCTTGAGACTTCCTCTTCTATCATGGGGGAGTTAACAGTGTGTTTTTTAATTTCTACGATTTCTTTGAATCTATTGTTATTGATTTCAAGTGTAATTTCATTATGGTTTAAAAACATACTTTGTATGATACAAATTATTTTACATTTGTAAAGGTTTATTTTATATGCCAGGATAGGACCTCTCATGGTGAAAGTTTCACGTGCACAGAAACGTAACGTGTATTTTCCATTCTTCCAGCTAGAACCGGAGGGCTTTCCTAGCACTTTCTCTGTGCCAATGAAAACTTCGGTGTTTTTGCTGCCTTGAGTCTGAACTTGAAGGGAAGGGAAAAGGTGAATTTACTAGTGGTTCGGTGGTACTTTAATTCTCTTCTGCTGCAATGCGCCACCTGTGATGTACTTTTCAGAGTCCTCGAATGGCTGCTTCACGCATTCTCCCCAGAATTTTAGCTGCAGTTATTAGGAGAGAATGGGTAACCCATGCTAACTTCATCTGACCTAGTAAGAGAGTTACTGAGCTAATTTATTTATTTATTTATTTATTTTAAAGTGTAGAAACTTTTTTTTAAGACTTAATTTTTCAATTACATTTGACATACAATAGTATATTGGTTTCAGGTGTGTAGCACAGTGATGGGTCATTTATGTAACTTACTGAACCCTCATTCTGATGCATCTGGTTCCCCTTTGATGCCATACATAGTTGTTACACTATTATTGACTGTATGCCCTATGCTGCATTTTACATCCCTGTGTCTACTCTGTGACTGCAAATTTGTACTCCTTGATATCTTCCCCTTTTTTACCCACCCCTCCAGCTCTCCTCCCTTCTGCCCTACAAATCTAATACCCCTCTGACGTCACACAAAGTTACCGCAACCTTACTGACTATATTCCCATGTTATACTCTATAGCCCCATGATTATTGACTTGCAACAACCAAACTAAAGTTCTCCATCCCTTTCCCTGATTTTGCCCACTCTCCCATCCCTCCTCCCATCTTAAAGCAGTCCCTCTAGCATCCTATGTAGTGCTGGTTTGGTGGTGATGAACTCCTTCAGCTTTGTCTTATCTGAGAAACTCTTTATCTGTCCTTCAATTTGGAATGCTAGCCTTGCTGGGTACATTCATTTGGTTGAGATCATCGGTTTTCATCATGTTGAATATTTTCTGCCAATCCCTTCTGGCCTGTAAAGTTTCTGATGAGAAATGAGCCGACAGTCATATGGATGCTCCTTTATAAGTTACCACTTGCCTTTCTCTTGCTGCTTTTAGAACATTCTCTTTTTTCTTTAATTTTTGCCATTTAATTATGATGTGTCTTGGCGTGATCCTATTAGGGCTCATCTTGTTTGGAACTCTCTGTGTTTCCTGGGCTTGTATGTCTATTTCCTTCACCTGGTTAAGAAAATTTTCAGTCATTATTTCTTCAAATAAGTTCTCGATCCCTTCCTTTTCCTCTCCATGTTCTCACAGTCCTATGTTGTGAATGTTGTTACACTTAATGTTGCCTCAGAGGAATGTCAAACCATTCTCATTTTTTGGATTCTCTTTACCATCTATTGTTCTGATTGGGTGTTTTCTGCTGGGTTTTGTTTTGTTTTGTTTGTTTGTTTGTTTGTTTGTTTGTTTTTGCAAATCACTGCTTTGCACGCCTCTGCTTCTGCTGCTTTTATTCCATTCTTCATTTCAATTATTGCAATCTTTATCTCTGCCTGCTCCTTTATAATGGTTTGTATGACATTATCATTCAGTTCCCTGAGCATTTTTATAACTGTTGTTTTGAACTCTCTCTCTGATAGGTCATTTGTCCCCACCTCTTTTACTTTGATTTTCTGGTGTTCAAATTTATTTCGAGCTCCCTTTCTCTGGTTCCTCATTCTGGCAGCCTCTCTGGTTATAGATATTTTACTCCTTAACCTAACACTCACTGCTGAAGTTTCTTTAGTGTCGGCTGCTGATACTGGGCAGGCAGAGGTCTGAGCTGGGGAAGAGGTGGCGGAACTAAATTTTAATTTGGAGTTTCCTCACTTCCAAAATTACACACGCCTAATTTTTGGTAAAATTCTTTGTAAAAAGCGATCTTTTCTATATTCATTTACAAGTATTTATTTAGCACCTTCTATGTACTAACACTGTACTAGGCACTGAGGATATATCGATGAACAGAACACGAGTTTACATTGTGGTGGGAGGAGATAGACAATATACAGCTAAAAATCTGTGACATGTCAGAGAGTGGTAAATGCAATAAAGACAAACAAAGTGGAGGCAGGAGATTTGAAATGCTATGGGAGTGCTCGCTTTGGCAGCACATATACGGAAATGCTGTGGGAAGAGGTATTGCAATTTAAAAAAGATTGTGAGGAAAGTTATCACCAAAAATGTAGTATTCGAATGAAGAAAGGGGTTAGGATTTGATTATGCACATTTTGATCACCATCTTTGAAAGCTGCATTTGAAACTGATGAAGTTGAGGATGGATTTTATATATATATATATATATATATATATATATATATATATATATATATATAATGTCTAAAATATGTATATATAATTATCTCTCCAATTCAAAGTTGTAGTTATCTCAATCATGAAAGTTTAATTTTTTTGTAGAGTTAAATTATTTCTGAATAAATATATAAAATGTGAAGTTTTCATTAAATGAAAATAAATGACTGAAGTTATATGCCAAACAAATCAATTTTAAACTTAAATCAGACAAAAGCCATCTTGATAATGTGTAAAACTAAACTGAGTTGGCCACAAATTATTTTATGCAACATAGGCTGCTTTCTGCTGGGCTAGTAAACTTCTGTGATTTGAGCTGGACAAGGCAATGTTGTTTTTCTCTAACTAAATTCAGCAGGTTTCATTGAAAGTTTGAGATTGTTATGTTCATATGAATTACCATAGTGGGAAAATCTTCCAATTAAATTTGTGGTAAAGTTTTAAATAGCATCTCTGTTTTCCAAGTGCTGAAACAAACCTCCAATGTCAGTACTGAATGTCCACTCCAAACAGTCTATAATTGCTTGACTACCTTACCTCATGCTTTGTCGGGAGTGGAAAAAGCAATATGGACAATGCTAGGGCAAATCAGCTGCCACTGACTTAGTAAAATGCCACGTCCAGCAGTTGCCTTCTGCAGTTTCCATATCAGTTTAATTGACTCCCTGAGGATTCTTAGTTTGAACCACTGAGAGCCCACTTCAGCCGTGGAGTTGTGAGTGAGCAGCTGATGACAGAAGTTGACTCATGTATTTGTATATGTGGGAGTGATGAGAGTAGGAGGTTATACAAAGGGCAACAGTCACAACTCTTAAGGCCCAGTGGAAATTATACCTTAGTTGTCAGCTTTTACCTTTTGCACAATTAAATGCACATTTTGAAATATGAAAGCACCTGAAACATTAACTTATAGGCAAAATTCTTTCAAACACACACACACACACACACACACACACACACACACACACACACACATATTTAAAAATACACAAAATATTTTTAAGTCTATGTTAAGTGTACTACCTAAGAATAGTGACATGTTTTCTGGAAGCTCAGATAATATTGAAGATTTTTGAATTCTGTGCCAAGTAAATGATATTGCTTTCGGTTATTCTAACATTCCCTTTTTGGTCTTGAACACAGCTTGAAATATGTATTCTGTGTTAAAAAGTTAGTTCGCCTTCAAATTTTTTATCTCATTCTAATTAAATCTTAGCCAAAGGGATGCATATTCTTAAATTTCTGCATAGGAATGACAAAGGTGTATCTAGACATTTCTTTTTTCTACATCAGCCACCAGATTTCCAGTGGGATGTGGTCCAACTCTGAACTTGATGTACCAATTCTGACTTCTTCATTTTTTTTAAATTTAAAAATAACTCCATAGTTCTATAATGGGAAAAATAAGCACATGAATATCTGGATTTCTGTCAAAGAGCACTTCGTGTTTTACCTCAGTAGTTAAAGAGGGCCATTCTTAAAACTTAATTTAAATTTTCATAAGGTTTTATCTGGATAATCTGCTGTCACTCTGCAGAGATGGCCAAATGTAAAATGAAGATATGAAGAAATGAAAACAAATCCATAGAAAGATATGAAGTCATAAAAGTCATAGATATCTACCCAAGGAGAAAAGGCTCATAAGCAGAAGATAAGACAGTGGTTTGCTTTCAAAAATTGATCTAAATTAAAATGGATGTCAAGAAGCTAGTGATAAAAATTGATTATTCTTTTGTCTGAACTATCTTAGGGAATTTTTTCCTGGGACCACACACACACATATATAGAATGTTTGATGCTCTAAGGATTTAAATAAAAGAAAATTATAGGTATAGTTTTAAGCTGTTTGTGTGATTGTTTCTTTTAGAAGTAGCTATAATATTAATTTGTATGTAAAATGTACACTCAATAAAAGAAAAAGATTATAAGTTAAATAATATTATCTAATTTCAATAATAATACCACCTATTTCTTAAACACTTTCCCTGGGACAGGTGAATATTTCATATTTAATTAAAATATTCACAATAAGATATCAATTATGTGAAATACAACTATTATTTGACCAGTATCTTTATCAATAACACAAACTAATAAGCTTTTCTCTCGAATGTGTGTCATGATTATTTTGTGTTGTCAAAAATAATGCATTTTTCAGCCATATATTTTGTGAGTTGGAATATTTTTAATTAACACTGAGGATGTATCTTTTCTGTTACTTAGAGTTTTCTTACTAAGTATCATTATAGTTGGTTTATTAAATGTAATTAGATATAGTAAAGATAGTCAAAACGGAAATGAAATTCTTCAATGATTCAATTTTGAAGTTTTTGTGTGAATAAAAAAGAGTAAATAAATATTGGCAATACATCAGAAAATTGAACAGAATATTTTAGAAAATGTTAACAATAAAATAAAATATAATATTTGGCACAGTACCTTATCATAGGGGGAACAGAAACATAAATCTATTATATTGAAAAATATATGTTCATAGTGTAGAGTTTTTAAGAAATTGCGATGTTTAGAAAATGTTGAACTATTTCTCACATTTTTAAACATTAGTAATTCCCACTTCTGTCTTTCACTGTTTTTCCTTTGTTTTTAAATCTTTCCTTCATTCTCTGTAAGTTTTTTTTACATGATGTTTAATGCTTTTCAAACTACAGCTTAAAATTTACTAATTAGCCATAGAGAATTTTTAAAAGTTCGTAACTGCAAGATAGAAAATATTAGGATACTTTGCATGTGTTTTTTTAAGAATAAGCTTTTACAGAAAGATTTGCTCTAATTATATAAATTTGAGTGTAATAAAAACTAGATGTCTTACTGTAAGTTTTGGTAAAATACTGAAAAACCATTGGACTGGATAAAAGGCAACTGAAGAATAATGTGTATACACCTTGTTATTCATGTCAGTAGTTTATTTACTGTATTTTTTCTCTATTTTGGAATATACCCAACGAATAAGAGCAAG
This sequence comes from Lyroderma lyra, assembly GCA_004026885.1. Lineage (NCBI taxonomy): Eukaryota > Metazoa > Chordata > Mammalia > Chiroptera > Megadermatidae > Lyroderma > Lyroderma lyra. Next base: position 76,660 of record PVJL010000402.1, on the reverse strand, counting down.
TGTTCTACTCTCAATGTTGCAATCAAGACTTCATTGACAGTTGATGATTTGCTCATAAGGGTGAAAAATGAAGTGTTGGACATAATCATTTTACTGTCAGAGATCTATGTATCAGTCGGGGGTGAAAAACATCCTTGACGAAAGAAGCTGGCTATTACTTAATTAGCACTGGAATATTACAGGTGAAGATATTCATCCATAACCATATTTCAAATAAATTATGAAACTAAACAGAAGACAATGATGTCATACAGGCCAAAGATAAGACAAAATTAAGATGGGTTTGGCCCCACATAACCAACTGAACTGAACTAGGTTACTGAAAGATTCAGATCATGAATTCATTGGTAGAACTCTTATACTCAAATATGATGCAATATTTGATATTACACTAGAAGAATGTGACATTCAGCTAAGATTATTTTGTGAGATGAAAATAACCTGGTAGCTATGAGCTGACAGAAACAGTTATACCAATTTCAGATATTGGGGCATTTGTGGCAGAAGAATTTAGAGCCAGTTTGTGATGATGGCCCTGGGGAAGACATTTTGCTTCCTGTTCACTAACATTAAATCCTTAAATTGTACCACTTGCCATAAAAAATGAAAATTTTGATGGCTGTTTATCAGTTGGTATTCTATGTAATTCCTATTTTTTTTATTCCTCACTTTTTTCTTTTTCAAATTTTTTAACACTAAGTCCATATTATTTTTTTTTATTTTTATTTATAACTTTTTATCAATTGTTCATGTAGGTTATATAATATAACAACATTAAATGATGCTTTTTTATACAAGAACTTAATCCTAACTTTACCCTGGCATACAACTGCTTTCCCTTATCCATCTGGATTGCTCTTCTAAGCAGGATAAAACAGAACAGCTAGATAATTATAACTATAATCAGAAACCTATAAATATAAACATACACTTTAATAATTTAAAAAAGGACCTCTAACGCCTCTGTGTTATTCAGGCTCTATTTTGATTCTTGACTTTTTTCTTCTGGACAAACTGCATTTTCCACAACAGCCTTTCCTCCCTTTCCTGGCTTTGCTGCTGGGATTCATTGTCTTGGGTCTGATCCTTCACCCACTTCTCTGTATTTGCAATTTGGGGCTTCCTTCCCTGATTCAGATTTAGACTCTCTTTTCGACATCTTGGGGCAGCTCTCTAACTCAGCTAAGACTCCAGAATCAAGGGTTTACTCTTATCTCAGTGATTCTCAACGTCGACTATCAATAGGGCACTTTCAACTATGTGGGGGCCTCGCCCCAGAACTTCAAATCAGAATTTAAAACATTAGGACTGTTTTAAAATGTCCTATTTTAGTCTAAAGTGCAGCTAAGGACAAAAATCATTGCCCTAGAACAGACCAGCTCTGCCATGACAGTATTAACATTTGGTGCTGGCCAATTCTTTGCTGTGGGAAGCCGTCCTTCCTGTGCCTTCTGGGGTGTTTTAACAGCAGCTCCTACCTCTGCCCACTGGATGCCAGGAGAGACGCCCCCACCCAGCCATGTGAAACAAAAGATCTCTCTAGATCTTACCAAATAATTTCCCGGGGACAAAATCATCCCGACCTGAGAACTTCTGCTCTACAAGTAGAACACAATTAGCTGAAAGTGTTACTTATATAAATAGTTTCGATGAGGAGGACAATGGGGCCGATGTGTTTCAGGACATATTGGGCGTGGCTCTGGTGGAATAGAATCCAGGTAAAAGAACCTGACCCTGGCTACTTGGACAGGCCACTATTTGGGAAACTGGCCCAGCCTCAGGTGCTTGAAGGAGAGGCATCCAATGTGCATAGAATCAGCTGATTGGAAAACAACTGGTACTGGGTGATGATCCACATTGCAGCAGTGAATGTGCCTCATAGGGAAGTGATGTACAACAATGGTGATTCCCAGAGCAGGTGATGGTTACCTGTCTTACTGAATAGGGCCAGGGTTAAGTCACAAAGTGGGAAAGCAGACATAAATATGGGACAATACACAGTGTAAACATGTCAGGGGTGATTTTCCTCACATAACCAAAAATCTTCAGTCAGACAGTCCAGAATTGGTCCAATTAGAAGATTTTGCAAGGATCTTTTCTGCCTTCTGTGTCCCCCTTACACTTAGCTCTCATGCTTATGATGGCTAGAACTCCAGACACCGTATTAACATTTTGGACAGGAAAAAGAAACATGGGTTAAGCACCAAGAACAAAATTAAAAAAAATTTTTTTTTTTTTTTGCTTGGAAAAACTGAAACATCGTGTGCCTTTTCCAAAGAAATCTTATTACGTCTCACTGACCAGAATTCTGCTAGTGGACATCCTAGCTTCAAGGGAGGCTGGGAGATAGAATATTTTAGGGGGACTCGTTGCCACTCTATGAAAAGTCCATTAGTAAAAAAGAAGGAAAGAATGAGAAATGGATGTTGGGTGGGTATCCGGAATCCAATGTCGTAACCTGAATATCAATGATTCAGAAAAATTCAGGGAAATAGCCCAGATGCTACCAAAAAAATAAAAAAATAAATTTAAAAAGGAGAGACATTACCCTGTAACCAAACCAAATATCTGTCTCTGAGAGGATTTTGATTATTTTTTACTGAATAGTGGTCCAATTTCGTGACAAGATCAAACTCAATCCTGTACATTTACACAATCAAACTACTTTACAGAACTGGCAATTGGTTAATCCAGCTAGAGTGGGGAATATTTGGACAGAATCAGAATAAAATCTGACTTGTAGGTGACATTATGTAACTTGCAATATATTGTCCATTTTCTCAAAGCATGAAAAGAGAAATTGATATGAAGTTAAGATTTCACGGAATTATGAGATTCCAGGACTCTTGGAGTTAATTTTATTCTTTAAAATACATTGTTTCCTGTTATTCAAAGTCTTAGTTAAAAACATGAAGGCTTTAAAAAAATACCACTTGTAATTGGCATTGAGATCCACTTTTATCTTTTGTGAGCAAACCGTGTCTTTGCTGTTCAGGCTGTAGTAAGTGTGCCTCTTTTATGTCTATGCTCATTAGCTATAGGAAGAGAAGAGCTAGATAGGAGTTAGTGCCTAATAGGATATCTCATTCTGTAGAGAATATTTTTATTTTTCACAGTTGTTTAATCAATGGAATATTTTTGTGTTTCACAGTTGTTTAATCAATGACATATTTATTTTTTATGTGCATCTCTTTTGGTTTTTTCAAGTTATAATAAATATTGTAATTCATTTCCTATAAGAGAGTATATATATTGTAGTAGTAGATTCAGAAAAGGTTTCGATTACATTTTTCACAAAGGGTGCCATTTTAATTTGTACAACACACATTTTGTTGGTGCTCCATGCAAAGACGTTCTTTATTTTATAATCAAATAGTGGTTACAATTACTGTTATCAATAAGACTTTGTGGATATCAGTTATAATTTAATTATAAAGACTGGTATGGCAAGAGTGACTAATTTTCACCTGAAATTGGATTAAAAAAAAAAGTCCACTGGAGGGGGAGACTTTCAATAAAGATGGTAAAATAAGTGAATGCTATATTCACCACCCATGACCTCATCAACATTAAAACTAAATTATAGAACAACTACCCTTGAGAGCCAATCTGAAGACCAGCTGGACAGAACTCCTATGGCTAACGATATAAAGAATCCACACTGAGACTGAAACTTTGGCAATGACACCACATGTGCGTTCCTGAAAATTCTGTCTCTTGCAAAGTTGTGGATTGCAAATAACAGAATTTATGGGGAAAACAGAATTTACTAGATCTTTTAAAAAATAAAAATGAAAGGAAAGAAGAAAGAAAAAATTACACTGGAGTTGAATTTCACTGGGAAAGTACACTGTTTTGTTTTGTTTGTACTAATTACTGATATTTGTGAATCTTCTAGAGAATTAAATGGCTTCTTGTAAGGCTCAAGGGTCCATTTAAGAGTTCTCAACCTAGACTTATGCAGCAATGTCCAACAGAAATAAAATGTGAGCCATAGTGTGATTTCAGATTTTCTAGGGGATGTTAAAAAATTAAAAAGTAGGCAAAATGTATTTTAACAATATAGTTGATTTAAAGTAATATATCCAAAATAATGTATTTCAACACTTACAATGTAAAGTATTATAATGATAATTTAACATTATAAATGTTAAATATTATAAATGTAACATTTTAAAAATTCTTATTGATTTTTTGAGATCCATTGTACCTTTTACATTTTTAGCATATCTGAATTTAGTCTTGCTCATAGCTATGTATGGTTAGTAGCCTACTGTATAATAGCTTTCAAATGTACATCTCTAAATGCCTAGATACTGTGGTTTTAGGGCATCCTTCAATGAAGAAAAAATGAAAAAAATATAAATTGATTATTTTCTCAAGAAAAACAGCCTCACATTTAGAAATATCAATAAAGGAGTCAAATATCTGCCTTGACTTATTAATTTAACTGCATCATATATTTGAAATTACATGCTCTAAAATAACATTAATATTAATTAAGATATTACCTTTTCACATTTCCGGAAACTAGTCAGACCTTTCTCATGGGTCTCAACATTCATGCCTTTGTCATGCGTAGAGTCCTCTCACCATTTTCTGGAGCACATAAGCTTTACTACATCCTAAATTGATGGCGATACAGCCCTGCTTGAATTTGAATCACATGTTATATTACAGTAAATTTTAACTCCAGTCACACATTTATTCATACAACTAATTCAGGACAGTCATTCTCTATGGTGAGTGTGAGGGTAGTTTGCCCCCCAGGGGACATTTGGTAATGTCTGGGGACATTTTTGGTCATCACAGCACAAGGTGCAGCAGGGTGTCATTGGCATCTATCTAGTGGGTGGGAGCCAGCAAAGCTCCTAAACCCATCACAATGCACAGGACAGCCCCCCACAACACGGAATTTTCTGGCCTGAAATGCAACAGAGCCAACATTGAGAAACTTTGGATTGGGACGATTTATTTTTATTCATCCAGTAGGTATATATTTGCAATATTTTTACTACAAGCTTCAAAGTGGTCCTTTTGAAAGTGACCTTTAAAAATTGTTTACAATATGGTCCAACACTTTCAATTCTGAAATTGAACTCACATGAAAAATGAATAAACATTAAGTCTTCGGCCTTCTTTCTTCTTTATTCTGTGAGTTGACTTTTAAAACGTCTCAAATTAATGCAAGTTTAGGTCATTTGAAGCTATTGTATTAAAACAAGTCCATTCTTTTATATAAAAAGAATTTAAACACAAGACAGTTTTCTCATTCTTGCAACATAATATTTCGAGGAGAAAAGTCTTTATCTTTATTCATACATAATATTTACAGATAATTTTCACTTGAGGTCCCCCGGGTTCCCAGACTGGTGGTGCAGTATGCCGATCACATGAGACGAAGTCTGGATATGTATCGTTATCTTTAAAAAACTCTTTATTCTTATAGAGAAGTGTTAGGTTTACAGCAAAATTGAAGGGAAGGTATAGAGAGCTTTCCCATATACCCGCTGCCCTGACCATTTATATTCTTTCCCATTATCAATGTCCCCCACTGGCATGGTACTTTTGTTACAACTGATACACCTCCATTGACACGTTCTTCTCACCCAAACCCCATAGTTTCTATTAGGGTTCATTCTTGGTGTCGTGCATTATGTGGCTTTGGAAGGACTGGAATAATCATTCCCAAGTAGCAGAGCCAAGTCCATAGTGGACACGGAATGTCATGCAGACGTCCTCTAGTGACGCCCTTGCTGCTGGAGTTCTCTTCAGGAGACTAGCTGCCCAAACCCTTTGCCCTATGTTGTGCCCCTTCTCAGGGTGGCTCACTTCCAGCCACCCTTTCGTGACAGGGAAATAAAGACCCTATTAGCACAACTCCAACAGGCTAGTCCAGCTCCAGAAGCCCCTGCAGGGTAGACCAGGTCTGTCATTGGGCCATCATAACACTCAATTTCTGCTTGTAACACTCATGCTTTTTCCCTCTCATTTCCATAGATTTGAATCTTTTAGTATTCCCTAACCAGCCTTGACTTGAAATTTCATCTTCACGCCTGTTTTCTAGGAAACTCATCGTGCAGGGATCCGATTTCTATGTCTAACAGTCTTTGAAATGTGAGTATATCCCTTTCCCCAATATGGTTACCTGCCCTCTGGAATAAGTCTTGAGAAATAATTACTGTGTGCTTGTACATTAACTGGGGTGGTAGAGGGTCCCCCCTGCTGGGGACAAAGCCACTGTTTTATTCAGTGAGTCTTGTTCTGAAAACTGCTCAGGTCTGGATATGGGGAATGAATTTTGAATTTTTAATGAGATGGCTTCCCTTAGCCTTCTCACCTATACTTGAATTCTTGTGTTTGTACGGATTGAACAAACCTTTACTGGTAGGCTGAGCATATGTAACGTTAGGTGTGGTCAGCTTACTGACACCTTGAATTTAACCCAGGGAGACTAGGCTGACCATACATATTTTTGAAATAGGACAGTACCATTTTTTCTGTCCCGTTTAAAAATGGTCAGTCTACTTATGGGGAATCCCAGGTTTCTTTAGGCCTATTGAGCTCCCCAAAGCCTCAGTGGGTCAGGCGGTCACTGTGACCTTATCACTCAGTGAGGTCACCGTGCGCCCCTGACTCCCGCTATGCTAAGTGCACCACTTGGCCTCTATGATTCTGAGGGCCCCTCAATCCCATTGAGCCTCGTTTTGTAAAAGCATCTCCTGCTGTTAGTTTTGTCCTACAAAGGAGCACCACAACGGAGTTTCTTGGGGATACTTGTGCCCATCTCACTGGTGACTTTTTTATTATTTTGGGAAACAGTGTCCTCTGGTGTCAACCAGGAAAAATAATCATCTGGTTGCATAAGATGAGTCTTTTTCTAGCCTGCCAGGAAGTTCTTCTGGCTTTTCTACTTAGCCTTTGGTTGGTTATTAACCACTGTCAATCTTTATTGTCTTCTCCCAGTGCATTGATTACCCCCAGCAATAATTCTCTAAGGTCATTGTTCTTCTAATTACTCTTCTTTCCAGAACTTTTTGAACACCTGAGTCACATCGAGCCATTGGTCCCTTCTTTCCACTGCAGCCACTTGGTTCACCACTAGAGAAAATGTGAATCATTTTCATTTTAATCATGTGTAGCATTGCATGCCAGATAGTCTAAGTGTTCCACTTGAGTGAAGAGGCCCTCACAACAGCTGGGAGGTGGCTGGTCCAACATCAAAATCCTACTTTAGTGTTTGCTTCCTGGTACTATTTTGGGGATCAATTGTTGCAGGTCAGGTGCCTGAGGAAACAGACTCCGACCCCAGGATGGGGGTGTGCAGGTGGATTAGCGGGGACTTCCCCTGGGAATAGCATCTGTGAGGGACTAGCTACTGACCGTCTAGGCTTTCCTTTGTTTTCATTTAACCTCTGTACTTTGGGCGTTTCCCTCCTCAAGAGCTGAAAAGGGTGTTGTTGTCTTAAAGGCGGGCTGAATAATAGAAATACTTAAAAATCTTACAGAGGCGTTGATACTTGCGGCAGAATTAACAGAGGTCTAGGTTCCTCCTCAGTTTGGGACTGAATCACCGCTGTGTTCGTGCACTGTTTGAACAGTCACAGCAATGGCGTCAGGGCTGAACTTCCCAGGTTCAGACTGGAGCTCCAGCAGCTTCTGGTAGCGCTGTTGGGGGCCGAAGAGAGACAATGCATTTGACAGGGGTCCCCAATTCAGAGGACGAGGTGGTCCTGGGAAATCTTCAGTGAGGCCTAGAAGAGTGGGCAATCCTGGGAAATGAAGCTACCTTATAGCAAGGGCATCGAAATGTCCTTTCCGACCTTTGCACCTTTTCCAAATACACGAGTGTTTTCTGCGTGCCGTGTTTATCCTTTGCTCCCAGTAGGCCCCCCTACATATCTGCAGGCAGGTGAAAAAGCGATCCCCATCATCTGCACTCTGCACTCTGCAGCTGGGTCCCCTCTGAGCATGGACCCCTCACCGCCCTGCTGCCTTGTTCGCGGTTCATTTCCTTCCCTTCATTTTGGCAACTTTGTATCAGACAATTCTCTCGGGCTCTGATCTGTGTTTCCCTTAGAATGCAAATGATGGCCCTTCGGTGAACCGTCTTCAGGAGATGTGCCAACTGCAGGCCTTGCCTGGGCGCTTTGAACACTGGCCTTGCCGGGCTCCCCGCAGTCCTTAGTGACTTTTATTAGACCAGCAGAAGCACCCGCACAGTCCTGCGCTGGGGCACACGAGCACTCTGTTACATTCCCACAAATATGCAAACGTTAACGGGGGAGGGCCAACGATTCTCTAATTCTATTAAACAGTTTGGTGAAGAGAAGGCACGTTTTTGAGGGTCAGAAACACTTAGTTGTGCTACTGATTTGGAATGGTATGTGTAGTGTGAATTACTATTTATTTCAACCTTAATATTTGTGCTAATGGAGGTCAGTGTTAGTGTTTGGGGTAAGAGGGATGATAGCAGTGTGCAATGCCATAAAAGTAGTTATGATGGCATTGTATTATACTCTGGCTAGCATGAATTAGAAAACGATTTCATTTTAAAGTGTCTGCCAGGAAAAGTGTGCGAGAAGAGAGCTGTCCAGAAAGCATCCAGCCATGTAAAAGGCAGAGGTATTTATGGCTGGAGTTTTTAGCCCCAACAGCCCTTGTATATGGATTTAAAAGGTAAATAAAAACCAGAAAAAGTCAAAGTGGTATTTTAACACTCTGTTGAACCCATTTCTTTGAAGAATACTGCTCAGATTCATACGAATGAGCCAAATAGGACTGGCTGAAGTGCCACCGTGAATGGAAAGCTGTCACCCAGTGACTGTGACAATCGCACATCAAGGCTTGGATGGTACAAGTATAGAGACACTAGGCATACGTGTTAGGGAACAAAGGGGGCACTTAAGCGATGCGTAAATCCCTGCGTGTGAGGCTTGTGCAGTCCCCCCCAATGATGTGTAAGAGACACATGAAAATGAAACGTCTCAGGAGTATTGGGCTGAAAGCACAGCAGGCTTCCTCACACCTTTTGCCTTAGCAAAGCAGCAAGCACCCTTTGGGCAGCCTATAAGGACAATAAGTCACACGTATGCACATTTGGGAGTGTGTGTGTGTGCAACAGTAAGACATTGAAATGAGGGAGAAGCGAGAGTGAAATTACGTTATTAATAAACCGACTCAAACATACACGGAGCACCTTTAAAAATTTCTCTTTAACAATCATCTCTTTTCTTTGTAAGACCATATTGCTTGTAGACCCCTGAATACTCAACATTTTATTCCCCCAAAGAATTTCAAACTTGAAAAAAAGTCACCTACCATTTCGATAGATTATTTCAAATGTGTGGCTTTAAACTGACTTCCACCCAGCTAAAACTGAGTTCTGGCTAGCCCTAGGGTTTCTACATTTTTCTTCAGGATGCATCTGCCCTGTCACAATAACTCATTTGATTTCTACAGAAACCTATGAAGTTAGTGGTAGTAGCATCCTCACGGATTAAGACACAAAGACCAAAACTAGAAAAAAAGTAGAACCAGAACTCAACCCCAATATAAGGTCATCAAATGTTGCACACAACCACTGCTCCTGGAGGGACAGTAGTAACTAATGTTTGTAGAAGGACTTAGGGTTTCCAAAGCTATTTCATTACATTAACGTATCCGTTCATGTATGCATATGCCACCTTGGAATTATTTTGATTTCCTATCATATTTTATTACAGATGAACAACTTGTGTTTCAGGTAAATTAACTAGCACGCTGAAGAGTTGAGCTGAGGTCATCTTCTTCTGGAAGTCATGTTCCTTCCACCATGCCCCACGGCTGAGGTTGACATGGAGGCTTAACTATTAGAGAGAATCATGAAATGATTCTGGAATGTGTAAAATGTGTGTTCTAAAAATTAAATTGCATGTGAAAACAGATGCTGGACATCTGGACGTGATTAAACTTTAAATCTGAAGCCCTTAAGCCCAGACAGGAACATGGCTGGATAATCAAATTTTGCATGGCAATATAAGAAGAACTTTGCATCCATCTGTACACCTCAAGACACTGATGTTCTTCTATTTGTCTTAGTCAGATTCCATTTTGTTGCATAAGTCACACTGTGTAATGTTATTTTTATATTTTTAAAAAATTTGTCTTGCATTTTATTATACTTCTTTCCCCCAGAAATATTACTAGGGTTTCTCGTTCAAACTACTATCTTTATTTTTTTTCCTGCAGGTGTCTCATTGTCTTCTTTTTTAAATTAAGTTGTAGTTGACACAAAATATTATATTGGTTTCAGGTGTGCAACACTGTAATTCGACATTTATATACTCGATGATGGACTCATCACGATAAGTCTAGTAACCATCTGTCACAGTGCAAAGATATTGTAATACAATATTATTGAAAATATTCCCTATGCTGTATACTACATCCCCATGACTTATTTGTTTTATACCTGAAAATTAGGGCCTCTTCTTCCCCTTCACCTTTTTATCCATCCCTTCACCTCCCTTCCCTTTGGTGGCTCTCAGTTTGTTCTCTGTCATCAATAGGTCTGTTTCTACTTTGTTATGTTTCCTTGTTTTTGAGATTCCATGTATAAGTAAAATCACATGGTATTCATCTTTCTCAGTCTGACTTATTTCATTTATCATAATACTACCTAGTTTCCTCCTTGTTCTCACAAATGGCAAAAATTCATTTTTTATTGCTGAGTAATATTCCATCACACACACGCACACACACACACACACACACACACACACACACACATTACAAAACCTTCTTCAAGGCATTCACCTGAGAATCAGGAATTGGGAGCTTCTTAAAAAAATAACCATTTGTTGCACAGAGTAGAGTGGTCTGCACATTATATAAACAACTTGATAATTTTTAATAAATTTTGCAAGGTTAAACATTATTCCACTGATTTTGGAGAAAAAAGAAACTGAGAAATTAAACCCACAGTGAACTGTTGCAGAGACAGATTTAAAGCCGGGACCATCTGACGTTAAAAGTAGGGCTTTTTCCCTCTCTTTTGTTTCCAGAATATTACTTGTATTGCTTTCCTGGTCTTGCCTCTGATAAACAATAAAAACAGCAAAAAACAAAAAACAAACAAAAAAAAAGCTCACTGTCATTAGTTTCTTATATCCATGAAGTCAAATTCACCTATGATGATATTATACTGTATTCTTAGAGTTCAAAGGGTAACTTGCATAGTGTAAAAAGAGACAGAGACCTGACTTCAGTCACTGTTTTTCCCAACTACAATGTATCTTGTCTAATGGTTACAGCAAAACCAACAGTAAGAGAAGGCTGGGACTCAGACCTTACTTTTATTGATGACACAGGGAAGGGAGACCAGGATGTCACGGGGGACTCTTAGCAGTGGTTTAAAAAAAAAAGGTTTGGGAGAGCTTTCATTTTCATTCTTTGTCTTAATTGGTATGCAGCATGTGCAAGCACTGCTTGTGGGACTTCTGCACTTTCTCTCCTTATTTCTGGGAGGAAGTGGGACTGATCCGGAGAGGCTGGGAGCAAGATAATAGTGTTTTTCTTAAACTTGCAGAAGTCCGGGCCATGGAGTAGAAAACTGGATTCTTACATGGAAGCATGAATGCTTAGTTGTCTTTTACTGTCCTACTCTTATTTTCATCATGGAATAGGGTGTTTCTTAAAGAAAGATCAGTTGGATTCAATCAGTGTGGGAATACTGAACCATGAGCAGAGCTTTGGCACTTGCTAACAGTTTCTCTGTTGAATAAAAACAGGCTATGAAAAAGTAATGCTCTTCTTCCATCCGTGCATAGAAACCAAGGAGAGAAAATTAACTCAAAATTTAGAGTCAAGATCTAAGATCTATCTAAAGCAATCCTACTCTTTTCTAGTTATATAATCTCTCAACTTCACGTTCTTCACACTTAAAATGGGAAAAATAAAACTTACCTCCCAGATCAAATATTACATACTTCAGTACTGTCAGATTGTAAGCATTGTACAAATAAAGCCTAATATTACCCCATAGCTTATGGGCTATTACTGCCCTAAATATTAAAGGCTGCTATAGGCTCCTATTTCCCAAATATTAAAGAATGCTGTGACCTGAAATCTGAGGGTAACTGAAAACCTATTCCTAAACTCCTCCTTTCCTAAAAATGGAGATTTAGTACAAGGGCAAAAATGTTCTTTGAGGAGGGAGCAAAGAAAATGTAGATTTTTTTTCTCACCGTGCTCTTTGGTGATAAATTATAATCATGTATAATCATTCAGATGTGCCTCCAAATCAAATGATTTGGATTTACAATTGATTAGATTATGCCACTCTCTCTCACAAAAGTTAGGTGCACCATTTTAAAATAGCCCCAACCTACGCTAAGCTTAACTGACGTAAATGCTGTCTTTTGCAGAGTGCCTGATACCAGCCAGCATGGCGAACTTACAATGTTGCAACAGAAGCCAGCCAGGCTGAGATGCAACATGAGTAATGCCTCTGTGAGATACTGATGGATAGGTGGGGGCGAGCTGAGGATCATTCATAGTTATTAAACAGGTGTGGTAATGTGACTGATTGTTATTACTTCATACACTAGGTGGCTAGGAATGCAGCCAGTTCAATAAAATCATTTTAACTTCCTTTTCATGGTGGTCATTTTTCTTGCGTCTCCTTTCCTCCTCTGGTGTTCTTCAATTAAGGAAGAAAAGGCCTTCCTTTCATTTCACTGTAAGTGACCTATGATTGGAGCTCACAGAGAAAAAAAAATATGACCGTGTTATTCAGAGCACTTCTTTTCCTGTGGGTGAGAATAAAAAGAATTGGGTAAGTCAATCCCCCTTCTCCAAATTCTCCACCTGCGTTCCATAGTCTTACTGCTAAGGACAGGTAAAGAAATACAAATCTGCCCCTTTTCTGTACAATAAATACATTCAGATATTTCTGTACATATTTGATGTAGAGAAATTCCTTTGGAAATGAAAAGTAAAGGGAGAGAGAGAATGTCTAAATGTGGAGCAGACCATATGGTTTGCTATTTGAAGTATCCCCATTTGAATTTTGCAGGAAATGTAACACAGCTAATAAAATGCAGCCTTAAGCGTTGAATGCTCTGGACTAAAAACAGCGTATGGCCTTGAAAATTCCCAGGAATTCTTGACTGCAGGGGATATTATTTGGCCTTTGCTGAGCTGTTACCTTTCAGAATGATGAAAAACAATTCAGATGAAAATGTTGTTTAGTTGAAGTGGGGACACATCCATGAAATTATTTCATCTACGATGAACTGTCCTACGTGTACAGCTAGATGTGTTTGGCTGCTGTTAAAGCTAAAGCACATTCAAGGCTAGAGTTTTATTGCCTAATATGTTTCTGGAACTATACTTTAAATACTAGAATTTTGTTACATATGCGCACATATGTAAAACCATTGAAAACAGTTTTTGCAAAAACTGAAATGCAAAAAAAAAATTTTGAATGTCATGCCATAATCCATTTGATCATAAATAGTCATTTTGATAACTGATGTTAAATTCAGATGACCTTCCTCCCCCATCACCCTGCCCCTGCCCGTGGCCATTTATTGTTACCATGAATCCGGAATTTCAGTTATTTTAAAAAGGGCTGTCAATTAGTATGGCCCATCTTTACATGCACGCAAAGAATGGTCTTTTTGATGGTAAAAATTTCCAGGTACCGACAGTGAGAGATGAACTAAAAACAGTATTTTATTCCCTGCTGTAATGGTGAGTACATAGCCTTAAATACACTATTAATTCAACAAAATATTTTTGTACTAAACCATGTGGATCCATCAGTATTCCCATCGTAATTGATGGATTTCTGCATTGCCATTTAATTTAGTTTTGTTTTAAAGGCATAATATTCACTATCGTTTCAGTTAATTGTATACACCAAATATGGAGAAAAATTGCTGCCGGAAAATGAATCCTACAGAAGAGGGTTCTTGCTGTTAAGAGAATTATTATGAATTGTTTTCTAAAAGGTTCTCCACGTAAGCGCTCACACTCTCAACAGTCTACCTTCATTGTAACTGAGAAAAACAAATAGGGCAGAAGAAAACTTCAATTAATTGCAACTTGCAGGTTCTACCTCTCCCTTAATAATACCAGTGTTAAGATATATGTCTATTTTTAGCTTAATTTTCCTGTAAGGGCAATTTTCACATACAAACCAACTCTGCCATGGGGGAGAATTACTGGAAATCAATTGCAGTTTCGTTTATGATACATAAATCTGTACTCCCCCACCATTTCTGCTTAATTATACCCCACTGAAATAATTTGTTAAATACCTTTTTGTCAGAGTCAATATGTAGAAGTGAATGATATCTGTCTATTTGAGTGATTTTAGAATATGACACAAAATTCTTCCTTTGATGAATATTGCTTGAATTTGAAACTACATGAAATTTATATTAAATCTCTCAAATGGGTCTTTTAAAAAAAACCCATTAATAAGACTCAGTTTCTCCTTATTAACGTTTTATATTAGTATGGTATATTTGTCACAATTACTGAATGAATATTGATCTATTATTAAATTCCATACTTTATTCAGATTGCCTCTAGTTTTTCCCTAATGTTCTTTTTCTATGTCAGGACCCCATCCAGAATAACAGTGTCTTTAGAAGTCCTATCTCCTCAGGGTCCTGTTGTCATGACAATTTCTGAGACTTCCCTTGTTTTTGATAGTATTGATACAAGTTTCAAAAGTACTGGTCAGGTGTTTTGTAGAATATCTTTCATTTGGGATTTTTCTGATGTCTTGTCATAATGAAACTTACGAGTTTTGGGGAAAAAGAGCACGGAAGTACAGTGCCATCACGTGATGTCAGAGGTACGTATCCCAACATCACATCACTCTTGATATTGACCTGGATCACCTGACTGACGTAGTTTTGTCAAGTTTCTCCACCATAAAGTTAGTCTTTGTCTTCTTTTTAAATTCTCCTTCCCACACTTTGACTCTTTGGAGGAGTTACTGTAGCCCATACTTAGGAGTCGGAAGTTGTGTTTTTGCTCTTAAAAGGCAGAGTAGCTACATAAATAATTTGGAATTCTGTACTGGAGATTTGTCTCTTCCTCTCATTTATCTTTTTAGTTAGGAATTTATTTAAAGCAGTACAGATGCATAAATATTTATTTTATACCTTGGGATATAACCCAATGCTTTTCCTTTCTTTCCTTCCTTCCTTCCTTCCAATGAAATTGTGTCAGATTTAACCATCAGTTGGCACCTATATCTGTATTACATATCCTATTTTTGTGTGGGCTTTTTTGTTTGCCTGGTTTTGTTTTGCATTTCCTTATTTTTTGAAACTAAGAGCACCAGGCTCTTCTTGTATATTTCCTGCCTCGTGCTAGACGCAAACATTTCTGCATGGAGTCCTGGTTTTTTGTACTGGAGAATTGTACTAGAACCTTAAGTTCTGAGTCTAAGTGTGTTCGATGGGTCTTCTCTTTTTTTTTTTTTTTTTAACATTTTTGTCCCCTGCAGGCACATCTTTGATAAGATAACTTGAGAAGTTTATTTGTGTTTAATTAATAAAAAACTCAAAAACACCAATGCATTTAAAAGGAGAATGTAGATATTTTAGAAGATGAACAAAATGTAGAGGACTTTTTAGAGTTGCCTACAAAGAGCCTACTGATTTCTGAGATTTACTTTTGGTCTCTGAAAGATAAATAATTCATGCTGAGTTGAATCAACACAGGGTAGATGTTTCAAATCTGGAAACTATTGTAAACTTCTACTGAGATCTGGAAGCAATGGCAAAAGTGGATCAAAATACAGACATAATCTTTCTACTGAAAATTAGATAAACTTTTTCCCTAGAGAAATGTCTCATTTCTACATTCAAAGATCTTTTACTAGCAATAAAAGATTAAGCAACTGTCTTGCCACAAAAAAATTTGACTTCATATTAATTATCATTCATATATTGAACATGATTTCTTCTCCCATTGCAGAGTAACAATTAGAATAAATTTGTGTACAAGAAAAATAAAATGTGTGATCCTTCTTATTGATAGTAGATTTGTGCTGATTTGAACATTCTTTTTTTATTCAATACGTGTTTCATGGGCAACCACTGGTCCAGTCTCTCTGATCGCCAGCCGCTCTCACAAACTTTACAACTTATATCTGTCACGTAGTCATAGAACAAAGAGAGTACATTGTGTGATCCTGAAAGGCAAAATAGGAGAAACCTGTCACATTTGCTTCAGTAAGAAGTGGCTATTACTAAGTGAACTAAACTTACATATATGTTAGGAAAAGCTCTGTTAGATCTGAAATATCAAAACGTGTGGGTTTCTATTTTATATGGTGGCTGTATGAGTTGTTACACAGAGCTGATGCCTAAAGAAAATAAACTAAATAATTATCAGTACCACCCTGGAGTCATGGCCAAGATGATTAACTAATACACTAAATAGAGTCATTTTTTACTATATTTATTCTACTAATAATAATACTCAATAATTATTCCACACAGCACTATTAATAATTCAGCAATTATTTTAGGAGGGTAGCTCCCTGGCTGGGAATCGAACCCAGGTCACAGCGTTGAGAGCGCTGAAGTCTAGCCACTACACCAGGGAACCCCAATTCAGCAATATTAAATACAATGTTCCAGGCATTAAGGTATGCCTTTGTACATGATACAGATTTAATACCTAAAATAAGGTCATGTGTTTGATATCTACTTTAAAAGTAAGAAAAGAGAGTGGTGAGAGAGGCAAGGAAAATGTTGGTTTATAATATAAGAAGTTCTGATTTGTGTTCTTAATTGCTAGACTATACCATCTCACTGAAAATGATTAGGTTTGGGGACATACATCCATTTATAGTAACAAGAAAAATCTTTGTGATTACATATAAAAAGCCCAGTCAGTCTATAGGAAGATGTGCAGTATGTTGTTATTGTAGAAGTATGTGTGTATACATTTAAGAGGGTCCTCCAAAAAGTATCCAGCCATGTCATATAACAAATAGAGGCATTTATAACTGGATTTTATGCAGACAACCCTCATATATGTGTGTACCCCCCATACATACAGTTAAATATACAGAGGCAGGAAACGAGAGTAAATTTAATTTTCTATTAAATCAATAATTTGACAAATAGCATTTGGAGATTTTTAGTAACTACTGCTTTAAATTTCAAAGTGCAAATTCCACTATGGTTGCTATGCTTTTCCCTTATTATTCTTGAGAACTCAGAGCGAAGAGATAAAAGAGGGGGGGAAAGGCAGGCTAATGTAGATGAGAAATTACTTAAGTTGCAGAAACATTGTTCATTGGCTTCTGGCGTTGAGGGAAGGGACCATATATTTATGTCACAACATAATGGCATACTGTAGGCTATTTCTATATGCATTCTCGTCCCAGACTAATTTGTCAATTGCAGGGAAATTCAACATCTTCCACATCCGGATAAATATAGATTTCTCTCGCAGTTGCCGGTAAATACATTGCAGCTGTCCTATGGCAGGCAGCAGATAGATGGAGGCGTTAAGGTGACTTTCTTGCTGAATGTAATGTAGTAAAACCAGGCTCTGTGGAGCGTGTTTTTGGAATGTGTTAGAAAATGAGACCAGTTGTCGCACCATCAGCATGATAATTCTTGCTTAGGCGAGTGTGGTTTCCTCACTTATGGGAAGGTCATTAAGACCCCTGATGTCTCAATCCAGAATAATGTGCTGAACAAGTCAGGTCCTGGCATCAATAACTGGGTGGTTTAATTAGCTATCTGTCTCGAGTCCCTTTGCCACAAGATGGGAGATAGAAATAAATAAATACCACAAACTTTGATCCATTGTCATAGTGAACAGTGGCCAGTCATCTCAAAAATAAAAATAGAGGAATCAGGTCAGACATAGGTGAATCTTTTGAAAAATAAAAAGGAAAAAAGTGTTGACTTCTGTATAAGGGGCCTTGCATGCTTTATTCAAATAAAAAGTATAGCACTATAAAATAAATTAATTTGGGGAGGCTCAAAGATGACAAAAACAGAATTTGAAAGAAAAATAATGCATATAGTAGTACGGTGGATCTCAGCCTATGAAACCGGGACTGGCAGCATCAGCGATATTTCAGAACATGTAAGAATGCATATTTTCAAGTCCCAGTCCAAATGTACTGAATATTAAACCCTGAGGATGGGGCCCAGCAGTCTGTAGTATGACAAGCTGTCCAGGTGATTCTCTATGACAATCACCAGTAAAGTTACATTCACTAAAGTTTGTGAAAGTAGAGTAAGACTTTGGATTCACTAGAAAGAAACAACTCAGAAGATCTTTGGTGGGAACTGCTGACCCCAGACTCTGTTATTTATAGACATTATTATCCCTGATCTAGATTTTTATGTTAAACAACTTTTTTTCTATGTATTGAATATATTGGGGGTGGGGGAAGCCTTCTATGTACTGAGAAAATACTCTTCTAATTACTCAGAGTGATTTCAGGACATCTTTACTGATCTCAACTGTCTCAGATTTGTGAAAGCTGTTCTGGTGATCCATACAAGTATGTAAAATACCCAACAAACAACCTTTCTAACACAGCACCACGGAGAGAAGGGCTAAGAGACCTGGAAAAGGTGAGCAGTGTTTGGTGGAATAATTCTAATAGACTTGAATTCAATAAAGACTGGTTAAAGGGTAACTGTGAATATGTCAGTGAAGTTGGTGATATGGAAAATACATGTATAAACCATGACTCTTGATCTCAAATTGCTTATTAACTTAGGGAAAATTTTGGAAAATACATATTTTCTAGCTTGTATTGGCATACCTATCAATTATTCAGGCTTTCATTTTATACTGGGAATTTCTAAAATTAGAACTCAAATTATTTTAGATACCCACCTGATTGATCTCTGATCCCTCGTGAATACAACTTTGGGACTTTCTCTTGGTCATGTACTCGTTGTTGACCTGCAGAATTTAGTGGTAAATAGTAACTCTGTAGTCATCTTAGTATCCAACAGCAAAACAGGTTATTCATTCTCAACCTCATATTTCAAATTCAAGGTTTTTGGAATGACATTTAAAAGCATCAAATAGAAATCTGTTCCTTATAGGAGTGAAAAAATTGAGTTTCGCCTGAGGAGATAAAACATTCCATACCTTATATAAAAAGCAGGAGATAGTAAGGAGACCTGGAAGTGGAAATAAAATACTAAACGTTCTAAAGTAGCAATGAACATCTTTTCAAAAGGGAAAATAAAGCAGATAATTCCAGTGCAAAATAACTGGCAAAGACTTACAATGGTGGGGACAATGGGGCTGAAATAGAAAATTAAGTCCAAGGGAATAAATTGGAACACAAATGTAGTCATACGTACCTGGAAAATAAACATAGTTCATGAGAAGGTGACATCGAAACTTAAATAAAATGTCTCCTGATGAGTTGATTTAAACTCTGGTAATGAATAGAAATAATTAATTAGAACAACTCTAGTCTAAATGTGGAATCCAATAAGAAAAGCTGGGAATTAAACATTTTTGGTGAAATACATATTCAAGGGTCAATCAAGCCTGACGACTTGTGCTTTAATGAATGCATGAAAAACTTTGGAGTTGAAATGAGGTCCACTACTGTTTCGGGGGGACCAAGAAGGCTGAGAAAGTATATCGGTGGAGAGAAGAAAGTTGGGCTCTACATTATACAAATGAAAATCTGTGGTGTTTATTATAGATCTGTAACTAGTTTAATTAGTTACACATTTCAATTTACAACATGGGAAAATATTAGCAAGGGAACCATGTGCTGTCTCTAATCAATTATCTATAAATTATTCTATAAATATTCTAGAGGATTAAAGAACACTTCTGACAAATTGATTGTAAAATTCATGTGAAAGAGTTAGCATGTATAAAGAGTCAGGATGTATAACTGGTTATGACAGCATAGTGCAATGAAATAACTTCAAAATTCTATCAGTACAAAGGTATAGAAATTCTAGATAAAACAGTCAAAACTCTATTTGAATACCTGTTAATCTTGGAAACATGAAAAGGAAAGCAATATTTAGGGACCGAAACAAAGAAACAAATCAGCAAATTGAAAACCAGAGTAGAAATACATGCTTTAGTGCCTTGCTAGGTAGTGTATGGTGGAAAAAGGAAATACTTTATGTTCATGTTGTTATTATTTTAGTGTATATTGAGATTATTTGCTGTCATTTTATCGAATCTGAAATAGTGTCCCTATGCTTACGAGTGAGCAATGACTGTATCTTAATCTCCTTTTACGTTCTTAGTATTTGGTAGAACAGCTTTTCAATAAATATTTCCTGAGCAAATGAATAGACAGATGTTAGCATCTGATATTTTTATTTGTACGTAACTTTCATATGTGATTCATTACACTTGTTTAGTGTTCTCTCATCTGTGTCTGTCTTCATTTATTCATTTGTTCTTCCATTTATTCATGTAGTCAGCAAATATTTGCTAACAACGTATGATGTGCCAAGCCATCCGCTAGGAGCTCCTAGTGATGGAAACAAATCCAGCCTTGGTCTTTGTGGAAGTGTCTAGTAGCTACACTATCATGACCATCTTAAGACCTAAAGAAGTCTGTATATTATTTTTATTGTAAGCTCCTAGGAGACAGAGGCTATTATTGATTTCCATAGCTAACAAATCAAGCTCAATACTAAATATACACACAGGAATGTTTTATTAGAATAACAAATTAGCATATAATAATTTCACTGTTATCCTCTTGCTGTTATCAACATTTTTATCTTTATTTTAGAAATTTAGATATTTACTGATGGGGGAGATGGTTTAACTTTGAAATATGTTATCCAAAAAAAAAAAAAGTGAAAGAAACAAAAGTGAGATAAGTGTCCCAGATGGTTTAATTGTCTTGGTAGGGTAACACCTAGTATAGATCAAACATATCTCAAGGGTTTTTCTAGGTTAGTAATAATATATAAGTATATTAATAACAATAATGTTACACTTATTGAGCATCTACAGTTTTATGTTGTAAGTCTATGTGCTTTCCACGTGTTTTCTCGATACTATTACATACTGTTAGTAGTAGCACAGATGGCCATGTGTCCTGGATTTCCTTGAACAACCCAAGTTTAGCATTCTCTACCATTCAGAAGCATCTCTGTTTGGAAAATAAATTACATGGTTACCCTAGTTAATATCCGTTTTTCAGCATAGAATCTAAACGGCATAGAGGTTAAATAATTTCCCGAGGTTACACAGGTAATAATTGGAAAGCTGTGAATTTATGATTGAATGGTGCATATTCATAACCTACACAGAGGGGCTGAACACAAAGAAGGAGACATGGTACCTGACCTTCTGCATTTATTAATTAAATCGTGCTATGTCTGTGCATAGGTATGGCACATGCAATTCTAGACATAAATAGTAAGGAAGCCATTCAACTCAGAAATGAAATACAGCACTCTTTAAACCACATTTTAAATTCTATGTTTAAGGCATTAGCACCTGTATATGAAGATTACAATTCTCTCAGTTCTCAGAGGATACATTCTTTCAGTAAATCTTAGAAATAGATGACAGTGTAAGAGAAGGGTAGGACTATCACACGGAAAGGACTCTAATGGTCACCTGGAGTTTAGTGAAACAAGACAGAAGCCTTCTTACCTGAACAAAGTTGCAGGATCAGGACGCGACTAGCAGTACAATCGACGTGTTGCTGAAAGTACTTGTGTTGATTTAGAGTCTTGTACCATCTTCTGCCTAAAATAAGGTTTGGTTCTAAAGATGTGGCCTGAGGGCACCTGTAGATAAGGATTAATTGGCTCCAGCTCAGTTGAGAGGATGCCCTCAGAGGTTGGGGATTAGGCAGGGCCTGGCATGCCCCAGCTGAACGTGATAGCTTTTTTCTCCAAATTCCTGTCAAGGTCCCCACCTGTGACAATACTGTGGAGCTTTGCATTAATTTTCTTAGAAACTTACATGCACAAAAGTAACAAAGTCCTTTCAGTTTTGTATTTCCAATTGGAATCCAACCAACCCAAAGTTACAGAAAGAGTACAAAGAATTCTGGTGCACCCTTTTAGACTGTTTTCCCAAATGCTAACATTTTTTTTAAACCACAGGACAACGATCAAAGCCAAAAAGATTAATATTGATCCAATACTGTTAACTAAGGTCCATATAATTAGATGTCCCCAATTGTTCCAAAAACGTCCTATTGATGGTCTAAGTCTAAGATCTTATGTTGGTTACATATTGCATTTAGTTGTCATCACCTTAGTCTCTTCCAATTTGTGACATTTCTTCAGTTTCATCTTTATGACATTTCACATTTGAAGAGTAGTGAAAATATATTTTCTTAAATATCACTCAATTTTCACTTGTCTGAGGTTTTCTGATCATAAAAATTATGCTATATTTATCTTGGCAATGATGCCTGAAGATGTAATGTTTACTCTTTCTCATTGTTTCATAGTTCAGTGGTGCTTAATATCAATTTGTCCTTTGCTGGATATTTACCTCAACCACTGGGTTAAGGTGGAATCTACCAGGTTTCTCTTCTGTGAAGTTATTTTCCCATTGTAATAAATACAAAGTTATGTGAAGAAATGCTTCGAAACTGTGTAAATATTTGTTTCCTATTTAGCTTCTGCCCACTAATTTTAGCATCTATTGATGATTCTAAATCATGTATTTGAAATCATCACTATTGATGATATGTGTTTAGCAAATAGTCATTTTCTATTTACATCATTGTTTCTACATTTGCTAATCAGAATTCTACTGTAAGGAAACAGTCATTTATTCGTTTATCTATCTATCAATTTATTTATATATAATACATACTTAACAGAATTTAAGAATATTTCTATTTTTCTAAGGATTATATCAATATTGATTACCATCAATATTTATTTTCAGTATTCATTCTGCTCAGATTTGGTTATTAAAAATTTATTAAATCTGGCTTCTATGTCCCTTTTATATAATCTTATTATTTCTGAATGTTTTTTAGCACTACAAGTTATCAAAAAACTAATTTTAAAATGTACTTTTTCAAATTTTATAATAAAATCACTGATCATTATAAACATAATACACATGAGTTGTGTCTACATAAATAAAAAATATCTGGCTAAAGAAAAGAAATTAATTGATTTATTTTTGTACTTATTTCACATGTTTGGACATTGTCTACATAGAAAGTTCTAGATTAATGTCACTTACTAATTAAAATCGATAATTGAAAATAAAATTATGTTGTATCAAAAATATATATAATACGTTTTTATGCTTATTTAACTCTTCTCAAATCATTATACCTTAAAAGTATTTTTAAACCAAAGGTTAGTATACTCGCATATACCCGAAATAATATTTACACAGAGAGGGTGCTTAACAGGGCCTGCAAATTTATGTCAAAAGTAGTAAATAGACATGTTACTGCTTGCCAACTACACTGACTAGATACATATCATTTGTTTACTGAGTCTCTCTGTATCATTTTTTCCATTGAGTTATTGATGAGCTTGTAACTCAAGAGTGGTAGAGCAAAACAAAGTTAGAAAATCATGATGAAAGGTCATCAATAACTTTGTGAATGTATTCACAGCCTGCCAATTGAATATATTGTTTATGCAACACTGATTTTAATATATATTATGTCATCACGTGGGATCTTTGGAGATTTATTTCACTTGACTGGGAGGAAACAACATGGTTTCCAACCGTGTAGGTGTTCGGCAATTCTACTGCAAAACACAATTACCAACTGCACACAGAATAACTTTACCCCCCAATCCTAAACCTTTTTCTTCTATCATACCATTGAGTTTTCTAGAACATTTATAGTGTTTGTGTTATGGTGTGGGCATGTGTGTGTGTGTGTGTGTGCGTGTGTGCGTATAAACTGGAAACAAATATAGGATTATCAACTTTTACTTTTACAGCAAGGATTATTTTGGAAACAACTACTCTTATCTATCACAATTATTCTACAAAAAAAATATTTTAGCATAAACATGTAGGAAGAATATTATCTCAGAATCCTGAACTCCCCTTTAAATTCAGTATTTTCAGCTTCAGGACAAACCCACTTTATTGCTCTTAATTTTTCCATTTCAACATGGACTGCTAAACACAAAACGTGAAGTATTTTTGATAGCAATCACAACACTAGCAATTATATATAAGCAATATATAATCACAATGGGTTTGCTACTACTAAATGATTAACCCTTCAGAGAATAGCTGGATGGCTCATTATGCAGGAAGCATATCCCCTCATACACTTCTCCTTTGCTTGTGCATATACTTATATATTGGTTTTTAAATATGGGAGAGTTGTGAAGCAAACTACTACCATCACTCTAATTCTAACCCTAAAATAAGAATTATCTGTGCTGCTCCCAGGGCATGGATGCAGTCTCATATTCTCCATAGAATATTCTCTGCACCCATATCTGAGGGTGTTAATAATCTACCGTTCACTAACTCTGTCTTATCAGCTTTCTACATCCTAGTAGTTCCTCTTACTTTTCCATAACTTCAAATCTAGCTTTGGTCTCACTGTTCAGTTTTTGAATTGATTTTTCTTTTAAGTGATCTTGTTTTTGAACTTGATTTTTACCATTGTCTTTCAGGAACTCCTGGCCCCAAGTTCGACAATGCACAGCCTAGTTCTACCCTTCACTTTCTTGTCTAATTTCAGCTTCTGGGACATACTTATCAAAGCCAAAGGACTTCTAGTTCTCTGAGAATGTGTTTCACGCCTGGAAGTCTTTGCTCTGTCCTCAATTTTTTGTTTTTTAATAGCAGCCCTCGAAGAAGTAGTATTTCTGAGTAGAACTCTCTGGAAATGTAAAAATCTTGATTTCAAGTTGAGGATTATATAATATTCTAAATTTCTGGAAGCTTTAAGGACAAAGTTTTAATTTGGCATGCCTTGTTTTCCACTTGTTTCAACAATGAATACTAATAAGTGTTCCCTTTTGGAGTTATTACACATGATCCATGGTCATGAGCATTCTGCTAAGAGATAATAATGACTGACACTTGCTCTACATCCTCTCTGTTGATTTAATCTCTTCTAACTGAATCCTCCTGAGTTGACTTTTTTGGAAAGCCTACAAATTCTAGCCAACTTAGGACTTCTAAAATCACTATTGTTTGCAGCCACCAACTATTCACTCACTGCCTACTACACTTTATGTCAAAGATAATAGACACATTTGTCAACTATGGAGAGTGTCATTAACATTAAAGCAAACGAGCTATTTCTTATCTAGCTCTCATTTGTGGCAGGCAGCCAAAAGTACATGCAGTCGCCTTTTCTCTACATTCTGTTTACAAGGGGCATGACAAATGGAGCTTCACTCTAGGAGATCCTTCTCTCAGAAAATCATAGCCATCCAACTGTGTAAGCAGATGACAGTGGTTGTAGGCATTGGTTAGAGACAGACAATGACATGCCATGTCGCCTTTGAGCAAGTCAATGTCAAAGTACTTTCAGGTCCAATTGACCCAAAATCAAACTCATTTTAGATTAAAAAACAAAAGGAAATTTATGATTGATAAAACTGAAAAATATAAGTATTAGAGTAGCTCTAATTTCAGGTATAGCTAGAATCAGAGTTCAAATGATGTGATCAGCACTTGTTTTTTTCTTGGTTATAAGTTGTGTCAGCTGTATTGGTTCATTTTGAGACCACCCTGTTAATTTTGCAAACTTAGTTTCAAAACCATGTTCCAGTGGCTTGGATTTGATTGCCTACTTTGTCTAAGAACTGGAGATACCGGAATATGATGAAGTGACTAGCCAGGCTTGATTCAAGTTCCCTACCTTTGGAGCCAGAAATAAAACCTCACCTAAACACATGGACTAAAAGTGAGAAGGGTCTCATTTTCCTGAGGAGATTATATATATTAATTCAGAGTAGCATGGGTGGATGCAGATGGCATAAACAACAGATGTCCAGAAAGAAGTCGAATAATCAGGTAGACTGATACATTAAGCATCAGCTATGAAAAGGGATATGCCAGGAAAAATTAAAGTTCAAACAGTGAATATGTTCCCTGGGAATTAATTATCTGATCCCCCCACCCCAAAAGACTATCATTAAAGTATTATTACTCTTCTGCCTTTTTTATGTTTCTGGATATATATAATTTCTAGGAAAAAATTAAATTTGAGGTCCCATGTTCTTATTAGTTTGCATCAGTGGAGAATGATTAGTATGGAAGAACAGATAGATTTATGACTTTCAGCAAGACCATATGTGAGAAATAAACCCTGTTCTTGGAAAATTCAAAATTAATTTGAAAAACTGTTTTGAAATTATTAAAATTTATTTTTGTGAATTTCATGCTCAGATATGCCCACTCAATTTCTTCTTAAATCTTCTTTGCAAGAATCTGACCTTGCCAGTTATTCATTCTATATATTCATTTTAATGTTATTATTTGTGAGACACAAAGCCAGATACTATTTGAGATACAGTGTATAAAATATGATCTTTGCCTTCTAGATGTTTAAAATTTAATTAAAATTTCAGTGCAGTCAAAAGACCAACCAATAAAAAAATCAACAGATGCTTAGAAATGCTCTTTGTCTCTCTTTAGAACTTTCTTATGTGAGCTAATTTGATGCCTATGAAGGGCTGATATAAAATTAAATGATTTCAGCATTCCATTTAGAATTTACAAACCATGTAAGCAACCCTCACACAACCTCCACACCAGAGAAAATTGCATAGTCCATGAGAATGGTCAAGGAGCTTAGACATGAAATAGAATAAAATTTAGGAGTATGAATAATTAGCCTGCCAAATCACAAATGCTTTCAACACAGGGTATGCCTTACTAGTCTCCATAGTAAAGAGGTTAATGAGTAAATTATGTTCTTTCTTTTCCAACTTACTTTTTGGATCTTTATTCTATTTAAAAATTTCCCTAATGAGCATATTGTGCTTGTCAGAAGTTGACTTCATCACTAAAACTTTCATGTTCATATCATTCACTTTCATCCCCAGTCTTAAACTTCTACACACTCCCAGTAATTACTGCTCCCAGTCACACCTGTCATTAATCATCTCAGAAAAGCTCATGCAAAGTCACAACATCTGAAAGGCAGAGGAAAAAAAATAAGTAAAAGGGGAACCTCTGATGGCATTGCCTTTGTTAGCTTACTTGACTTGAATTGGCAAAATATTGAGCTTTCCCCCAAAGGACGATTATTCACTAAGCTGGGAACTCAAATAACAAAAAGGCAAGAGTCTTTGTTACAAGAATTTTATTTTCTGTGCGGATTTATACTTATATTTTGGTAACAGCTTTAAAAAGTCTTGAAGAAAGCAGGAGAAAAAATAAACCAAGTAATCCTTAAGTGTATTCTACCCAATACTTCTTGCCGGGTGAAGTTTAAAAATGTCTCAAGATTATAGTTTCTTTTTTTTTTTCTCTGACTGCCTTGAGAATTCTCTCTTTGTCTTTGAGTTTTTTATATCTTCAGTATAATGTTCCTTGGAGAGGATCTGCTGGGGTCTAGGTAGCTAGGGGTCCTACTGAATTTGGGGTTCCAGATCTTTCCATAGGTTTGGAAAGTTCTTGTCTACTGTTTGTTTGAGTAAGCTCTCTGTAGAATTCTGTTCTGCACCTCCTCCCATTCCTATTATTCTCATGTTGTTTTTTCCCATCGGGCTATCATGAGACTTCTCGGCAGAAACTCTACAAGCCAGGAGGGAGTAGAATCAAATATTCAAAACATTAAAAGAGAGAAACTACCAGCCAAGAATAATTTATCCAGCAAAATTATCCTTCAGATATGAAGGAGGAATAAAAGACCTGTTCAGACATACAGAAGCTGAGGGAATTCCCCAGCAGGAGGCCAGCATTTCATGAAATATTAAAGGAGGGTATTCAATCTGAAACAAAAAATGAAAACAAATGGGGAAGAGTTGGGACAACAAATAAATAAAAAAGGGAGAAAGTAATGGCAATAAACAATCCTCATATATCGATCCTCACCCTAAAAGTAAATAGACTGAACTCACCAATAAAAAGACTGGATTACAAAACAAAACCCATCCATATGCTGTCTCCAAGAGACACACCTCAGCCACAAGGACAAACACAGACTCTAAGTGAAAGGGTGGAAAATGATACTCCAAGTAAATGGCACCCAGAGAGAAGCAGGAGTTGCCATTCTGATATCTGACAAAACAGACTTCAGGATAAAAAAGGTAACAAGAGACAAAAATGGACATTTCAGAGTGACAGAATGGACAATACAACAAGAAGAAGACATGAAACTCATTAGTATATATGCTCCCGATCAGAAAGCACCAAAATTTACAAAGCAACTACCAACAGATCTAAAAAGGGAAACCAACAAAAACACAATTATATTGTAATAAGGAACCTGATCACCCTTTTAACAACCACGAACAGATCATCCAAACAGAAAATAAATAAGGAAATATGAGCTTTCAATGATACATTGTAGCAAGTGGATATAATTGACATTTATGGGACACTTCATCCATAACACAAGACTATACATTCTTTTCTGGTGCACATGAAACATTCTCAAGGACAGACCATATGCTGAGACACAAAACTAGCCTCAGCCAATTCAGGAAGATTAAAATAATACCAAGCATATTCTCAGAACACAAAGCTTTGAAATTACAGATCAACTGCAGAAAGAAAGCAGAAAAATATCATATATACATGGAGATTAAACAACATGTCCTTAAAAAGTGACTGGATCAAAAAAGAAATAAAAGAGATTAAAAAATATATAGAAACTAATGACAATTAGAATACAATGTATGAAAATTATTGGGATGTAACAAAAGCAGTAATAAGAGGGAAATTTATATCATTACAGACCTATCTTAAGAAATAAAAAAAATTGCAAGTAAACATCCTAACATCCCATCTTAAAGAGCTAGAAAAAGAAAAACAGAAAAAGAAAATACCAAATAATATTTTCTGGCCACTAATCCCTTTTGTTGTGTATTTCAGAAATTGAGATGTATTTATAAAACAAAAACAAAAAACGAAACAAAATAAAACTGAACAAACACTCTAATCTCAAAACCCTGAGCAAGTATTTATGAGGTTGGACAATTAATTTTACAAACTCATCCTAGAAAAAGTCTCACATACATCATTGCTGAATATCACTATGGTCACCTTCAAAGTACTCCTCTTGGGAAGCTGTGCACAAATGCCAGCACTTAGTCCATCCTTCAAAGCAATTTTGGAACTCTTTTTCTGAAATGACCGTCAGAGCTGCCATCGTACACAAAATCTGACAACTAAGTTCATGCACTTATGTTGGCAGCACCGTACAAACAACTCAGTAAGGTGTTATATAACTTTGGCAACAGAGGTATTTGTGCAGTGCTTCCAACATAAGCACATGGTGGCGAGTTCATGAAATTAACTGTCAGATTTTGCATAAGATGACAGCTCTAATGGCCATTCCAAAACAGGAGTTCCAAAATTGCTTTGAAGGGTGGACTAGGCACTGGCATCGGTGCACAGCTTCCCAATGGGGGTACTTCGCAGGTAGCCATAGTGATATTCAGCAAAGAGGTACGCAGCACTTTTTCTAGGACGAGTTGTCAAAATTAATTGTCCAACTTATATATACACTGCCTAGAAAAAATCCCTCCATAAATGCCTTTAATTTTAATATTACACAGCTGGATACTTTCCAGACTCTGTGTGTGTGTGTGTGTGTGTGTGTGTGTGTGTGTGTGTGTCTGACAATTAAGTTCACAAACTTATTCTAGAAAAAGTGAATAAGTGCTGCATACCTCAGTGCTGAATATCATTATAGTCACCTGCTAAGTGTTTCCCTTGGGAAGCTCTGACCAGACACCAGCGCCTAGTCCACCTTTCAAAGTAATTTTGAATTGTTTTTCTGGAATAGCTATCAGAACTGTTGTCCCATGATCCTTGATTTCCTGAATGTCATCAAAATGTCTTCCTTTCAATGTTTCCTTTATCTTCAGGTAAGGAAAAAAGTCACTGGGGGGCCAGATCAGGTGAGTAGGGAGGGTGCTTCAATACAGTTAGTTGTGTACTGGCTAACAACTCCCTCACAGACAGGGCCGTGTGAGCTGGTGCATTGTCGTGATGCAAGAGCCATGAGTTGTTGGAGAAAAGTTCAGGTCATTTTAGTCTAACGTTTTCTTGCAGCCTTTTCAGTACCTCCAAACAGTAAACCTGGTTGACTGTCCAGTTGGCACAAATTCATAATGAACAATCCCTCTGATATAAAAAAGTTTAGCAACATTGTTTCAACTCTTGAGTTGGACTGACAGAACTATTTTGATCATGGAGAATTGGCTGACTTCCATTGATACCTAGACGCTTTATTTCAGAGTTGTATTGATACACCCATGTTTCATTACCAATGATAACACAGTTGAAAACATCATTTTGCATCTCCAGAAAGTCTTAGCAAACTTTGATCTCCTTTGCTTTTGTTCATCAATGAGCTTCTTTGGGACCATTTTTGCTCACACCTTTCTCATGCCAAGGTTTTCAGTTAAGATTTTCCTAATTGTTTTTCTATTGATATTTACTTGGTCTGCTATTCTTCTCACAGCCAACCAATGATTTTGACCAATAACTTGACAAATTTTTGCAATATTTTAATCAGTTCTGCTTGTTACTGGCCACTCTGTTCTCTCTTCATCAGTGACACTTTCTCTCCTCTCAGAAAAATGTTTAATCCATTGGTACACTGTCATTTTCTTTATGGTGTTATCCCTATAAACTTGGACTAATGTGTCCCTGATTTCACTTCCACTCTTGCCAAGTTTAACAAGAAATTTGATGTTTGTTTGTTGTTCTAATTAAAGCTCTGACAGTCTCACAATGGCACACAAAAACACGCAACAATAATGAACACCACTCAGCAAGACACCTCCGCATGTCCACATAAACACAGCTGTGAGACACAGATACACCAAGGTTATTAAACCTTCTTAAGTTGTTTGTACAGTGCTGCCAATGTAAGTGCAGGGTGGCAATTTCATGAAATTAATTGTCAGACCTTGTGTGTGTGTGTGTGTGTGTGTGTGTTAGCGTGTGTGTGTTAGCATGTGTTAGCGTGTGTGTGTGTGTGTGTATATTCATGAGGTTTCTGATTAAATCACATAATACTGGGATAGTGTTTGATAAGTATATTTCTATTTCTTGAAACATAGATCAATTGTTTTCAATGGTTTTTAGACCTAATTCCTGACTATAGCTGAATGATAGTGAATATTTTAGCTAAAAATAAGACCCTCTGATGATTGTTGCTATTTTGGGGATATGCAGGACTCATGAAATTCTTGTTGAATTAAATCTCTTTTCAATAAAATTATACACGTATCTGTCCTCCTCAACCTTTGTGTTTGGCAACAGTTTTAAATTTCCCCTTACCTTACATCATGTAATACAAATATGTCTTTTTAAACTTATCTGATTAAAATTTAAATTTGTTTCATGTTTTCTTGTGATACTTTTTATTAAGTCCTTAAGTCATGTGATTTCTAATATTGCTAGAAATATTGCTCCGTCAAAATAATGTAATATAAAAAAGCATAAAAGTATACATATGAAACAGTTGGTGTAGTAATCATATAAAACTTATATCAGGGTTCTTCTGAAACTTAGTATGAATTAAAGCTCTGTGGTGCTCAGCTGTTAGCCTCCTGTGCCTATATCAGTATTCATCTGGCACATATTAGTCACATGTATACTGTTGTATTATGGCATATTGGTTTCACAAATGAATCATTTCTATCCCAGCCTCCTTCACTGCATTAAATGTAACCACTATGTACCCAGTTGCTTAAATCTGAAATGTGAGACTTGACCTTGACTCTACTTTTTCTCACTTCCCCACATCTGGCATATCAACAGACTGGCTGTTCATTTATTCAGGGTCCCCAAAGGAAACAGAATTTATCTCAAAAGGTTCAAATAAAAAGACTTCAATAAAGGAACTACTTAGAGAGATGTGAGAAGGATTATGGAACAAACGAGAAATGATGAGACAACCAGGGAAAAAACAACAGCGGGAAGCCATTAATTCCCTAGGGACCAAGGGGAGAAAGGTGGAAAAGACTGTTCTTAGAGTCAGAAAGCCCTGGAAGGTGGAGTAGAGCTCACGTTGGGGAAACCATAGTCATGGAGAAATGCCCGTATTCTCAGCCTGAAGGAGGGACTGTGTGGGGAAAAGAAATGCCTTTGCTTTTTCAATTTTCCTCCAGCATCTACTGTGGGCCAAACCCAACTGGAAGGCACCTGGAGAGAGCATGAGTGAGTCAGGCAGGATGATCAGTCTCTTAACTTCAGCATAGAGCAAAAAAGAATGAAAAAGTTTTGGAGTCTACAGGATGAATGGAAAATAAACAGCATGTTGTACCTTAAACATACATCCAGCGTTAGTTCTCTTCATCTCACTGAAGCTTCCCTACTCTAAGCCACCACCTTTCACCTGGCCCAGTTGAGCTGTGTCTCAGCTACTCATTCCATAACGATGTGTGCCTGTTTCCCAACCTGGGAGCCTCTTTTCACCAATGAAATTGTAAACTTGTCCTGCTGAAAGCTCTTCAATAGCTCTCCATCACACTTAGAGTAAAACTCAAATTCCTGCCTTACGGTGGGCACAGGCATAGGGTTGAAAGGAGACAAAGTGGCAGGATGCCGTGTTCTAATTCTGAGGCTCCTGTGGTGCTGATTGCAGCTGCAGCACACCCCTGCTCACCTAAATAGTTCTTGTCTATTTATTTACACTGCGATGAAAGCATTGAAGATCAGATATTCTCTTGACTTGATGGGGGTGAAAATAATCAAATACCTTTGATTATTTAAGTGTTTTATTAAGGTTTATGATGACAGTTTACCTTTTCTTTTTCTGTCCATCTATCCTCCCTGCCCTACTACCCACCCCCTCCACACACACATCCTCTATTTTCAAGTATCGCGGGGCCCAGTAAAAGGATAGTAGATAAGTTTTTCAGGATTTTTCATAAGATTATAAAAATGTGAGATTTGAAATATCATTGAGTAAGCCTTGGCCCAACTCTTTATGTATGAGAAAAAAATAAGGCTCAGCAATATAAATGGATTGGTTTCATGTCAATAGAGCTAGATAATAGCAAAATCTTTTTTAGAATCCAATTTATGCAGCTCCTAAGTTAAGTGTTTTAATAATAACATGGGTTTTCTTCATACTTTAAAAGATAGTTCTTGTATCTATGCTATTTAGAACATATAATGTAGTATGTTTTCAACACAATGTTTATTTGAGTTCTTTAGTGCTTGTTCAACAAGTATTATAATAAATAAAATACTTCTTCTCTTTTGATTTTATCAAATACATCACAAATTAAAATAAATTGTTTGGTCACCAGACATACAATCCTGACCATCACTACGTACTGTTTGGCTAAGTCAGCTATTACGTAAGTCACTGCTGTGGCAGCTAATAACCCACCTCTAGGTTTCAGAACCATCATGGCCACGTGCACTGAAGCTTCCCATAGCAATCAGCCTATTAGAGTCTAGTGTCGCTACAATGAGTTTTTCCCAATGTCAGTGCAAATTTTGTCTTTAATTTTATTGTTGTTTGTCATGGTGGATGCATATGTATTAACAATAGTGGACAAGACTGAAGCTGCCAGTGCTTTCTTACAGAAAACTAAATACCTAGCAGAGATCATGCTATTGAAAAATCCTCCCTTATCAATGAACAACTTTATAAGTCAGTTTTATTTTGTGTGAAGACATTCTTGTGATTTATTTAAACTTTCTACAATACATTCAGAGCAATGGAATTATTTTTAGAATATAATAAAATACTGATTTCTGATAATTAACACACTCAACTAGGGTTGTTTGCCCTTTTTAAATGTTTTGCTTTTTTTCTCTTTTTAGTGGTAACTCTTCTTTTTTATTCTATATTACATTATGCCTTGAGTTGCCATGCAATGCTTTCTATTTTCATCTACAACTTTTAATGGAACAAGCACTTACTGATTATCTATTATGTACCAATCACTGCATTAAGACACAGAAACATAAAGATAAATAGATCATTGTTCATGTACCCGAAGAACTAATATAACAAAAAATTAGGATAATATTATGAAAGATGAGTGTTATAAATTTATTTATTTCTTCAACCATAATTTCTTAAGCAACACATGCTAAATACTGCCAGCTTCTAGGAATGCAAAGGTGAATAGAATATAATCTGTCTTTAATGACCTTGTTATCTATTGGGACAACAGACACACAATGAGTTTAATATCATGTATTATGAGTATGCGTAAGGATAGAGATGTGCAAATGTGATTATGGATGCACAGAGAAGGAGAAACTATTTCAGATTTGGAGGGTCTGGGAAACCTTCCTGAATGAGTTGTGATCTAGGTGGCAGAACTCAAGTTATAAAGTGAGAAACTAATGAATGTGGTATTCTACTAGCAGTTATGGTCAACTTACTGTAAAATGTAATACAAACAGTAGTAATAGATACGATTAGAGAGTTAAGCAGTCCAGATTTTGAAGGACTTTGAGTGTCATATCAGTGATTGATAATTGTCCTTTGATCAGAAAAGAAAAATAAAATTGTTTTATACTTCCTTTTCTTTCACCAAATTTCTTACTGTTGCCCTTCAAATATTTCCACTGCAGATCATGGAACAAAATAACTTGCATCCTTAGTCTATTTTCAAATGTCCCATGCACTACATTTTTAACTAAATTCCAGCTCTTTCCCACATCATATAGCTCTAATCAGTGCTTTTAAAGGTAGTCTGCTTATTATTTCACATTGTGTGTGTTTGGGTAGAGAGATATGTGAACATTCTTCCAGCTCTCCAAGACAGTTTTCACATATCTGTATAAAATAAACTCCTGCTTCTCTGATCTATCTATACTTATCTCTGTCATTTTCTAAAGACCTATTCATATCACTATAACACTCTGATACCATCCATTCTTTTGGTTTCAATTGCCACCCATATGCTAATGGCTCCCAGCACAAGTCTAGCACAACCTTCATTCTAAGTTCACATTCATATATCAAATTGCTTTTTCTTTCCAAGTTTCAGATTCATATATACATACACTAGTAATTATCTCAAATGGATATTACAGATTCTCTTTCTTACATATTTTTGTTTTATGTTTATTTAATATGTATATATAATGTCTACAATGTACCATGAATTATGCAGGTCACCAAGTATATGATTACTAACAAAATAGATTTTATCCTGCCTTCCTGAAAGTTATAGTCTATGTCTAAAACCACACTCATCGTTTCCCATGCATACGTTCTTTATCTTGAAGTTTTTTCCTTATAGATCTAGACATGACACTGATTCCTTTCCCTTTTGATTCTCCTTACCCAATGCAATCACTTACAAACTCTCGCCATATAGACATGATCACTTTATGATTTCTTAACATTTTATTCATACTTTCTACCATTCTCCTCATTCAGTCTACTGTCATCATTGATTTTTAATGCAGCTCGCTACCTTGTACTAAGTATATTTAATGTCTAATATATTAGCAAAATGGTATATTCAAATGCAAATATAGTTATAATAGAAATGAGGATTCAGACAAGCTGGCAGAGTAGGTAAACAATGTGCTTACCAACCCTCAGGATCACTTCAATTACAGCTACACTATAGAAAAACCACCATCAAGAATTTTCTGAAGTCAAGGTGAACCAAAGCCCTACAACTAAGGATATGGAGAAGAAACCACCTTGAGAATGGTAGTAGGGGCAAAGACACAGAATGAGCTGGTCCTGTACCCCCATGTGATCATTAAAAACCTGGAGAGATATCTCAGCTGTGGAAGACACCCCTAGAGGAGTGAGAGGTCTCAGCCCAGGGTTCCAGTGCTGCAGAGAGAAGTCCCCATAACTTCTGGCTGTGAAAACCAGCAGAGATTGTGGTTGAGTGAGATAGAGGGCAGCTGGAGTCCCAGGTGCTCCTCTTAAAGGGCCCACTCATGGACGTACTCACTGACAGACTCATTCTGAGCTCCAGTGCTAGGGCAGTGGCTTGGAAGTTGCCAGAGACATAAGGTAAAAAACCAAATTGTCTGGCTTCAGGATGAGGGCTAGAAGGGCAGTTTTCTCCCAGATGGAGAAGCTGGTGAAAGCCATTATTTTTTTTGTTCAGCCTTCTCTGTTCTCCGCATGCAGGCATAAGCAGCTGCTGTGTCAGAGTCTCAATCGACCTGGCTAACACCATTCGCTTGCCTTAATAACCTGAGACCTCTCCCTACCCAAATTTAAGTCTCACCCAAGCAGCTTCCAGTGGTTTTTCCAAATAACCAGGCTGTCTTGGCTCATGCTGTGGACTTCCCTAAAATATCTCATAGGTTCACAAAACCCAAACAAGCAGCATCAGGCTTTAGTGTGTCCCAAACCTCTGGCTGAGCAGCCCAAAGTCTGGCATGAATGGCAGTCAGTCTCAGTTCATGGCTTGGACTCTTGGGGTACCTCTAAGACCAGCACAGGCAGTAGCCATCTACAACTATTGCTGTGGCTCATGCCAGGTGGCCCTGGGCTGTGACTAAACTTGGCTTGGTGGGGCCCCTTTTAAAAGGCCCTGGGGCTGGCATCTCCAGAGTCAGTGCCAGCTTCAGACCCAGATGGAACATGACCTAGCCACCTCCAGGGACAATGTAAGAGCCTGCTAAAGTGAATCCTGCTTTATAGGGTCAGCCCCTACACAGTAGTTCCTCCACAGTGTTCAGGGCCAGTCCTTACAACCAATCAGCCTGAGGGGAAATAACTCCCATTTATGCATAATTAGTAGCCCAGGCTCAACTATAGCAGGATTGAATACACAGCCCACACAAGGGACACAGCTCAGGTGACCAGGGAGACTGCTCTACTGGGCCCCATATGACAACTAGTACATAAGACTCTTCTACTAAGCCCAGAAGACATAGCAGCTCAACTTAATACATAGAAACAGTCAGCGGGAGGCAGCCAAAATAGGGAGACAAAGAAACATGTCCCAAGTGAATGAACAGAACAAAACTCCAGAAAAAGAACTAAACAAAATGCAGAAAACAATCTACCAGATGGAGAGTTCAGAACACTGGTTTTTAAGGATGTTCAGTGATCTCAGTGAGAACTTCCAAAAAG
This sequence comes from Lyroderma lyra, assembly GCA_004026885.1. Lineage (NCBI taxonomy): Eukaryota > Metazoa > Chordata > Mammalia > Chiroptera > Megadermatidae > Lyroderma > Lyroderma lyra. The sequence continues at coordinate 39,474 of PVJL010000402.1, read as the reverse complement.
AGATAGAAAACATAAAAATGGAGATAGAAAAAAGAAAGGAATCAATCAGGAAAGAAGAATACAATAACTGAAATGAAGACTGTATTAGAGGAAATCAATAGTAGATTAGAAGGAGCTAAGAATTTAATCAGTGATTTGAAATTTAAGATAGTAGAAAATGCCTAGTCAGATCAGCCAAAAAAACAAACAAACAAACAAAAAAACCAACAAAAAACAAAAATGAAGAATTAGTTAAGGGGCCTCTGGGATGACATCAATCATATGCATTATAGAGATACCAGAAAAAGAAGAGTGAGAACAAAGAATTGAACACCTATTTAAAGAAATAATGACTGAAAACTTTTCTATAACCTGGTGAAAGAAATAGATATACAAACTAAAGAATCTCAGAGTCCCAAATAAGATAAACCCAAACAGGGCCACACCAAGACACATCATAATTAAAATGCCAAAATTAAAGAAAAGGAAATAATCTTAAAAGCAGCAAGAGAAAACACCTTTTCAGTTATTATTTAAAGGAATAGCAATTATTCAAGGGGCTGATCTAGTTCCAACAGAATGTGCAGCAGGTACAAAGGCAGAAGAGAGAAGAGATGACAGTGAGAACAGTGGAATGGTTGTTGTGACTCAGTTGTGAGACATGTGAAGGTGTGTATAGTTCAAAGCAAGTGTGCAGATGCACACTTGTGAATGTGTGTGCATCAGGTGCTAGGGTGGAGCTGTTACAGTGATTTGGAGTGAAATTGAAAAATTATAATGGGAACTGTTGTGAAGCATCTGAGATGCCATTGCAAGACTTTCCTATGTAATCTCTAGGCCATAGAGAGCCTTATGCTAGTTTATTAAAATCTGTCTTTAAGAAAGATGACTTGGGAGCTATTTGGAGCATGAAATATTCAGGGAAGTAAATGAAGTAAAAAGAACTGGTCAGGAATTCATATAATATAGGTAAGAGTGGAATGACCCTTAAAGAAAAGATGAGGCTTAAGACACTTAACTGTATGATTGGGACAGTTAGAGAGGTTGAAGTAATCCCAATATTTTTCACTTTGCAACATAATGGAGATTACTTTAAGTAAGCTTAAATTTGATGGTTTTATAGCATATTATGGAGTTGAGCAGAGAAATCTGGAGATAAATAAAGGAATATATTTGGGGAAATATATGCCTGAAAATCATCTGAGTACAAACACAGGAGTAGAAATGAGGATTTAGAGTGGTAGAAATGAGTAAAAGGGAAGATCTTCAAAAAGAAAGTATGAAATAAAAACAAAGCAGGACCATGGACAGAGCCCCACAGGGTGGCATTAGCATTTCAGAAATGGCTGAGGAAGATTAGCCGAAAGAGGGAGATGAGCTACCAGAGAGAAAAATGTGAAGGAGAGAGCATTTTTCACAGTAGGTACTGAGAGAATGGCCGTTTTTACCTGAGTTGTAAGCTAACAAGTTAGCCTTCCACTTTTCTATGGGTGCCAGCAGGACATGCAAGACTGTCAGTGATGAAAGGCTTTATTACTCACATCAAAAGCAGTAGCCAGATTGCCTGCCTGCTCATGTCGGTTCTCTCCTCTTCGATTCCTACTGGGTGGTGCAAGTGTGCCTACATGAACGTCTGCACACACAGGGGGCTGCATTACAGCACAGGGACACCAAACCCAGGGGAACTGACCTCTATTACAGCCTGTAAGCAAGCTTGTTTTGTTTTGTTTTGTTGGTGGGGGCGGGGGCGGATATTACCTCATCTTTTAAGGGTGCTGGCTGCAAACAGAAACTTAAGGAAAGGCCCCGGAAAGAGTGGTCAGGGTCTTGCATTCTTTGCAAGCCCAGCAAGATGTACAAAAGGCCCATGGAGGATTGTCTCAAAGTGCCAAGTGTTAAGAAGAAAGACATGGGCAGCATAGCCCATGGTACAGAAGGCAGGATGGCACTGAGAAGTTTCTAGATTTCATCATTAAACATTAGTAATCTTTTAAAGTGAATGTTTCCCTTTTGGTGTCATTTCAGTCAATGGTGACCAAATTGGAATTTATTAGCTTCCCAGCTAATAAATCCCAGGGATTTATCTTTGGGAAGTAAGAGTTCTTCTATAAATATTTAATTTCCTAGTTCAATTTTGATATATTCAAAATTGATGAAAAGATGATGCAATCACATGCTGAATTGTTTGTATAACCATCTTGTATAATCCTCTTTTCCAGTCTTTGTATATGTACCTTTGATCATCACCGATGTCCCCAGTACTGTTACTATAATTGACCTATGCTAACAAGAAAAGAACAAAGCCAGGGTTGACATGTAAAAAGCCCTGTTTACCCCAAATTTAAGTCAAATGATATTAGAGCATGCTGCGAGAAAGAAGGTTTTGCAGGATGTGTAATATGGAAATGTAATAAATCTATGCCATTAATGTAAGATTTGTTATAAAAGCACACCAAATTTGAAAGAACTGTCACATCAGTATGATATACATCTTTCCAGTATAAACTTGCATTCAGCAAAACAAAAGATTTTAAATATGTTTTATTAGTTTTGTGATGTGTTAAAAATTAAATATGTTGAATTATTAATACTTATTACATGGTTTGAACGTAATAAAAATATTTTTAGGAATCTCAGTTTTATTAGTCTCCCATGCCATGATACCTCCCACACCAATACATCCAAACACACCTAGGTAGCCACTGTCATTACATTCTCATGCATTTTTCCGGAGTTTCCTTTCTTATATAAAAGTAAATAAGAATATCCTCATATTGGTGGTAGGCAGAATTCTAAAGATGTACCACCAAGATTCCTTTTTCCTGGTCAGTTAACCAAACACTGATCTAGCTGCTGTGGGCATTTAGCAAATGTAATTGAGGTTACTAATCCACTAACCTTAAAATAAGGAAATTGTCTTTGACCATTCTAGACCTAAGGTCATGAAGTTCTTTAAAAGCAGAAGAGGAAGGCAGAAAAATAAATCAGGGAAAAGGAGGCAAGAAAATGAGGCAGAGGGGAAATCAGGGATTTGAAAAGTGAAAAAAGACACATCATCTCTAGTTAGAAGGTAAAAGTGGCCCCTAAACCTGAAAAATGCATGAGGCTTTTAGAGTTGCAAACAACTCCCAGACAAAAGCTAGCAAGGAAACAGAGAACTCCGTCTGATAATCACAGAGAACTCCATTTTTGCAAAAAATATACAGTCATACCTCGGTACTCAACTGCTTTGGAACTCGTTGAATTTGGTACTTGGAGCATTTTGACGCTATAATTTTGTTCCAGTCCTCATCGTTTGTTTGGTCCTCGACACACAAGCTAGAGCTTGTCGTACATTGTCTCGTGACTCGCTCCCCTTCCCCTTACGGGAAAAACTAGTTCGGTACTCATCATTGTCGGTACTCACCATGCCTCCCGGGACCAATTCCAGATGGATACCGAGGCACCACTATAAGGGAGCTTAAAGTGAGTTTGCCCCAAATCTGCAGAGCAGAGGCTGGAATGGCCAACAAGTGCATTTCGTCCTTGTGGGACTCTCCCAGGAGTGAGCAGCCAAGGCAACACAGATTTCTGATGTACAGAAACCATGGGAAATAAGCCAGTATTATTTTGAACCTGCAGAGTATGTAGTAATTTGTATGACCACAATAGAAAATGGATCTAATATTCTAATTTTTCACTCCTATTTATACGAATAGCACCATATTAGCACAGTTTCCTTTCTGCTTTTTTCACCAGCATTGTATCTTAGAGATGTTTGCATAACTGAATGATAAACCTTAATTTATATGATCAGGTCTGTACTGATAAATATCTTAGTCGTTTTTAATCTTTTGCTAATGTGCTGCAATAAATAACCTTGTTCAAACTTCATTCACATATGTGTTGGTATTGCTAAATCGAATGCATTTTAATTGCTATTGCTACAAGGGTTTTTCCTGCTACTCTCTACTTAGATTTTGGATTGTGTCATTTTTCTACATTCCCTACTGTTACCTACAAGGCCTCTATACTCTAACCTCTTCTCCCATATTTTTTTCCTAAAATATCAGGCTTCTGCTACATTTTTTTTCTGTTCCTCAAACATTCTAACTCCTTTCTGTCTTAAAGTCTTTGCATTAGATGTTTCCTTTGCATATTATGGAGTCCTCACTCTACTCCACATCTCTATATAACTGTGACTCCTTGCTGCTTCTGTAAGGAACAGGGTGGTATCTAGTTGTTGCAACATACCTTGATGACTGGATAAACAAATACATTTGGGAATAATGGACTCCATCACAGTGTCAGTATTGTGTATATCAATCATGTGACTTAATGGTTCAAATAACTCTTAAGAAATTATCTTTTTGATTATAGGCAAGCCTTTTGTGTTAGATTTGTGATATCGTTATATGGAGAATTTTATAAATTTCTGGTGTTCTATATATTAGTGATTTAGGTATCTGTGAACCATTGCAATTTTTATAGGATATATTTTGTTCTATCAATGGAACCTAAAAACTCATTTTAAAGGTAAAATTCACTTGTTTATATCTCATACTATAGTATAATGTTATTGGTACTTTTCAATTAACTCAAAAAATAAAGACAAGTCTTGAAAGGAATTCGTGAAATGCAAAAAGATTTGATGCAATGTTTGTTTGTTTAATTTCTTTATTAAACTTGATAGGGTGATATTGGTTAGTAAAATTATATAGCTTTCAAATATACATTTCTATAATACATCATCTATGTTTGTTACCTTGTGTGCTCACCACCCAGAGGGCCATGTTTGTTTTTATTTTTTGCAGAAAAAAAAAAGCAATTGTTTTGCTTTATCTCAAAATAGAATTTAAAAGTTTGAACTAATGTGCAGTAAAATAAGATAATATGACCATGAAAATTTTAATAAAAAGTGGTAGAGTATACTGGATATACTATAATTGCCTTTTAAAAGAAAGTCTGTTTTTTCAAAAGTTATACACACTGTCATCTATAGCACTTATTTTGTAAGGCTGTTTGATGTTTTCAGAAAAACCAATGAACATGAAAGGGTCATTGATGACATGACACATTACTACTTTTAGCCTCTGAAGGAATGACAGCAGCTGTGAAAAACGGCTAGTGTCACGAGTTCAGGATGAATCTGACAAAGGAACTTCTCGAGAGAAATATAATTTTTAAAGTACTAACCTCTTAAGAAGAAACTATGTGAGGTACAAGCAGAGGAGAATAAAGTGAAGAGATTGACTATAAAATCTGAATTTCCCACACTTCAACTTGTAGTTGTTTGAATTTTCTCAAACACACTTTCTTTTCCATTTAAAACAAAAACATGATAATAACTGGACACAAAGGTGATACGGTATGCCTTTTTCTGTCCAATAAATGCCTGTCCTCCCAGTCAATTTGACCACCAAAAGTTTGTGTTTTCTGCCCCCAACCTTCTCCCACTCCACATGTACACACACAAGTTCAAATGCCTCCATGTGGCTAATGCCACCTTTGGCTGCAAAAGATTGAATGGGAAGAAATGCATTTTCTCTCCTTCTGTAATTCCAAGGGCAAAGCAGTATAACAGGAAGGGAATTAGGCTCAGGTAGATGAGGAGGTGAAGTAGGAAGAAACCGAATAATCTTGAATATTATCTGCATACCCAGAGACCAGTAGCAGTAAAGTCAGTGTACCAGACTTAGAGAATTAAAAATTAAATTGATAAGCAAAAAACATGTCATCTTTTAAAAAGAGTTAATTCCTAAAAAAAGTTAATGTTTTTAAGATAAATAATATTTTATGAAAGAGTTGCAGGATTAAGTACATTTCATGGTGTCATATTTGATTAACTATATAACTGAGCAAGACTAGATTTTAAAGATGAATACATTGATAGTAAAACTGAGAAGCAATGATTAGACCTACGTTAGCAGCCTAATGTAATGCTAGGGTGGTAGGGTTAGACAAATGCTGATGTTGCAAAGCATTTTAGAACAGGGTTTATGAGTTCCTAGAAATTATGAGAAATATTTTTAGTTACACAGCATTTAACTATACACAAAGTAAAATGTTAAATGTAGGCAATTGCTCATATCATTTAAACCAAAACATGGGGTTGACTCAATTACCTAGGTCTTTCAGCTAACATATTTTGGGCTTAAATTATTCATATTAATTACAGCATTTCTCCATGTCTCTTTGTATTCACAGACAGTTTTGGATTCACAGAAATTGTCTGGTCTGCTTCTTGATATTTAGTCACACAGCTGTGCTCTGAGAACCCCCAAAACTTCAAAATTCTCCAGTGAAATGGTGTGAGTTGCATCTCAAATGCAATCAGAGGGGAGCCCAAGAATTGGGAGAGAGTAGGGAAAATTGTTTAGCTGGTCCTTTCGATTATTGATGATATGACAGAATAATCCAGAAAGGGACTGCCTACCTCCCACTGCAATGTGTTCTCTGATTAACTCCAGGAAGCTGATCTCAGACTGTACTTGGATTCAATAGATCACACCAGAAATATCTGCACAAAGATGATCTTATTACCAGAGAGGAAACCCATAAAGAAAATGAATATACACAATAGCTAGAAGTACATGACAAATCCTCCAGCAGGGTTGGCTTGATGGAAATCTTCAAGTCGAACATAGGCACTCCCAAGATGATCGGTGGGATATTCACGTTAAGACAGTTGCTTTACAAAAAGGTGGGGAAATAGAAAATAGAAAAATGTAAGGTGGGAAAACTGGAAACAGCCAACACGTATAAGAAATTGGTTGACGTATACTTGGAGACATATTTAGAACCATGGAGAGCATAAGCATGTTCCTGGTTATTGCTATGGTGTAGGTCGTCAGGACCTTAACCAAAGGAGAAAGGGAAAGCATTTTTATAGATTGGCAAAGGCTGTAATAAGGCATGTTCTTTGATCCTGGCAGGATTTTAATTGCCTTGCTGTTGATTGGCATGCAACTATGTTCAAATTACGGGAGAGAACATATTTTGAGAGCTATTTCAAGGATTGCTTTCTGATACACTTCACTGAGCAGCTTAGGTGGTTAGAGGCTATTTTGGACAACAGCCTAGAAATGGCTCTAAGTAGAATAAATAAGGCTGAAATTTTTTTAAAAAGTTGCTATCTCACACTATAATTACAATAACCTTCATTTAAAAATACTCTTGAGAGGTTAGGAAAGAAACAAGTAGATTACAAAGACAGCATACAAAATCTTAATTGGAAGAATATCTAAAATGCTTAGATAAATGTTTATTGTACTCAGTAGAAATGAATAGCTATAGTAGAGCTGTATTCTCCTCTGGAGTTCAAATCTCGTGTGTGTGTGTGTGTGTGTGTGTGTGTGTGTGTGTGTGTGTGTGTACAGACTCACACAAAGACACAAGGTCTGAGGAAATAAAATGAACCAAGAGTTTATACAGGTTCCTTTGTTTTCTGCAACTTTCTGCCTAAAAGACGAGCTAAGGCATGATTTGACAAGGACAGCCAAGATCGTTGTGAATTCTTGATAAAGTGCTGGTGTACTTGTGGCTTCCTGACCAGGTCCTGTGGGTCTGGGACAGGGAAATGTTGGGGGATCGGACTCACCCACAAAAGTTCTGTTTTTTCTATGTCTCCAGGGCTGAAGTTGCCTTGAGCAAGTGAATCTTTTATAGCTCATCTTGAGGGTCACAACTCAGGATTTTCTTCTTTTCTTTAGAGATATCTGCTCTTGCCTGTGGCTTTGTGTAGGCTGTGCTTAGTGATACTTGCTTTTCCTCTTCACTCCAATCTAACCGTGGCGTGCTCTGTTTCTTAACATACAAGCTGGTGGTTTAATTTTTTTAATGTTATTTGTACAGCTGTCCCAGAGAAGTGTGTAAAGTCCCCATGAACTCCACTGATTGTTTCCTTCTACTCCCCATTAGCTACAAGGGGAAGCCTGACAAAAGCTTACGATCTTATAATTCCAGCACATGGATGAAAACATGCAGCTATTTTTGCTAGTAAATTTTCTTTAACACCAAGAGGAAACTACTGGTTAAATTTTTTTTTTTTTGCAAATTTCAGTTCTGTCTGCATCACAATACACATTGAGATGAAAATGGAAAACAAAAATCAGTTATCTATCTATCTGTGGATTTCCTATTTATGATGCCAAACACCCATCTCCATAGAGAAAGCAGAACACTGAGCAACTTTTCTACTTCATCCTGAGTGTTTTCTTTAGAACCTTAAGTGGTTTTATTGGCTTCCTGTTCTCTATGACAAAAACCCTGTCTGGTCAGGACATTTCTCTAGATGCCCCAAACTCGATGCTCTGTTTATATCTCAGTGCAGTGTCTGGCCTCCCTGGATTATGTCATGCTTTCTGCCAGGATTCTCCATCACTCCATAGCATCTGCACAATGTCCCCTCGTGGATGACGGGCCTGGCTTCTCATGCTTCTCCTCAAGATCCCACTCTTTGAACTCTCATTGTCCTCCCTGCACTACAGCCATTGGGCCAATATCTCAGCCTAACCAGGAGCTCAAAGGTAAGCTGATCAGACATCGTGTTTTAAATGGGACAGAAAACAACAGTTCTGTCCCATTTCAAAGGGTACGATGGTCAGTCTAGACTCACTGGGTTAAATTCCAACTGTCAATAGGCTGACCATATGTACCATTTGAAATGAGACAGGACCATTGTTTTCTGGTCGCAAAGGCCTTGCTTCTCTGGGAAGAGGTATTTAGTATTTTATGGACACAGCTGTTTTGGGGGCAATGTGACTTGAAAAGGACAGTTGTTTCATGCCATGCAGAAACTGTCCCTGCATTCTAGAGAGAACTCTTCTGACAGTAGAATGAATAAGGGTCAAGGGCCCATCCTCAGGACATCACTGGGGGGATAATGACAATGAAAGGGAGACTAGCTCAATGCCATCAGCCTCTCCCACCCGTGACTGGGACAAAATGATGGGACTGCCCCCTCGCACAACCACCACCACTACACACATAGTTCTTTGCACTGTGTCTTGGGGCTTCTCTGCTTCACAATTGGTCCTGAGAAAACCTTTAATAAGAAGTATCCCAATGCAGTCAGTGACTGCATGTGATGATAACACTATTTTATTCAGTGATCTTTCTAAACCAGCCCATTCTGTCTAATTTCAGGGGGTTTTCAGTTCTGCTTCTCTGTAAAGTAAATGTATGTCCTCAGTAAATAGGTGTGGTAACCTGTCTCCCCAACTTCTGATGTTCAGGAGGCAGGATGTAGAACTGAGGATTCAAAAATCTTAAACTCCTCTTTTACACAGACTTGTTTCCAATCTTTACCTCTGTGGTCTTAGTATTAAGCAATCCCCTGAATGGTCCACAGCCTCAAGGATACTCCCTTTGTGTGATTCACCTTCCATTTTGCAGCTGAAATATAAATTCCATCATATAATGTCCCATCTTTAAATGGCTAAAGTTCTCCCCAGAGCTTTCAGGCAAAGATAAACATCTTAACAAATGGTTTTAAGCTTTTTCTTCTAATGTCTGTCTACTTAATTTATCTTCTGCCCCTCCCCTGGCACCTCAGTTACTTAGAACAATGAGTTCTTTTATTTCCCGAATTTCACCTCTATTCTGCTTGGAATTTTCTCTGTCATTTGTCCCCATATAATATAAACCACATACACACACATGCTCTTGCGTGTGCGCGCACACACCCCCAAACATGTGTACCTATACAGAAGCATACATGTGGTTTATCTCACTAATTCCTAATTGCCTTCAAAATGACACTTCCAAGAATCCATTTCTAATCTCACAATCCGATTTAGGCTTATCTGTTGTTACTTGTTCATTTGTTATCATGATGTTCTGTACTCAGGAACCTACTTATCAGTATTTCACAGCAGACTTTGAGTTTCTTGAGGGCAAGAGCTATGTCTTCATTGACTTCACATCCTCATGACTGGGCACAGCATCTGATGCATTGCAGACCTCATTTTTTGAATGAAATGAAGCAAGACAGAGTATTCCCCTAGCACTCCTCATCCTTGGGGGGAGGTGTGAACCCCAGTCCTGGGCCCTGGCTCACATTTAGCCAAGCTAACAGAAGAGGGCCTTTGCAGGAAAGTAAAGAGTGTTGTAATTATAATAGGAAAGAAGATGCCTTGTTATAATCTGATGATGGGCTAAAAGGCCAAAGTAAACAACTCTTGCACTGCCTCTTGGTTCAATGTGTTTATGTTTGATGTTCTGTTGTTAAGTCTTTCCTTCTGATAACTGCATCTGCCTGTCCTTTTTACAATGAAGAGCACTGACAACAGGACAAAAAATTAGGACTAAAACAATCAACATGGCAGGCAGTGGTGAGAGTTCTGAGAATGTGTTTCAAGTGTGACTTTACCTTTAGGTAGATCGGATTCCAGACAGAGTTTACGGAGAAAGGGGTGAGAGCCACTTCTAGTGTAGAGGAAGGCTGTCTGTTTTTTTTTGCTGTCAAAACAAAATGACAGATCATGTGTTTTATCACTAAAAAGAAGAGATACCAGAAACTGATATTCAAATGCCGATTTATAAATTTAACTAAAGAAACCACTTACAGGAAATGTAAAATGAATTTATTTTTAAAGTAATAGACTCAAATAATTTTTCTGTTGCCTCCAGATGCTTTTCAGATGAAGCATCTTAAATTTAAAGCAGTGGGCGTAATGCTAATCTGATAAATTTGAAATAAATACACATTTTTCCTCTGTATTTCTAGACACATTTGACACTCTGCATTGTATGTATTGTCCTGCGTTCAGATTAACAATGGAGCCCACTGCTGTAATTTTAGAGGCACACTTCACCTGAAAACATGATGAGCATTATTTAATGTGCAATTTACATATTGTTTAAAAACAAGTTTATTTTCTGTTTCCCAACTTTGTGAGCATCCTAAATTATATAGAGATTATAGATTATGCATTTTTAAGGATGAGAGAAAATTCAGAGTATGTTAAGTTAAAAGAGAATCAAGATATAAACACAATTTTATATGTGTTACAATATTAAATTTATAAATATATTAGGAAGAAAATGTGCTGTGTCAACAGTAGCTATCTCTGCTAGTGTGAATTCTTTAATTTATGAAGTTTTATAAATGGATCATTCTTATCTTTTTAATTGGAAAAAATTATTTCTCAGTTTTTAGTTTTGTTAATTTCCTGATGGTTTTCCCAGAAGTATAGACTAGAATAAATCCTTGAGAACATCTTAGCATGTCTGGGAGGCAGTGATGAGGGGGTTTTGGTTATCCAGTGATCTGCAGCACTCCTGTTAGCAGTCTGAATTAATGATATTTACTTAATCTTGCTTTTGAATGGCTACTTTTGATTACAGTTAAGAGCGCCTATTTCAGTGACAATCCCCAAACCTGTTTGATGCAATGTTTACTGACAATTACAGGCTTAGCTAAGAAGTAACAACAGGGAGTAAAGCAGTCTTTGAATAAAGTTGGCTTCAAAATGAACAACAGTAGGGGACTGATTGGCTCCGTTTTATTTAACAATTCTAAGCCTGATCTTTGACATTTTCATTACTGTGCAGAAATAGCACATTGATGCAATTCTCAGGTGGTTCACAGAGGAAAATGCTAAACATACCAGAAACATCTAAATAATTCAGAAGATCCCACAATGTTTAAAAATGAGATATACGTGAAGAAATGTTAGGATGCAACAAAGTAAAAAGCTTGGCAATATTTCCCCCCATTTTTTAGGGAACTAAAATGTATTTGTGAAAAATCAACTCTTCTGTTGCCAGAATTTTGGAGATTTATTGGAATTACGGATGTGTTGTATAGATAAGGAACTGTGCAAATGTAGTGACATAGTGGAGGCATTTTTAGTCTTGTTTTTCAATTTATTATCAGAAAGGTTTATGGAATTAGTACAAAATTTTTCCAACACCCTACCCATCAACTACAAAAACAAACAAACAGAAAAGAATTAATCAGATAAATAATGTCCAAGCAATTACGTATGCTAATAAACAACGAACTCTTTTCACTGAGCTTTCATTAGGTTTTTATCTTGCTACTTGGCTGCCCCTGGCCTATTACTTTAATTCTCCAAAAAGAATAAACATGTCACCTAGGTTATGTATGTGACAGTATTCGGGGAGTTGTAATACAAGGTCACAAAATGAAGATGCAGTGTTTCCTAAATCATCCATTGTTAAGATATTAGCAGTAACAGAGGTATGAACATTTTGGAGAATGATCTGTCAACATTGTTGAAGCCAACTTCTAAATGAGAAGTCGAGAACGTCCTTTTAATCACTGAAACCATACCCCAACCCCTGTAGTTAAATCCTCTGTGGGAAACTGAATTCCAAGTTCAAATAACAGAGTTATTACTGAACATTAAGAATTTAACTATTTGTACTTCAATAACTCATCAATTCAGCAATCTTTATTGAGCCAAAATATTTTCAATTTACAGTACAAACTGAGTTTGGTGACCTCCCAGTTCTCTTAGAACCAAGAGGTTTTAAAGGCAGTGTATCACGTCGTTATTTTTATATCTTTTTCTCTGGCCCTGGCTTGGGCACAGAGTGTGTTTGCTAAGTGGCTAAAGCATGGCAGACTTTCTGGATTCAAATTCTGGCCTGAAAATTTACTCTCCTAAGTTAATCAATGTCTCTGAGCTTTAACACTTAATCTTTAAATGAAAGGATTAGAGTTAGGCTCTTAACAACACAACTTGCAATAAGATCACCAAAATCATAGATATTGGTCTGTAATTTTCTTTTTTGTGTGTTATTTTTACCAGGCTTTGTATTAGGATAATGGTGGCCTTGTAGAATGAGTTGGGAAGTATTCTTCAACTTTTTGAAAGCGTCTAAGGAGAATAGGCATTAATTCTTCTTTGAATACTGGATAAAACTCATTGGTGAGACTGTCTGGTCCAGGACTTTTGCCTTTGGAGAGGTTATGGATAATTGTTTCAATTTATTTACTATTGATTGGTCTATTTAGATTATCCAGTTCTTGGTTCAATCTAGGTAGACTATATATTTATAGAAACTTGTCCATCCCTTCTATATCTGATGAACACAGATGTACAAATCCTAAACAAAATACTGGCAAATAGAATGCAATGCATCAAAAATATTATACACCACAATCAAATGGGATTCATCCCAGGGGCACAAAGATGGTTCAACATATGCAATACAATCAATGTGATAGACCACATAAACAAACTAAAAGATAAAGACCATATGATCATATCAATTGATGCAGAAAAAGCATTTGAGAAGGTACAACATCCATTTATGATCAAAACACTGAATAAAATAGGTATAAAAGGAGAGTATCGAAACATAATAAAGGCCATATATGACAAACCCTCAGCTAATATCATAGTGAATGGGGAAAAGCTGAAGCCTATTTTCCTAAAATCAGGAACAAGACAGGGATGCCCCCTGTCATCAGTGATATTAAATCTAGTACTGGAAGTTCTAACCAGAGCAATCAGGCAAGAGAAAGAAATAAAAGTCATCCACATTGGGAGAGAAGAAGTCAAATTGTCACTATTTGCAGATGACATGATGCTTTACATAGAAAACTCTAAAGAGTCCACCAGAAAACTATTAGAAACAATAAATGAATACAGTAAAGTTGCAGGATACAAAATCAATGTACAAAAATCAATTGCATTTTTATCTACCAACAACAAAACTTAGAAAAAAATGAGAAAAACAATATGTTTTGTGATTGCAATAAAAAGAGTAAAATACCTAGGCATAAACTTAACAAAGAACATGAAAAACTTACACAATGAAAACTGTAAGACACTATTAAAAGAAATTGAAAAGGGCAGAAAGAAATAGAAAGATACTTTGTGTTCATGGATTGGAAAAGTCAATACAGTTAAAATAGCCATATTACCCAAAGCAATTTAACACAATTCCCATAATATTCTCAAAGACATTCTTTCAAGAAATATTAATAGACAAAAACATTATCAGGTTTGTATGAAACCACAAAAGACCCTGAATCGCCAAAGCAATCCTACATGAAAAGAGTAAGCCTGGAGATATCACACTCCTTGATTTGAGTCTATACTATAAAGAGTCAATAATGAAAGCAGCTTGTTAATGGCAGGAAAACAGACACACGAACCAATGGAACAAAATTGAAAACCCATATATAAACCCACAGATATATTGACAAATGTTTTTTGACAAAGGAGTGAAAAATATGCAATGGGGAAAAAGTAAGCCTCTTCAATAAATGGTGCTGGGAAAATTGGAAAAACAGATGTAAAAAAATGAATCTGAGCTGCAAACTGTAAACATATACCAAAAGTAACTCCAAATGGGTTAAAGACCTTTACATAAGACCTGAAACAATAAACTGTATAGAAGAAAACATTAGTACTGAACTTATAGACCTTGGATTCAGGGAGGACTTTATGAACCCAACCTCAAAGGCAAGTGAAGTAAAAGCAAAAAAAAAAAAAAATATGAATGGGACTATATCAAACTAAAAAGCTTCTGCACAACAAAAGAAACCATCAACAAAGCAGAGAGACAACAACCAAATGGAAGAAAATATTTGCAAACAATGCCTGTGATGAGGGGGTAATATCTAAAATATATAAAGAATTTGTACAACTTAACAACAACAAAAAAAGCAAACAATCCAATTAAAAAGTGGGCAGAGGACCTGAACAGACACTTTACCCAAAAAGACATATAAAAGATCAATAGATATACGAAAAACTGCTCAGCTTCACTAGCTATTAGGGAAATGCAAACCAAAACCACAATGAGATCCCACCTCACACCTTTTGGAATGGCAATAACCAACAAGACAAGGAATAACAAGTGCTGGAGAGGGTGTGGAGAAAAAGGAACCCTTATACACTGCTGGTGGGAGTGCAAACTGGTACAACCACTATGGAGCACAGTGTGAAGCTTCCTCAGAAAATTGGAAATGGAGTTACCACGTGACCTGGCAATCCACCTTCTGGGTATCTACCCCCAAAATTTGAAAACCTTAGTCTGCAAAGATTTATGTACCCCAATGTTTATCACAGCACTGTTCACAGTGGCCAAGACATGGAAACAACCAAAGTGCCCTGTGACAGACGACTGGATAAAGAAGCTGTGGTACATATACACAATGGAAATTACTCAACTATGAGAAAAGATGAAATACTGCCATTTGTGACAAAATAGATGGACCTTGAGATCATCATGCTAAGCAAAACAAGTCAGGCAGAAAAAAACAAAAACCATATTATCTCACTTATGTGTAATATAAAACTGAAAGCAACAAAGAAACAAAAACTCATGGACACAGTCAACAGTTTAGTGGTTACCTGAGGGTGCGAGTGAAGGTGGGTGATGGAGGAGGGATGGGGAATAAACTATATGATGATGGAAAGAGAATTGACTCTGGGCGGTGATCATATAATGTAACACATAGACAATGTATTGTAGAATCGTACACCTGGAACGTATATAATTTGTACTAACTGATGTCACCTCAATAAATTTAACAACAATAACAAAAAAATCACCAAAATATGAGCTATTATTTTTCAAAGATTTTTATGTTTTTTTAATGAGAACATGAAAAAAGTCATTACAATTCAAGTCATTTCAATCACGACTTGTAACTTTTATTAATCTCATATTGTTTGTGTGTGTGTGCATGTGTACATATATGTGGAGAAAGAAAAATTAAATGTGTATGTGGAAAAAGGTGACAGTCCTGATCCCATGACAAGAAAACGGATTTAAAGGTGAAAGGCCACAAGTCCCTGAAGCCATCAGTCCTCCATACTGCAAGATTGAAAAGACAGACGGGTTAGAGAAGTTCATCAACTGAGAAATTGAAACACAGGATAAATCTAGTGAAATGCTGTCTCTAAATTTCAGAAATACCTCAGCTGGAACGCTCTATTCAATACCAGAGAAATTATGCATGATGGGGCTGTGTTATTACAGATTGGTGATGCATTCTGGTTGACTTCTAACCAGACAGAAAGAGGTAATCCTGATAATACAGTGTGGAGTAATCATTTAAACAAATCAGATATTTTCTTGTGTTAATGTTTATTAATTAAGATAATGCTTCTGCCTGACTGAAATTTTTTTTTCAATTTATTTGAAAACTCAATAATATGTAGTCAGCATTTTAGACCAAAGAGATAATTGGTTTTAGGGGAAATCCTATTAAATTTTAGTTAATTCTTTGGAAGTATTGAAACAGAAGAGAGAGCATAAAATAATGCCATGGATGGGTTGTATGACCCTTACTTCATTCAAAGCTGTGTTTCAAAAGGAAATCTATATATGCAATACTTTTAAACTTCAACTATAAATAGCTTTAATTACCACTAATTCTCAAAGTTGAAATAGAAAAAGAAATATGTCTATTCCTTGCCACTGGACTACTTTGAGAAGAAATCTCAAAAAACAAAATGAATTAATCAAGCTCCTATTCCCAACAGAACTCATGAAAAAGAAAAAAAAAAATCCCCAATGACCTCAAATTCTCCTGAGAATGAATAATGAAAGAATATTTAATCAAGTTTATAATGCATTCATTTTCTTCAAAGAAATAGTGGAGCTTTCTCTCAAAAACTCATAGCACTCATGTATTCATACAACTGTGCCCCACCTGAGTGAATGCTACTTAGCACCCAATGAAAACAGTGCAAACCACTTATGGTATCTCAACTTGAAATACTGAATTGGGCGGGGGGATATCAGCTTGAACCACAGAAACCGAATGGACAACTATGTTCAGTAATGCTTTGAAAGGAAGATTGAAGACAGTCAGACACATACACATACACATACACATACGTACACTCACAAAATCTTCAGAATCATCTTTTTTTTCCTTATCAAGTTTTAGAGTAGAATTTTAACACATAAAGAGGATTTCTTTCTTTCTTTTTTTTTTTTTTTTTTTTTTTGCTTTTTGGTATGTGGGTAGCTTCCTGGCTGGGAATCGAACCCAGGCCACAGCACTGACAGCACCAGCGCTGAAGCCTTAAGCCACTACACCACCAGGGAGCTCCCAAGAGGATTTCTTTTATGCAAAAGAATATGCTTATATGTATTGCTTCTTCAAAATCAGGTTGTGGCTTAGGAGTGCGCCATCTGTTCCAGTGTATTTTCATACCTTCACTGCCGTGGGTGCTTTTGAACACCCGAGCAAGGGGCAGGGGTTGAGAAGGAAAAAATACCCTACCCCGCTGAAGCGGGGTTCTGGGGGGCTCAACACCCATAAGGAGTGTGTTACCAGAGAACCGAGAAGGGCCAGGCTGCTGGTTTCTATCGCTTGTATCAACCAGTGTTAAAGAAAGCTCTGCTTTGCTCCCCCCACCAAAAACTAAAAAAAAAAAAGGAAGTGATTTTTGGTTTTCATTCAATAATAAGACTTACTTGGTCAGATTACCAGGTGTTGCTACCTTTAGAAAGTTAGGAAAAGATACGGAGTACATGAAGTGACTTCGTTGCACTGTGAGGGTAAGGAGAAGTTAGAAGAGCAGGGTGTGTCCTTGGAAAGGTACTGAACAGGATGCAAACATCCGGGGAACAGCAGAAATCATCACACACCTGGTGTGGAGAAATCATCACACACCTGGTGTGGAGATCGGATGCTATTTGTAAACCATCTGCCCCCACGCGTGGCCATGAATCAGTCCCAGTTCACACCCAGTTCTGCACCAGAAATCCTGCTACTAAAAGACTGCTTTAACTTGGTTCTGTTTCCAAAGAAACATGCAAATGTATATTATAATATAAAGAACTTAATAATTTCCTTATGCAACCATATATTGCAATATAAAGACATTAATAATAGAAAATAATATAAAGAAAATGGTTTGCAAGAGGTTTTCAATGTGAAAACTGCTTCACTCTTGTTTCACTTTTAACTCCAAATTTTCACTTCTGCACTACTAAGGGGCAGAACAAACTCCCTGACTTACCGTGAAAGCGTTTAACGACTTGCCATTCTGCGTTACCTGAAGCCATAGACAACGTAATACACGTTAAGTTGGGAAATAAGAAGGGTCTAGAAAAAGGAAGCGGTGAGTGGAAGTGGTGAGTGGGGGTTAAGAATAAAATAAAGCCAAGTTCTCAATTTAAGATTGATGGGACAAGAAAATGTTTTGAGTCAAACTATACAGCCACTCCTCACTTAACAACCTACCTGTTTAACGATGCCGTGACTTACATTCTGTTCTCCAGTGTGGGGAACCCCTTTTCTCAGTCTGTGTGAGTCTTAGGGATCCCCTTTCTCAGTTTTTGTCCTGAAGTCAGTTAGTATTCACTACACAAAGGGTTCGCAATCACCCAAGACTACGTATTTTGTTGACAAGTGTGGTGTCACATGGTATCTATTGAAAATACATACTCCATGGCGCCATGACACACCACAAGACATTCGCCTTTTAGCTTCTCACTTACCAACCAATTTGCTTAAGGAATTAGTCATAGACATGGAACTGGGTCGTTAAGTGAGGAGTGCCTGTGTTGAAATTTTCATCCCATATTCAAGGGGAATACTACACCGCTTGCTTGAATTTTTGGTTTATATAAGTTAAATGTTAAATTGTAATAATGCCTTATCATACACACAGTGCAAAGGTATTTTCGTTTGGGGCATAAAATGAAGTTCAAGAGTTTGATTTCCTCCTTGTGTCAATCTCACTAACAGTTGCTGTTGTGCCCATAAAATTTTATTTACTTTTATTCTCTACTATTTTTCTTAACTTCTGTTCTATTGTGAGTTAGAACTATCTCTTTTGCCTCTACTGATCCATGGAAACAATAATGTTTTTCAAAGGTTTTTTTCCTAAACAAAGATGCCAGTGAAACTGCTGTGTAAGCACCTTTCTCAAGCTGGTTTTTAGTTTCTTGTTGAGACTCTTAACAACAGACCTCCAATATTCTCTCTTTTTAAAGCAAAACAATGAGATTAACATCTCTGAAATAGATTTTGTTGGCTTTTTTTTTTTTGGTTTTGTAATCTGAAGTGTATTTTTTGTTATTGTTTTGTCTGATTTTTAATTTCCTTTTGCCTATATTGCTTTTCTTGTGAAGCTATTGCCTTTGGACTTTTTTTTTCTTTTTTCTTCAGTTTTTTTGAGCTCTCATAGATGAATAAAAATTATGTAGGTTTAGGCTGTATACCTTGATGTTTTCATACACATTTATGCTATAAAATGGTCACCACAATCAAGCTAACTAACGTTTCCATCACCTTACGTAGTTCTTTTCTTGGTTTTTTGAATACACATTCTCTTCTGATCATATACCAGTCTAGGTAAGGTGGGAAAGGAAGAATAATTAGCATATGTGATTGAGAATAAATACTGAGTGTAAGAGGCAACACAGGGAAACATCTTGGAAGTCACGCAGATTTCACGTGGGGAGATTGCAGGTAGTCCCGTCGTTTGAGGTCTGAGGTAGCAGATTTGGTGGAATTCTAAGATTGGAAAGGAGTTTGCAGAAAGGTGGATAAGAGGAGATGGGAAAACCATGTTCAGAATTCCACCTGGGACAGACTGATAGTAAAGAAAATTAAAGCGAGAACTACGCTCACATGTGAAATGGGACTGTTGTTGAAAGGTCATGAACAGGAGCAAAGTTCTGAACATATTTCCCTCCCTGGACTGCGCCTCAGACACTTTTTAAAAAAATTTTGTATACTAATCTTTTGTCTTCTGTGAGATTCTTTTTTATTCAAACATTTCATATGTCTATGTATTTATATATGATTTGATATACATATATCAACTTAATAAGGTATCAATACTGATTTCTTAGCGTATTTTTTAAAAATAGTTTCCTGTTTTGCCCAGCTCTCCCTTTTTTCCTACCTTCTTTCCTCACATTGGGATCCTTACACAGAACCCGTGTTAATAGTTATTCACGTTGCATAAACACACAGTTTGGGGATCATTATTATTTTAAAAAGGTATGATACAGCAATGCTATTTTTGCCTTTGCCTGCATTCAACTCCAGTGGAAATCCTTCTCATTTAACGAGCTGAGCACTAACTCTTTTTGTTTGTATGTTTGTTTGTTTGTTTGTTTCTGACTGCATTAAGCTCTATAACATCAATGTATGAAATTCACTCCACGTTTTTCTTATTAATGGGCATTCATCTTTTTTTCCCCTGTGTTTTGCACTTATCAACAGTGCTGCATTAAACACTCTTCGGGAGTATACTTCCTTACATACCTGTGCTTTTATGTCTTGAGGATGAAAATCCAGGAGAGAGATTGTGGTGTCTCATTTCAACAGTTATTATAAAATTGCCTTCCAAAATGACTAATTTACATTTTTTCCAGTGATGTGAAGTGTATCATTTCCCAAATATTCTAGTCAGCAATAGAAATAATTACTTTTTTAAATGCAGTGATACAAAACATTTCCCTCACTGCAAGAATCCTTCTTGGTGCCTTTTTTATAATTATTCTTTATTAATTTTACCAGCTGGTGGGAGTAAAGTAATACTTTTAGGTTCAGATTTCTTCTGTTTCTCCTATGTATCTATTACACACTGCTCTATATTAGAGCAGTGAACAAAAACACAGGGAATATTCTCATGGTACTGATATTCTGGGAGAGAGACACAAATAATTAACAGGAAAACAAGCAAATATATGTCCCATGATGTTAAGTTCTATGAAAGAAAAGAAAAAAGGAAAGTTAGGGACATTGAGTAATGCAGCCATTCTGTTTAATCTCATCGTTATCTAATTCACATACCCTCAAATTTTAATGAGCTTGACTGTCTTTACATACATTTATTAACATTTTAGATTTAGTCAGCAATGAACCACTAAGCTCTATATATTTTTTAGATATTAATCCTGTGTCACTGCATTATAAATCATTCCTTAATGTTTGGTTGTCTATTGACTTTATGATGTCTTTTCACAAATTCAATACCATCAACAGTCTCTATCAACTCTCTTTTCTTTTAAATGTTCTGGTTTACTAGTGTTATTTGAGAACATATTTTTCTACCACAAGATTGCAAAACTAGAACCTAGACTTTCCCCTAGTATTTCTAATGAATTCATTAAGTATTAAAATTTTAAAGTCAAGACAATCTAAATGATCAGAAATAAAAGATCAATGTTGGCTAAAAATGACTGAAATTTCTCATGAAGAAAGTGAAACCCAATGTTAATCTTTGAAGAATGAATAAAATTTGAGTGGGTGAAGAGTAGTTACAGCTTTTTTTTTTAAACTTGGAGTCATGCCTGAGAAGATGCCATGAATATATATTACTTAGTCTTGCAGAGAGAGATAAATCACTAAAATCCCCAGTAGTTAGTGACATAAAGTCACTTATGGAGCTAGACATTTACATAATTACTATGTGATTCCATATAAATAAGGTGTCAATCGTTTCATAACACATGTGAATAATTAGGATGACAGTAAAAGTACAGCCATAGCTAAGTGTTGATTATCTTGAGATAGTACATTATTTTTTAAATTCTGATCAATAGACTTAGTTCACCCCGGTGATTGATCTAGAAAGTTCTCTAACTTACATTCTTGGGTGTGTTTTCTAGTCTAGTTCAAAAAATACAAGTGGTATTGTTCTTCGGCATCTTCTCTGGACAAGTTAAACTGTTATGTTACAGATTATGGAAACATTTTCTCATGTGTCACAAAATAATTCTGAAATATGAAGCTCTTTTGAAATCAGAAAATAAAATTTGTTTTTTTTATTTCTTTTTTAAATTTTCTTATTGTTAAATTTATTGGGGTGACATTGGTTAATGAAATTTATGTAGGTTTCAGGTATACAGTTCTACAGTATATCATCTATTTGTTAACCTGTGAACTTTCCTTTATTTCCTTAAATCCTTCCCTTATAAGTAAAGCCAATCTAAATATGACTAAGATATTTTTCTTTTAGTCTTCCTATTTCCAGCTTGACTACCTTCCATAACGAATAACTTAAAGTACCCATCACAGTAAAATGGTTTTACACCATCGTCTTCATACAGAAAGAATAACATGTTTGTTTTTTTCACAAATGTTTATTCATAGTCACATAAAAGACTAAATTTGCTTTCACAATACATTAAGTTCTTCAGCTTTTGCCATGTGAGTATTGCATTTCATAGCCCCTTATATTTGCATAACATTTTAAATTTCCTAGAATTTTATATATCTAACCCAAGCACATAGAGCTCATTATGGATTAAAAAGTTTACTGTGTCTATTTGAAATGAATTTTTAAATTGTACTTGCTTTGCCTTCCCTTTAAATGTTGGTATATGATAAAATAGGTGGCTCTCAGTATTATGTAGGTAAACGGTATAGATACACACATGCGCACACACATGCATTTTAATTCTGAAGCATTAAGCTATTCTCTCCTTAGTGCATTCTATAGCTCTGTTAAGAGTTCACAGAAAAGAATGCGAATTGAGTGCTTTATTTGAGATAATGCTGTTTGTATAAACCTAAATCTCACTGAAATTTATTTTCTGCCTTATTGCATGCAATTTGCTTCTTCCTCTATATATTTTTCACATCATTACTCCTTTTCAAGTTTAATCCATTAAGTGTTTTATAGAATTTTCTTTCAGAGTAATAGCCTTGCACATTTAGAATACAAATTATATACCACACCCATTTCTCTTACCACCTACTGTGCATTTAAAACTTGTTCATACATGTCACTAGTGCTTTTTAGATGAATACATCAGGTATGTGGCTTGACTGGCCACCTAAAGGGTTTCATGGGGTTTCCTAAATGTAAGGTCCATATTTTTCTAGCTTGGATACACTCAAGACAACCAGTTCCCATACAGAGGAAAAACTCCATATTTTGGCTTCTCTGATTCTAGACAATTATATTATGAGATACTTTTCCGTAAGATATTTTTGAGAACAGAACACACTTTTTTGTTAAAGTCAACATTCAGGTGACTTTTCCAAACCTCCTTGAGTTCCAACTTAATGGAAATAATTTGTAACTAACTGCGACTTTAAATAGTGCCATCTTGCAATTCCTGCATTCATTTTGGGAGCTCTTATTTCCAGTCTCTGCAGTCTTTATACTTTTAGCACAGTTTCAACCTGATAATGGAGCCTCAATGTTCCTTCTTCATTATTTCTAGAAAATGCTAAGGCATTATTTTCTAAACTTTTACACCAGTTTAATGCTACTGTAAGTTGGGTAAATCCAATGTACAGTATATTTCACACTTTATTAACCTTGAGAAAATTAGCACAAATGAAGTTTCACATTAACCAGCCTAAAGCCCTGAGCAGGAAAGTAAGCTCGAGGGTATTTGGTTAATTGTGCTAAAAATATATTCATGCTATTTGTATAGAGCGTAAATGTAGCAAAAGTTAGTCCTTTAAATAAAAGACTGTGGTTTAATTTTTCTGTTTGCCCCTTCATTTGTAGATATGAATAATAATGACCAGTTTGTTCTCCAAAGTGTTATCGGTTGTTATTTTGTAAGTGATGAGAGAGGTATTATTAGTAAAATTAATTTTCTTAAGTTATGTTTTTATTCAGGCGCTTTGTTGCTATTGCTTTATTAATTTTTCACCACTTGGGATAGACATAGACTCAGGAATAAAGGAAAATCATAATTAGACCAACAATATGCCTATGAATTATATAGCTGTTACTTGCTAAAGACTTGAAATGCAAAGTCATTTCACTCTTATATGTTTCATCTTTTAAATTTAATGATGAAACAAGAATAAAAAATAAATAAAAATAAATAAATTTAATGATGAAAAACAATATTATTAATTGTTTGTATAAATAGATTAGATTGCACCAAGGAGGTACATAGATTTCATGAGATTTTGCAGGGGATCTATGTCTTAAAGTTGTTGTCATATAAAATGTTCAATATATTCAGATTCTAAAGGAGGATTTAAGGAGATTGTAAAATAATTGTAATTCTCAAGATTGGCCTAGAATAACTGATGGCTCCTTATTAAGCTTATTAGGTAATTTTCTGAAATACTCTGAATTATCTATCAAGTAAGTATGCTGAATTTTCACCTCATTTTTCTCTCATTTGAATTTCATCAATGACTATATTGCAAACAATGTAAACAGTGATTAAAGACATCAAAAGGTTTTAAGCTTAAAAATCAGCATCTTCCATCATTTAATATCACTGTGATATTATATACAGCATCTTTTTTCTTGTTACTCACATCTGTTGATAAACTTATTAATCATGAAAGTTTGCCTTTCATTATTTGGTTCCCTTTTCTGGCTTAACAAGTTTGTGACAAGGATAATGCCTCTCTTTTGAATATTCTAGCTTGTATGTTTAATTTAGGATTTGAATTGTTACTATGTTTTGATTAGTACAAGCCCTAACTCATTGGATTCCATTTCTGAGCCTGGAAATAGACAACACACTCAGTGAAAGGGAAATCAATGGTCCATTTGAATGCTAATTACTGCACAGGTCCTGTGCTTTCTATCAAAACTTAGCATAAACACGGTCATCAGAGGAGTCAGGAGAAACCATTATATGCTCCACAGGAGACTGAGCTCATCAGAGCCCACACTGATAGCCAACAAGAAGGAAAAGAGTTGCTTTTCTGGGTTGGTTCCGTTTCTGGATGTGTAATCTACATACCATAATTGTCATGTATAATGCACATTTTTTTGCCCAAACTTGTGAGGGAAACATAAGGATGCACCTTGTCCATGGGTTAGTACTAATTCCGTATCTATAATATAGAAATGTTTTAAATCCTTTTACTCATGCTTGTGAATTCAAAGTGTAACTCTAGAAATCAATAACAATATCCACGTGCAAAACAATACCCTGAAATACGATAATAAAATTTTATACATAAATTTTCTTGTTCCTCGTATCTGTTCTTGCATTTTGTAATTATTCGTTACCTAAAATTTCTTGTACCACAATATGTTAAAAAGTAAATGCTAACATTCATTTATAATACAAAAAAACCAACTACCTAAGTAGAAACAAATAAAAATATGAATTAAAAAATTAAAATAAAAGACTTTTTTCCCCTGAAAGTTTGGGCCAAATACATGAGTGCGCATTATACACGGCAAAATATGTTATATTTTTTCTAAGTGTGAGCTGGGTATGTGTTCTCTATCTCAATAAGGAAGGTGATTAAAAATAAAAATGTTAAAAACTGTTTGAAGTGTAAAAGCTGAAGCTCAGACAGAGGATGCTTCAACAAGAAGAGAGAATACTTTACAAAGTGAAGGCTGGGTAGATTGTATGAAATACTTAGTTTTCTGTCATAGAAAAAGAAAGCTACGATTCTTCATTTTACACAAAAAGAGTTTCTAAAAAATGAATAAAGGTGGTAGTTATTAACAAAATACCTCTTTGCACTGTTTTATATCTATTATGCACTTGAATTTAAATCTCATTTATCTCATCTGGGTTGCATCTTACAACCTCTGTCCTCAAGGTTCTTTTAGCTGGTCCAATAACAGACATGAGACAGATTAGCAAGAAAAAAAGAACCAAGTTTAATACATACATGTGTTTGGGGACAGCACGTGCATAAGAGGCTCAGAGACCCTACATTCATGGATGTTTTGGAGCTAGAAAGGGGGACTGAGGGTCATACACCACAGGGGCTTCAAAGTGAAATTGTATGATGAAGAGAATAGATGGTTAGTAAATAGAAGTTTGCCCAAAGAAGTTACCTCTGATGTGTTATATGGTAAGGTCCCTAATTCAGTTCTTTTAGGTAGTTAAAAGGAGATTCTGAAGCTATTATAAAGTTGCCTTTAGCTCAAAATAATCTGTGTAGCACTGAGGCTTGTTCTGAACCCCCACACCATTCGTTTTAACCAAGAGATGATTTAAACATGTAACTAATATCTCTAGAAAGTTACTAAAGTTATTAGAAGTTTTAACTGGTACATAAAGTAAAATCTTGATCCAAGGGAAAGGACCAGGCATGACCTTGGACAGGAGTAGACACCAAGGTAGCAATATCACCAAGCAAATTTCTTCTTGTCTCTCAGTTACATTGTGTATTTTATTCAATGCTAATTTAAGTATATTTTTGCAGTGTAATTTAATTCGATGTGTACCAGTGTATCCAGCACACAATCTATATTATTATGATCAACTCCTTCAGTCAGTACCTTTTAAACCTTGGGTGCATCAGATTACCTAGGATACTGGTGAGACCAAGATGCCTGGGGCCCAGTCACCATGGGAATCTCCATGTTTAACAAGCTCTCCAGGTAGTCATGATGCAGCCAGGACCACACCCCTTTAAACAAACAGCACTCATTAAATGGTCTATACCCATTCGTTGCCAGTGAACTTGGTTTATCTCTGCTTCACAGGGAGATCTGGATGACATATTATGGGAACTATACATTTTTTTTGAAAAAGAAGAAAACACAGAGAGATTATTTTTACAGTATTATTTTACAGTACATTAAGTTTACAGTATTTTTGACTCAAATGACTGTATCTTCTTTAGTTTAATTGGATCATCTTTTACAGATGATCTTTCTTTGTCCCATTGCATAGCTTTAATTATTATATAATTTGATATAATATCAAGTTATTTTCTAACATAACCATTTAAGGACCATGGTGGTTATGGTATAATAAGAAATATACTTGGCCTTTGTTCCCAGTTCCTGACAGAGTTACTAAAACCCTTGGGATCTCCTGAGTGGGAGGAGTTATCTTTTATTCGTCATAAGGAACCCCTTTTGGTCACTCCTGAGTTTATGCAAGTAAGGTGGCATAGGATGGATGTCCTACATTGCCCCAGGATGGGGCTGGTCACTAGAAAGAACAAGCGATTAGAGGACTGGAACTTTAAGCTCCAGCCGCTGACCTCTAAGAAGAGAAGGTGGGGGTGGGGATCGCACTCTATAAATACTTTGGTACAATAAGACTTGGGAAGCTTGGGGGTTGGGACGATGTTGGGAGAGTGATGTGCCCAGAGAGGGCATAGAAGCCCCACACATGCCTACCTCTGCCCTGCCCTATGCTCCTCTTTCACAGAACCATTTCTGAGTCATATCCCTTTATAATAAATCCATAAATGTAAGTAAAATGTTTCCCTGAGTTCCATGAGTCATTATTGTAGCGAATTATCAAATCTGAGGAGGGGCTTATGGAAACCTCCAGTTTAGAGTCCCTCCATCAGAAGTACAGGTTAAAACCTGGGCCTTGCAATTACTATATGGAGTGGGGGCAGTCCGGTGGGGCTGAGCCCTTAACCTGTGTGCCATGGTCATCGTGTGAGCCCAGGGTGTATTTACTGTCTGATTCACACGTGTTGAGGCATAATCTGGAGGACTCACGAAGAGCAACCAGGGGTATATTGATGTGGAAAAACAAAATCTCTCCTGGAAAAATAAAAATTCATCCTAAGGGAAAAGAGGGTCAGGAAGGGTGAGATTGGCTGAAAAATTGTGGACAAATATTGAACACTGAAGAGAGGAATGATCCTGACTGAGTGTGGTTTCTGCCCCTGAGGTGATTACACAGCCTAGATCTCATTATCTCACACACAAATCCCTGGGCTAGAGGACTGACACAGAAACTGAGAAGAGGCACTTAGAAGAGCTATTCCTCTGTGATTACTGTGGGACATAGGGCACTGGGAGCATTGGTGCTGATGGCGCTAAAAGGGCTGTTGGGGCAGGACATTGGCAGTGATCACTACGTAAGTGCCAGTAGCCACGTTGGCAGCAGGATCGGTGACCATGGCATTGGGAAAATGTAAACACTGGCAATGCCAACGTGATGGCTGGGGTGCCTTCTGAGACCTGCACACTGGAGGATGACATGGAGCTTAAGGAAGAAGGAAAGGTCACGGATGAGTTCCAGGTTTCTTTCTTTTATGAATGATCATGTAACTTTCCCAAACAGAGAAGGTCTTGGATAAAAAGCAATTCAAGGGAGGATAACATTTTAGTTTTGTGTATCGTGAACTTGAGCGGTCTGTTTTATGTATGTCACGATTGAATATATGGATGTGCTCTTCAGAATGAGGGATCATAGTCCTACTTTGGGAATCATCAATAACTGAAGATATGAGAAGGAGGTGAGGTAATACAGGGATAAGGTGTATAATGCTACAAGAAGAGAAAACAATTTGGAACAGAGGATACAAGAGCAATAATATTTAATGTCTATTTTCCTGGATTAAGCAAATCTGGGCTGAATTTAAAGGATAAAAGTACTTGATAAATAAACTGATGGTAAAATATAAAGACCTATCCAGGCCACAGACACGGCATGTAAAAAAGCAGAGATGAGTAATTGTTGTTATGACTTAGAGAAGGAAAACAAGTTCAGTATTATGGAAGGGTCAAGTTCAGTTGCTTTAAATAGCGTGTTCAGGATCATATGGAAATGGAGGTTTTAAGCAGGGAAGGAATATAATCAGATTTGCATTAAAAAGATGACTTTGTTGGCTTAGTTAAGGAAAAATTAAAAGGCTCTAGGCCAGGTAGGGAAAACAGGAGGCTATTTCAATGGTCTAAAAATGGAAGTGAAGTTGTTGATGGATAGGAGATAATGGCTTCACATGGTCTTGTCTTTATTAAGACTTCATCTTGAATTTTTTTAAAAACATTTTTATTTAAAAGGTATTTCTTTAAATATTATTGTATTTATTTTAAAAGGAAAGGAAGGTAAGGCATTAATGAGGATGTTCCTGCTCCTGGCTTAGGAGAATGGGCAAATCGGGTTGTTCTCAGGGGATGGAAATATAGAAGGGAGAGGATCTTTGAAGATTCAAACGGAATAAGAGAACATATGAACATGACATGAATCTGTTCAGATACTAGTTGACTTGAAATGTGCTTCTTCATGATAACTTCTAAGTCACAAAGTCAAATAAATTGTTTGGGAGAAAGGTAAGTATAAAGGACTGCAAGCCACTTTAACGTGACTCCGTGCAACAGCATATAAATCAGATTCAAATTACATTGGGTGGTGCAGTGCGTTTCTTAAGAGATCCAGAGGTGGGGATAAGCCAAGACCAGAGGGGTAATTGATTATTGGAGACAGTGACTCAACACCATCAAGGGCTACTTATCTCTACTAAGTATTTCTTAGCTATTTCTTTATGTATACTCTCTCTCTCTTTCTCTCTCCCCCTCCCCCACCTCTTCTCCCCCAAAGTCCTCCATTTTGGTGATCCATGTGGATACGATAATTCTGGAGTACTTCCATGTTTACTTCCAGTTCTAAAAATTCCAAGAAAGATTCTGACTGGCCTAGTCTCAGTTACCCCTCCCCTAAAACATTTTTAGGCAGCAGAACAGAATCATGTTCTAGAAAATATATATTTCATGTATAACAATGTGAAAATGAGTTTTCAGAAAAGTGTGCATGTAGATGCACTTAGGGTGAGGATGGGGAGAGGAATATTTTGGCCAAAGAAATCATAAAAACCACTGTGCCAAGGATCAATGACATTCTGATGAAAATAATATAAGCAGATGCACAAGTGGTGCAGGTCAAACAGGCTCAGAAGAAATGTTCAGAGGGACCGCAGAAGAGTGAGGAAGGATAACAATATGAAGGGCAAAGGGAAGAGAATTGGGTAAAGGTGAGAGAAGCAAGAGACAACTGAGAATAGAAAACAGCCCTTATAGCCAAAAACACACTTGTAATCTCTCTATGCACATTACAAAACAGGTAGCCTGTGATCATGGCACAATAATAGTAGCAAAAATCTAACATGGGATGGGACAAGTAATCTCAGTCATATGCACTGTACATTAATAATAATGCCATCTTGTTTCCTAATGGTACACTTCAACTTTCAAGTTTTAGAGTGCTTGCGATGGGGACTCATGGTCTTCTTTCTACTCTTTAAACCTCTCTCTCTCTCTCTCTCTCTCTCTCTCTCTCTCTCTTGCACACACACACACACACACACACACACACACACACAGATGCAAATAATTGACTTGGGTCTGTACATTGGTGCCAGGGATGGAAGATTTCTGAGGCTAAAAATAAAAAATGATTACATCCCAGTGTCATTATTCTATTTCATGGTATTCCAGGCTCAGAACAATTGACATTTTAGACTGGATAGTTGTTTTTGGTGGGGGTTGTCCTATGCATTGTAGGATTCCGCAGCAGCCCTGGCATCTACCTACTAGAGGCCAACTAGATGCCAAGAATAACTTCAAACTCAGTGGTGATAAATTTGTCCCCAGAAACTGTCGTCGGCCCTGGTGCATGGTGGCAGGTGAGGGGTGGCATTTCCCTGGATGAGAACAACTGCTCTATTAAATCCACCTTCTTTGGACTCTTCTCTTGCATTTTCCTTGGGGATATCTTTCCATTTTGTTCTTTGTCTGTTTGGATGTCTGACTATGATCAATACAGCAAACTACTTCCTGTTTGAGGAGAGCACTTCTACCAGTACATTCTGTAATTTCCCTGAAAAGGCCTAGGCCTAATAGTAGATTATAAGAAGAAATAAAAGTACTTCCATTGGATTTTTTCCATGTGTCTTTTTGCTCTTTCCACTATTGTTTTGAGGACAGAAATGAATAATTTATGTCAACACATAAACTCTCCTTAGAAAATGATAAGCCACAAATTTTCCCCACATAAATATGTAAGACTCTCTGCACCTAGAATGCAGATGTGTAGTGTAAGAGGTAGCTGCTTAATCTGTTCAATCTAGACAAAAGTCCTGAGGCTCCAACCATCTCACGACTCCAGAAGTTTCAACAAAATGTTCTATTTAAAGTGTGAAAGTTTCACTAAAATTTTGGATACAAAATATGAACCAATAAACTAGACCTGGTCTTTACTTTGAGGGTACACCTTTCAAAAATTGTGATGTTTTTAGGTATGTGGTAGTGGGGTACAGAATCTCATCATCTTGTGATGTTTATCAGCACACATGCCCAGTTTTACCTTTTTCTTTCTCATCTCAGTGGAAAGGAATTCCCTTCTATACTTGACTAATTTCTCCACATGCGTATTTCTTCACCCAGTCCTCCATAGCCAGGAACCACCTTGGGATTGCATTCTTGGGCACAACACAAGCCCATGTACCACCATCCTCTCCCTAAAAAACTTTCTCTGCTATTCATACAGGCATGCGGAAATGAGAGTAAATAAAATTACTGTAACTCTATCTTATTATTTTAAATTTGTACAAACAAACAAACAAAAAGAAGAAACACATTTGTCAACTTTAGAACTTTTTAAACTATTGTAGACCTAATTTGGAGTCAAACTTGAACTGACTCTAAAGGTATGCTCTTATTCACCATGCTATGTTGCCTACCATGCACAGCAAAAAAAGCATGATGAGTTATTAACTCTTTAATCAACATATGTATGTGTATATAATTAACTTTCCTTTGTATTATATAAAATATTGACATAATTTTTATTAAACATTAAAAATTTTAATATGGATATAAATTACAGGTACCTAAAATTATAATACAAGACCATCCATCCTGAATTGAAAACAGAACATCATCTGACACAAATGCATCATACAACATTTTTGCAAAAATAGATAAGCAACACAGCCACATGCATGCAAGCAATTAGGTTGTCTATAAATATCAACACGGGTATCACCTCTGCATGAATATTCTCAATTCTGTATTTTACTGAGCTTTCTGAATGGGAGATAACCAAGCAGCCTATCTTAAGATGCTTACATTTCCGCTTTATCAGCTGAAAACCAGTTTCCACAAGAGAAAAACTTATCTGATTGGGGGAAAATATGATACAGGAAATGTAACTTCAGAGCATCCACTGATGCTAATGACTATTTTGGCAAGCCAATCAGAGGTGAGGAAGGTGAGGAGAAACAGAATTTTGTCCAAAGTGTCTACCAGAAGAAATATTGAAAATAGGCCATAAGAGAAAACTGAGAGCCAGACAGCCCTCCGAGTCATCCTGATTGTGAAAGAGAAGGCAGCACGTGACATGTCTAAACACTGCGGTACCAAGATCTGGTACCAGCTGGCAGTCCATCTTTGGTTTTGTATTAACAAACATACAGTTTTGTGACCTTGCAAAATGTCTTTGAGCCATGCTGAGGTTCAAAGCCTTAAATCAAGATCCCGCCAAGGTGAGAGGATTCTTGCAAGAATGATAACCTGCAGATAAGATAAAACAAAATTTAGTTGGATCTCGAAATGACTTGGGTAAACTCTAGCAATGGAAATGTCAATCAAAGGGCCTCAACTTAAGGCTAAACCTGAACTTGTGTTTGACTCCTGAGACTGGATGTCTTGGTTATTATCACTTCTATTATATTTATATGTTTTTCAACTTCAAATGTAAAAACGAAAAACCATAAACCTGGAGTGAACTAATATCAGGGACCCAGTACATCAGTAATTTAATTTGAAGTAAGAACAAAGAGTTGGTTCTAAATCCAGAGCATTTGTACCTTGTAAATCAAGTCTGGGCATTCAGGGCTCTATTTCTGGCCACTATGTTCTAATGTATTTTACAATGATAAAAAGTATCTATAAAACACTTAAAACTACAATTACAACCAACATATGAAATTCTGGCCTTTCTATGTAAGAAATAAAGGATTTTCTGCTGTTACAATGCTGCATTGGTATGAAGTGGTTTTAATACGTGTCGTGGCCTCGACAATGGCTTACACTATAAATTCGGCTTTCTGAATAAAATTTGAGAGCTATGGACTTTTGATCAGCTCATCATAACTTTCTACACTGACAACCTCAGGTTTTACTTTTTAGCCAAGTATTTCTTAATCACCTTCTGCTGCAGGAACTGCTCATTGTTTCTTATTATCCATTTTCTCTTTCCTTTTGGTCATAAAACTCTGAATTTAAAAGGGTGCCTGGACTCCTAACATCCATTCCTTTTTCTGGTCTCCCTTGAAGTTCCTCATGGCCACGCATCTACATTCCAGTCCCTGAGAAGAAACGTCAGTGCTGTGGGCATGCCACTACCTTGTCTGTCCTTTAGAGGGAAGAGGGTTTGCTTCACAGCTTTCATTCCCCCCTTCCTGACTGGGACAGAGAAGTGATGCTGATCAACCAACTTGAACTGGAGAATACGGAGAATGCAGTGAGAATGGTGGCCTGGGGTTAGTCCTGAACTCCGCACAGAGCAGTGTCAATGCCCTGACCCACCTGGCTATCTCAGGAGTCTGAAGTGACAGAGGTACCTCGGGCCAGATACAGGGAGTCCCCCTCAAAATGGAAACACACTTTTAATGATGAGAAAGTCATCATTGATCAACATGCAGTTGATTTTAAAAATGTAAAAGAGTCTACAGAAATGATGTGTTGTCAACGCCTGCTTTCAAACTGATGACCGTTCTGGTCCAGGTCCTGCTGGCAACGGGAAGCAATGGAATCACAAACATCCAGACTCAATTTGTTTGGTATTTGTGGCCATTCTCATTCAAAGGTCACCTTCAGTTCACCAACAGCTGCAGGTGTTGTACTGTAAATGTTATCTTTTATGTGTCCCCATAAAAGAAATCTAGTTGATGTGAGGTCTTGTGAACCCTAGAAAGTATTGCACATTTGCCTGACATTACCCATTATTTCAAATGGGTTCAACCTGAAAAAAAAAAGAAAAAATTATGGTAGTTATCAGCCAGGCGAGTGTTTATACATTTTGGGGGTCACCCTGCGTATATATTTTTTGAGGTGAAAGGTACACATAATAAACTATTTGAAGTGGCCATTCAGTAGCATGCAGTACATTCTGCCTAGTTCCAAAACATTTGCATCACCCGAAAAGAAGATTCCAGCTCATTGAGCAGTGACTCTCGTCTCCCACAGTTACCTGGCAACAACCAATCTGCCTTCTGCTTATCAGCAACTTGCTTACCTAGTCTACATATTTCATGTAAGTGTAATCATACAGTGCACGACCTTCGTGCCTGACTTCTTTCATCAAGTGCAACGTTCTTGAGGTTTATCCACGTGTGGCATGTATCACTACTTCATTCCCATTTGTGACTCAATATTTGCGTGTGTGCATGTGTGTGTGTACCACTTGTTTACTCATTCATCTATTGATAAGCATTTGAGTTGTTTTCATAGTTTTGCTATTATTAATAGCGCTGCATTGGTTTGAACACTTATTGTGAATTCTTCTGGGTAGTTGAGGGCTGTCTGGAAAGTATCCAGCCATGTGATAAGAAAAATGGAGGCATTTATGGCTGGATTTTTTCCCAGACAGCCCTCCTATACTTAGGAGTGGGATTGCTGAATCTCACAGTAATTCTATGATTAATTTTTGAGGAATGGGCAACTGTTTATCCCAGTGTTCAGTTCTGTTGTTAGATCTCTGGTTTAACCTGGATCCTGATCATTATACTATCTCCAGGGGACACTTTCTGTCCCCTAGTGGATACAGTAGAGACTAAGAGCTGTTGCAGAAACATGACCAATATTTCTAAGACGTAAATGGGAAAAATTACCTCCATCTGGAAATGAAATTTCAGAATGTAATAAGATAAAAGAACGGATCAGCCATGATTCTCATGGTTTCTTCTTTCACTTATTGAGGCCAAGGATAAGAGACATCAGTATATATCTTCCCTAAGGCAGCGTTCTCTCACTCACTTTATCACTTCCAGAACTTCCACGGACTATAATGGGTACAGAATGTGTGTAAGTATTACTAAGATATGGGTTCTTATGCTTCGAGACTTGAAACACAAGAACTATATAAGTACATAATACATTTTCTTGTAATATTTAATTCCAAAGGAATGGCAACCAAAACCTATACTGATTGCTTTATAGGAAGATTAAGTCACTCTTCTTTGGGAGCAGATCAGAAATGGCAGATGGGTTGTATTTTGTTTTGCAGGTTTTGTTTTGTGATTTCTATTATGCTTGTAAGTGGATTTATCGACTAGGCATATAGATGATTCTAGCACGAGTCTGGAGGCCAGTGGAGGAATTGGAGATGGAGTCAGAACTCGAATTTCTGGAGATACCAAACCAAAGCTGATGGTTGGATAATAAAAATGATATAGTCTTTGATCCTTGGAATTCTAATCCTTTTTTTTGTTCAGCTCACTTTTTATAGAAGTTACATATGTTTGGGCCTGTTTTAAATTTTTTAGAGCAAATTCACCCTCGGAATGGTCTTTGCCTCTTAACTCATTTGTCAGTTGGGAGTTGTGATGCAATTATTCTTCCAAACACTAGAAGGAAGGAAGGAAATCAACTGTTGAGGGAAACTCAGGCAGCAAGGAGATTCAGACATTGGCTCCTGACAAAACAATCTCTACAGACGCAGCAAGAATCCACAGAAAAACTCAAATTAAGATTAAAAAGGAATAGCCCATTTAGAGAGCTTTTAAGTCCTACATTAGAACATCTTTCACTGTTGCTTTGGCCTGAATACAAAAACAAAACAAAACAAAACAAAAAACTATTTTTGCACATCAAAAGCAAGAGGAATATATGCTATTAGAATTTATCATGACATAGTACATGTGTGCATTTCTGTGTGAGAAATGTGTTTGCAGCAGGAGCAGCACGCTATTATGGAAAACACCTTATTCGTCTTGATTGAGTTAGTTCTATCACTTACAAGCTGTGTAGCCTTGGGCAAGTTATTTAAACTCTCAGGGCCTCAATTTCCTCATCTAGAAAAAGTAATATTGAGTGTCTATTTATTGAATGCTGAGCACAGTTAACATGATAAATTTTTATTGAAAGAACAAAATATGGTATTTGATGTTTCCTCAAACCACCGCATGCTACACGTACACGCACACACGGTCTGACCTTGTCCTGGCATTCCCAGACTTGGCCGACACGGTTTATTCTGACCAATTCCAAGTCTTTTTCTAAAGCATGGACTAACTGGTTTCCCTAAAACACTCTTAACACCTTGCTTCTTTTCCACTCAAGAACAGATAATAGCTTTTTATCATCTGCAACAAACCCCACGTACTCCACCTATATTTTAAGACCTTCCCAAATGTATGGATTACTCATCTATTTTATACTCTTTCAACCCCTTTGACCCAGTCCAGAATTCTCACTTTCTGACCAATGTGATGGTCTCACTGGACCACCTACTTACGTTTATTCTTTTCTCAAATCTCTGCTGGAAACTCTTCTCTCTTCTCAAAAGTGTCTGGGAAACACCTTCCATTTACATCTGTTTCCTCCCACATCCTACAAGAGAAAGGTCAAACTTCACTATCTTTGCACTAGATATGCTGGATTGAGCTCACGTGTATTCCAATCTGCTACTGTAACTCCTGTACCGTAGCGATTGGAGAATTAAAAGATCTGTGCTCAGAGTTCTTTGGGACTATGCTGCCGGACACAAATTAGATTCAACCAGTCGGAAGTACTTGCGTGGGGTTTGGAAAAACGGTGTGGTAGTGCTTGGAAGATAGATTGGACTAGCAAGTGAGTGAGTGGCAGGTGAGCAAATTATTTTCCTGTGGCCTTGGTGCGTTTTCTGTTGTCGTGCATGGAAGTAAAGGCCATCGGGTTTCTTATAGAGATGTCACAATTCTGTGAATGTTGAGAGGCCATTGTGGTTGCTCCAGCAATGGCTTTCAGACACTGAACCTGTGTTAACGTGGTTTGAGGAGTCGTTCCTGGAAACAGCCTACAGCCCGTACATTCAATGCTTTTCAACTCTTGATCTGCTTATGATTGGTAGAATATTTTATGCTTGTTGTTTTGTTTTGTTTGTATTTTCCTTCCCACAGCAGATTCCTGGCTCATTCAATCACAACCCTTCACAAACTGTGCCCAAGCTCACTTTCTTGCCTAATTTCCTGATTTGTCACATCTTTGTTTACTTTTCTCACACACTGTATGCTATAGTCTACCATCATTTCTCAAACATGCCAAGGACTTATATAGTTTTGTGTATTTATTCTATTTTCTCATCTGATATTGCCTCGTGAATAACTTTCACTCTACTTGTGTAGGAAACTTCTACTCCCTTTTTCAGGTTTATACATAAAGGCTTCCAAGACCTCTCAGGCCAAGTTAATTTCTCCCTTCACTAGATTTCACAGCAATGCCTACAGATATCTCTTATAGGCTAGCACTGACCCCATTGTGTTCTGATCATTTATTTTAATACCGGCTTATCAGACTCTGGGCTACAAGAAAGTGGGAAGAGTGTCTCACCCATCAGTGCATGATATCCTAGGTTTCAGATCTGGAAAATTCTATCCAATTTTGTTATTTTTAAAAAGCCTATTTCACATCACAGATCCTCTTGGAGGTTTTGTTCATTAAATCTAGCCACAATGATATTATCTCTTGCAGTAACTTACATTTTAAAGCTGTTGAATTTTATACCTTGAAATAAACTAAGCTATTTTTTGGTCCAATCTATTTATGTGCAAAGACATTTCAAAGTCATATAGTGAAACAAGAATAGATCTTAAGTTTTATTTATTCTAAACTAATT
Organism: Lyroderma lyra; assembly: GCA_004026885.1. Classification (NCBI taxonomy): domain Eukaryota; kingdom Metazoa; phylum Chordata; class Mammalia; order Chiroptera; family Megadermatidae; genus Lyroderma; species Lyroderma lyra. Next base: position 2,076 of record PVJL010000402.1, on the reverse strand, counting down.
CCCTAAATGATGTCTCATAGGCAGCTTCTTAAAGCCTAGCTCATTTCTTGCAAATAGAATTAACTCATAATAGCTAATATTGATAAAAACACTTTTTAAAATGTTTTATATCTATTAACTTATTTAATCTTGGTGACAATGCTAGAATTTGTTGGTAAGTCAATTTGTAATATCTTCAAACATAGTAACCATTTCATTTAATCATTTATTTTTCAGTAAAACTGAGCAGCTATTATGTGCCAGGCAGGCATTATGTGTCAGAGGATGCAATATAGATGAGATGAAAACTTAATTCTACATAGGAAAACAAGTGAACATGTAGGCAAATAATGCCAAGTTTGACAAGTTCTGTGACACTTATAATGGGCTGTGCTGAAACAGGTAAGGGACTTGAGATCCAGAACTCTGGTAGAAGTTCTTGCCTTTCACAGAGAAAAGAATACTTCCTCTGTTGGAACCACAGTGAGGAAAGATAAGAAGAAAAGGGATATAGGTGGACTTGTTGCTTTGATTGCAAAAATGTAGAAGATTCCATATTAATGGCTGCTATATCCAATGCAGAATTGAAGGTCATTGACAGTATAGAGCAGTGGAAAAAGTCCTTCTTTATCCTTTGCCACCTCTCTATACATTCTCCTATTAAAGATGCCTCACTCACATTCCATGTATCAGAAATCTCACATCTAAATTATCATCCTGTTTAATTCTGAGCACATTTTGGCAAACAATGAAGGCAGTGCCATCACAAGAGCTGCTAATGACATTCTTGTTACTCAGATTTAACAGTCAGTAAAGTGGTGGGCATTGTGCTACAGAGAGAGCTGGATGGTCTTGGATGGATGTTTATACGTATACAAATAACTCAATTGTGACTGTCCAAAACGGAAAGCTTTTTCAAGGCTTTGTACATTTCTACAAAAGCACCACCTTTGTTTGTTGTGAGTTCATAGCTTTAGCAAACATGTAGCCAAGATGGTTTTTGAATGGAAGGTGACCCTTGAAGCTAAGTCATCTTGCCTGGCAGATGAGAAGAGAGATGATTATGTGTGGGCACTTTAGGACAACTGTTATTATTTTGTGCACTCGTGATGTAATTCACTCAGGACATAATACTCCTTGATTGAAATTTCGATAACGATCACCACTTTCTTTTCTGATTATCTCCAAAAATATTATATAACATTTTTTTTCTGCATCAGCCCAGGCACCGAACTTCAGTTACTGATACATAGTAACATCATAATTTCATAATAGTTGCCACAAAAATGGAAACAAATATGGTATATTCTAGGAGACAAAGGATAGCTCTGCCATGCCCTTTGAAAATGCAAGAAGGAGTGACCTATTACAACTCTATTACATTGTTTATTGCCTGCCTTGTTCTGCGCGCTGTTGAGCTTGCTTATTTGTTTGTTTGTTGTTGTTTGGGTAGTTCCCTGGCTGGGAATCGAACCCATGCCACAGCGTTGAGAACACTGAAGCCTAACCACTACACCACCAGGGAACCCCCTTATTTTGTAATTAAGTTTATTATGCCAGCAGTGCTATCATTATTTGCATTCCTGGTGAAGATGACATAAACTCCACAAAATACTATACCTTTTCACAGGTGGTGGTATTCATTGCCTTATTAAAATTGGACTTTTTAGTAACATGGAATGTGTTAGATAGGTTTTTAATATATTGCTCTCCATGCATTTATCCCATCCTACCTCTTTACTTGAAAAATGGATATTTTAAAATTAAAACTGAGAAGACAAGATGGCGACTGGAGAGGAGGTTCCTAAAGCCTCTCCCAGAAAACACAATTGAAAGGCCGACCAGGAGCCAAGAAAGCGGACCCTGAGTGACAAACCGGCTGCTGAGAAATCCACAAGTCGCAAGTAAACCTGAAGGCTGGCGAGAAAGGGGCGAGTCGGGGAGAGGGAAGGGAGCAGAGACAGACCACGCGGGACGCGATCCCTGCTGACTATTCGGAGCTGCGCAGTTTGGGGGAGGGGAGAGAGACTGGGAAGCTGGGGACGGAAGGAGTTTGGGAGCCAGCCTCTGGAACTTTTGAGTGGTAGAAGGGCTGAG